>OW203770.1:27936154-28252029 GCA_934045905.1 Leuctra nigra
TTATAACGTCTTATTGAGGGGTTTCCAGACGTTTGATGCTTTTTTGATCACGAAGTTGACTTGAGGTCCAAATGACAATGTGGTATGAATGCATGTTAGTATTGCCGAAGGGTTAATTTTGTTCATACGCTTTATAAAGTCTTATTTAGGTGTTTCGTTTGTATTTGGAACTTTTGAGTTCCAAATCAACAAGTGGATTGTATGCGTGTAAATATAGCCGAAGGGTTAATTTTGGTAATACGTTTTATAACGTCTCATTGCGGGGTTTCCAGATGTTTGTTGCTTTTTTGATCACGAAGTTGATTAGAGTTCCTAATGACCATGTAGTATGTATGCATGTTAGTATTGCCGAAGGGTTAATTTTGTTCATACGCTTTATTAAGTCTTATTTAGGTGTTTCCAGGCGTTTGATCCTTTTTAATCTTAACATTGATTTGAGTTCCAAATGACCATGTAGTATAGTATGTAAAACTGTTATAATGGCCAAAGGGATATTTTTGTTAATGCGCTTTATAACGTCTTATTAAAATGTTACCAGACGTTTGGTGCTTTTTCGATCTCGAAGTTTTTTTGAGTTCCATATGAACAAGTGGACTGTATCCGTGTAAATATGGCCGAAGGATTAATTTTGTTAATACGCTATAAAACGTCTTATTAAGGGGTTTCCAGATGTTAGTTGCTTTTTTGATCACGAAATTGATTTCAGGTCCAAATGACAATGTGGTATGTATGCATGTTAGTATGGCCGAAGGGTTAATTTTGTTCATACGCTTTATAACGTCATATTAAGGGGTTTCCAGACGTTTGGTGCTTTTTTGATCACAAAGTTGATTTGAGGTCCAAATGTCAATGTGGTATGTATGCATGTTAATATGGCCGAAGGGTTATTTTTGTTAATACGCTTTATAAGGTCTTATTGAATAGCTTCCAGACGTTAGTTGCTTTTTTGATCACGAATTAGATTTGAGGTCCAAATGTCAATGTGGTATGTATGCATGTTATTATGGCCGAAGGGTTATTTTTGTTAATACGCTTTATAAGGTCTTATTGAATTGCTTCCAGACGTTAGTTGCTTTTTTGATCACGAAGTAGATTTGAGTCCAAATGACCATGTGGTATGTATGCATGTTAATATGACCGATAGGTTAATTTTGTTAAGGTAGCACAACTGATATCTCATATCTTCCAAATAAGCCTATTTTTGGCAGAGGTATCAATAATCACTATTTACACGATATTGTGAAATATGAACAACTTCTCGTGTCTAGATTTTGAGATATTGTAGTTTTAAATCCCTATTTTTAACATGTAGTCTTAGGGGGGCCATTAAAATCATGACGATTTCTAACCTATTATTGAGTTTTAATTTTACTGAGGTTCAACGTTTTTTCAAAAAACTGAACACTAGATAGATAGTTAGACATTCTTTTAGGAAAAAATTGAAAACAATACCAACGTGTGCTATTTTTAAAGTTATCAACCAAAAACTAAATGATTTCCCTATACCTCCTGTGTTACAGTTTTGTTCATTCTCGGAAAGCTATATATTGAAACCTCGCTATACGACAGGGGTTGCAAGTTAAATGACATTTTTTGATTCATTTATACTTAAATATAGTTGAAATGTAGGAAAACGTTTTCTGAAGTTGTAATTTCAAGATTTTTTTTTTTTGTATATGTATAATGAAGGTACTACCTTAATACGCTTTATAATGTCATGCTAAGAGGTTTCAAGACGTTTGGTGCTTTTTTGATCACGAAGTTGATTGAAATGTCAATGAAATGTTCAATGTCATTGAAATCCAAATGTCAATGTGGTATGTATGCATGTATGTATGGCCGATGGGTTAATTTTGTTAATACGCTTTAAAAAGTCTTATTTAGGTGTTTCCAGGCGTTTGATCCTTTTCCAATCCTAACATTGATTCTAGTTCCAAATGACCATGTAGTATAGTATGTATGCCTGTTATAATGGCCGAAGGGTTAATTGACGTTAAGGTAGCACAACTGATATCTCATATCTTCCAAATAAGCCTATTTTTGGCAGAGGTATCAATAATCACTATTTACACGATATTGTGAAATATGAACAACTTCTTGTGTCTAGATTTTGAGATATTGTAGTTTTAAATCCCTATTTTTAACATGTAGTCTTATGGGGGCCATTAAAATCATGATGATTTCTAACCTATTATTGAGTTTTAATTTTACTGAGGTTCAACGTTTTTTCAAAAAACTGAACACTAGATAGATAGTTAGACATTCTTTTAGGAAAAAATTGAAAACAATACCAACGTGTGCTATTTTTAAAGTTATCAACCAAAAACTAAATGATTTCCCTATACCTCCTGTGTTACAGTTTTGTTCATTCTCGGAAAGCTATATATTGAAACCTCGCTATACGACAGGGGTTGCAAGTTAAATGACATTTTTTGATTCATTTATACTTAAATATAGTTGAAATGTAGGAAAACGTTTTCTGAAGTTGTAATTTCAAGATTTGTTTTTTTTTGTATATGTATAATGAAGGTAATACCTTAATACGCTTTATAATGTCATGCTAAGAGGTTTCAAGACGTTTGGTGCTTTTTTGATCACGAAGTTGATTGAAAAGTCAATGAAATGTTCAATGTCATTGAAATCCAAATGTCAATGTGGTATGTATGCATGTATGGCCGATGGGTTAATTTTGTTAATACGCTTTAAAAAGTCTTATTTAGGTGTTTCCAGGCGTTTGATCCTTTTCCAATCCTAACATTGATTTTAGTTCCAAATGACCATGTAGTATAGTATGTATGCCTGTTATAATGGCCGAAGGGTTAATTTTGTTAATACGCCTTATAAAGGCGAAGTTGTTTTGAGGTTCAAATGCCCATGAGGTATGTATGCATGTTAATATTGACGAAGGGTTATATTTGTTAATAAGCTTTATAACGTCTTAATAAAATGTTTCCAGACCTGTGGTGATTTTTCGTTCTCGAAGTTTTTTTGAGTTCCATATGAACAAGTGGATTGTATCCGTGTAAATATGGCCGTAGGTTTATAACGGTTTATAACGTCTTATTGAGGGTTTTTCAGACGTTTATTGCTTTTTTGATCACGAAGTTAATTTGAGGTCCAAATGACCATGTGGTATGTATGCATGTTAATATGACCGATGGGTTAATTTTGTTAATACGCTTTATAATGTCATATTAGGAAGTTTCCAGACGTTTGGTGCTTTTTTGATCTCGAAGTTTTTTTGACTTCCATATAAACAAGTGGATTGTATCCGAGTTTATATGGCCGAAGGGTTAATTTTGGTAATACGTTTTATAACGTCTTATTGAGTGGTTTTCAGACGTTTGTTGCTTTTTTGATCACGAAGTAAATTTGATGTCCAAATGACCAAGTGCTATTTATGCATGTTAATATGACCGATGGGTTAATTTTGTTAATACGCTTTATAATGTCATATTAAGAGGTTTCCAGACGTTTGGTGCTTTTTTGATCACGAAGTTGATTTGAGGTCCAAATGTCAATGTGGTATGTATGCATGTTAATATGGCCGAGTTTTTTTTGTTTATACGCTTTATAAGGTCTTATTGAATTGATTCCAGACGTTAGTTGCTTTTTTGATCACGAAGTAGATTTAAGGTCCAAATGACCATGTGGTATGTATGCATGTTAATATGACCGAAGAGTTAATTTTGTTAATACGCCTTATAAAGTCTTATTAAAATGATTCCAGACGTTTGTAGCTTTTTTGAATAAGAAGTTGTTTTGAGGTTCAAATGCCCATGAGGTATGTATGAATGTTAATATTGACGAAGGGTTATATTTTTTAATAAGCTTTATAACGTCTTAATAAAATGTTTCCAGACCTGTGGTGATTTTTTGATCTCGAAGTTTTTTTGAGTTCCATATGAACAAGTGGATTGTATCCGTGTAAATATGGCCGTAGGTTTATAACGGTTTATAACGTCTTACTGAGGGTTTTTCAGACGTTTATTGCTTTTTTGATCACGAAGTTAATTTGAGGTCCAAATGACCATGTGGTATGTATGCATGTTAATATGACCGATGGGTTAATTTTGTTAATACGCTTTATAATGTCATGTTAAGAGGTTTCCAGACGTTTGGTGCTTTTTTGATCACGAAGTTGATTTGAGGTCCAAATGTCAATGTGGTATGTATGCATGTTAATATGGCCGAGTTTATTTTGTTTATACGCTTTATAAGGTCTTATTGAATTGATTCCAGACGGTAATTGCTTTTTTGATCACGAAGTAGATTTAAGGTCCAAATGACCATGTGGTATGTATGCATGTTAATATGACCGAAGAGTTAATTTTGTTAATACACCTTATAAAGTCTAATTAAAATGATTCCAGACGTTTGTAGCTTTTTTGAATAAGAAGTTGTTTTGAGGTTCAAATGCCCATGAGGTATGTATGAATGTTAATATTGACGAAGGGTTATATTTTTTAATAAGCTTTATAACGTCTTAATAAAATGTTTCCAGACCTGTGGTGATTTTTCGATCTCGAAGTTTTTTTGAGTTCCATATGAACAAGTGGATTGTATCCGTGTAAATATGGCCGTAGGTTTATAACGGTTTATAACGTCTTACTGAGGGTTTTTCAGACGTTTATTGCTTTTTTGATCACGAAGTTAATTTGAGGTCCAAATGACCATGTGCTATGTATGCATGTTAATATGACCGATGGGTTAATTTTGTTAATACGCTTTATAATGTCATATTAAGGGGTTTCCAGACGTTTGGTGCTTTTTTGATCACGAAGTTGATTTGAGGTCCAAATGTCAATGTGGTATGTATGCATGTTAATATGGCTGAGTTTTTTTTGTTAATACGCTTTATAAGGTCTTATTGAATTGTTTCCAGACGTTAGTTTCTTTTTTGATTACGAAGTAGATTTAAGGTCCAAATGACCATGTGGTATGTATGCATGTTAATATGGCCGAAGGGTTAATTTTGTTGATACGCTTTATAACGTCATATTACGGGGTTTCCAGACGTTTGGTGCTTTTTTTTTTATCACGAACTTGATTTGAGGTCCAAATGTCAATGTGGTATGTATGCATGTTAATATAGCCGAGTTTTTTTTTTGGTAATACGCTTTGTAAGGTCGTATTGAATTGTTTCCAGACGTTCGTTGCTTTTTTGATCACGAAGTAGATTTGAGGTCTAAATGACCATGTGGGATGTATGCATGTTAATATGGCCGAAGGGTTAATTTTGTTAATACGATTTATAAAGTCTTATTAAACTGTTTCCAGACGTTTGGTGCTTTTTCGATCTCGAAGTTTTTTTGAGTTCCATATGAACAAGTGGATTGTATCCGAGTTAATATGGCCGAAGGGTTAATTTTGGTAATACGTTTTATAACGTCTCGTTGAATTGCTTCCAGACGTTAGTTGCTTTTTTGATCACGAAGTAGATTTGAGGTCCAAATGACCATGTGCTATATATGCATGTTAGTATTGTCACGATACATCGTGGTTTCACAACCCGCGATCCATCCCTGCAAGATTGGTTGCATAACCATCAGGGAGGACTGTGTATCTGTCAGTGCACTTTGTTCATGCCTGGTCAGCGGTATTGATAGCCGCCGAACCAAGAGATGATAGTCGAGGAGTCGGCGACAAGATCTAGCCAAGACAACACCTGGAAGACTCCACGGGCGGGACGCAGGACAACGCGCGGGACGCGCGACGGACGCGGGACCACGTGGCCAATGAGATTAGTGCCAGTTTCACCCTTGTAGCTTCACTACACCATTGTTAACCTTTTCTACTTCTCTGTCTAATAAACCACTTTTAAAGTTTGTTTAATGCCTATCTGTAGCTACAACCCTCCCCCCCATAACTATCAAGATCCCAACGAGAATGATTAGTTTCGTGACATTGGCGGAGGCGCCGAGTCTCTTGGGTTAAAAAATTTTGCTTTCATTGTTTTAAATTTGCCCTCTCACTTTATGCCAAGTTTTTCAAATTTAATTTTTAGTCACTGCTAAAATGCAGGTCAAGATAAAATTAGATAAATTTAGGGTAGGTACTGATACAGTGGAGGACTGGCTCCAGGATTTCGAGAGAAAGGCCCGAGCAAATGGCTGGACTGACCCAGACAAAGTGGCTGTTTTACCTTGTTTTTTGGATGGGGCTCCGTTAAAATGGTTTCTAAACAAAGAGGCGACTCATAATCGTCTACACGGTCAGAACCTTCCCCCACTCCTTCTTTTATGGGCCGCGGTAAAGGCCGAATTATTGTCTGATTTTGAGGGATCTGCCCACAAGGAAGAATGGCGTCACCACCTGAACTCTAGAGTTCAAGAGCCTCTGGAATCGACTGAGGAATTTCTCTATGACGTGTTGCATTTGTGTGAAAAAGTTGATCCGCTCATGGACGAGCTTGACAAAGTCCAGCATGTCATGTCAGGTTTACAGCCCAGCCTTTTGGAAAAAATATCTATGTTTGACAATCGCACTTTGCAAGAGCTGAAACAAAATTTAAAGCGAGCTCGATCATCTAAATTTCTATTACAACAGCGAGCGATCAAGGGTGCTGAGTGCAAGACCGCCATTGCAGGGGTATCTTCCATCCCCCAGGATGATTTCCGTGAGTTGAAAGATCAGTTGAGCGTCATTATGCATGAATTAGTAGCACAACAGGAAACTCTCGAAAGCGTCATACAACAGCAGCAAAACGCGACTAATTTTCAAATGAAAACCCATCCCAGCAATTCGCACAATTAAGATCAGCTCTGCACCCTAGTGGTGGAGATGTGGTACTAGAGGAAGGGTGTACGCATGCAATTCTCCATAAGGAACGTGTAGAGTTTGGATACCTCTACTTCATACACTATTAAACATAGAACCCTGAAAAAAGTAACGAGTATAGAAAAGATGATGCTTTATCGATCTGTCACCTCAGAATTTTTCTCGGAGGTTAAATTGTAGCGTAATAATCGTTCAATCATGTAATGCATCAGCCAATCAGAGGACAGGAAATGGTCCAACGGCCCAATCGGGCTACAGTATAAGCCGTATTTGCTTCATACGGAAAGTTATTTTATAATTATTTAGACACAAAAAATACATTTCTGAGGTGACAGATCGAAAAAGCATAATCTTTTCAATACTCATTACAATTTTTATGGTTCTATGTTAAATAGTGTATGAAGTAGAGGTATCTAAACTCTACAGGTGCCTTATGGTGAATTGAATGCGTACACCCTTCCTCAAGTACACATTTCTACCACCAGAGTGCAGAGCGGAAGCTTGATTTAGCGAATACCACCCGCGCGATGCTCTTCCAGCTGATCAGGACAACTTTCGTAAATTTTCTCCTAATGGCAAACCTATTTGTTTCCTGTGCTTCCAAGTAGGACATGTTGTTCGCCGTTGTCAACAGCTTGAGAAAGCCACGGAAGGCCTTCCCGTATTCAGGGATGATGAGCAGGAAAGTGCACTGCATTCGAAGATCGCATCTGTGAGAGTAATGGCTTCTGATTTTTCCAAATTACAAAATTTTCTTAGGGAACGAAAGATCGAGCGGGAGATTTATTTAGAACATTTTCATGATTTTTACCCTCATGGCCGAGATTTTCATGCCCCTACAACACAGTCAACCCCATGTGAGATCGTTGTAATACGGGAACTCGGGTCACTGCACGTCCTTGCTCAGGTCAATGGTCAAGAGGTCAAGACACTCGTAGACTCAGGAGCTGGGGTCAGTTGCATTGATCACTCATTAGTGAGTCATTTGGAGCACATCCCCGTCCCAGGACTGAAGTTAAGGGCTGCAAATTGTTTGGAACTCCAAGTTTTTGGACGTGTTCACGTGTCCGTGGTTATAGAGGACACATCATTTTTGGTCCCCATGATTTCTGTTAAAAATCTTTCAGCCCCTTGCATCCTAGGTAATGATTTTTTCCGTCAGCACGCCACTACAATTGATTACAAAACGTGTTGTGTTTCGATTGAATCCACCAAGGGCGTTGTGTCAGTTCCATTTCACGACGACAGCCAGGACCCGACACCCCAGCAAGTGTCATTGCCGATGACACCGATTCCATCTGACACGGCCTCGTCGTTGAATCATGTTCTCATTGAAGACTGCGGCGATGTAGTTCAAATTGTTACCACGCAGGACACGGCCGTAGCTGAAGGTGTTAGTTCAGATTGTATAAAACAGACTGTACAAATTTTGACATTTTGACCATGACACAAGACATCAAGCATTTTTCCTCAAACAGTCAGGACACGACGGCTTTTGCTGACTTGGATCTCTTTCCAGAGACATTGAAAGACGAGGACTGCCAAATCTTACAGCGTTACAAACCCACTTTACGTGCCAAAACACCGTTTCATCGTACTCCGTAACGCGTTGCTGTGAAAAAACGCACATTTCAAAAACGAGTTCGAGCTGTGTTTGATAGCAAAATCATCAACTCTCCACGCTACAGCCCTCACGCTTCAGTCAAGGAAAAGAGTTCATGGAACATCTCTGCAGATGATAGGGTGGTCAACCGCTTAAAATTTGATGCCGCACGCCACTGGTTTCAGACGCATCTGTTTTTCTTTTTGTTGTACAGTTTCTTCGCGATTATTTCAGTGCTTCATTGTTTGCAGCCGCACGCCACTGGGTTCAGTCTTGTCCGTGTGTTTGTTTACTTTATGCAGTCTCTGTTTGACTATTTTAGTGCTACACTGTTTGTTGCACGCCACTGGTTCCGGTCCCAGTTTTATTTGTTCCTGCTGATGTGTTTACAGGGATTCTGTAAATACATTTTGTTCATTGTTGTCTGATTGTTGTTCAGATTCTGTTGTGGAAAATGAACGTCCCTCATTTTCTGTTTTGTTTGCACACATGGTTGTTGTTGTTCGCTTGTGTGGGGATATTTGCTGCTCTTTGCGCTCCACACACCAGCTATTGTTCTACAGGGGTGCTAACTACCCCTGTCTGTTGTCAGTTGGGTCCGAGGTGAAGACGAGGTGTTAGCAATGTGACGCTTGTCTCCAGCTTCATGTGGCGCGATGGACGCGTTGTCGTTGACCCCTGCCCTCCGAGGTCACGGTAGCTAACGTGTCACTCTTGGAGGATGTTTTGGGAGTGTCATCCAGAACAAGGCAGTTTTCTTTGGAGCGGTTAAATCGGGCCCTTTGCAGAGAGTGCTGTACGCGAAGTACTCGAACTCCAAATAAGTTACCTTGCGGCCGGATTACACTGTGCGATGACATCGCTTATGTCCCTGCTTGGGCTATGCATGACAGTAGTCGGTGTTACATTTTGCTTATTGATTGCCTCGTCGCGACTGTCTCCGGACCTACCTGATTTTGGCCCATGTGTGTGTGTAGAAGAATGGATAGAAGAATGGAACTATCCCGACATCTGTTTATAAAAACAGATGTCGGGATAGTTCCATTCTTCTATTAAAGTTCATAGCGTGTTATGGCTATTTGTCAGAACACAATCTTATTTCTACAGCTACAAGTGTAAGATGGCCTTACGCTGCCAGGAAATGCAATCGCACTTCATTCTTGTGAACATGCACATTGCAGTTTTGTCCTCGGATGATTGTACAGCTATCTAGTGCTAGCTTTGGATCAACGCTTAATGGATCATAGCTTAAAACCCAACGGCTGGTGTGTTGGATACCTCGGTTCTCGTTAGATCACCGAGGTTAAGCAACATTGAGCGCGGTCAGCGGTTGGATGGGTGACCATTCAACTCTGCCTTACCAGGTTGCTGCCGTTGGGCCAGAGAGACTGGGGTGTTTGGGGGTTAGTGTGACGACCTCCCTCCACCTGTTATCAGTCTCTCGACGGCGCGGGTTGTGGAGGCCCGTGCTGTGAATGTCACACCGTCCTTCGGAAGGGACGTTAAGCCGTTGGTCCCCTTGGTATCTTTCGTCAGGAGTAGGCTACATGCCGGTACCGGGTTTCCTCTCCTCCCTTCTCTATTACATTCTCACTAGTGGAGCCTCGGCTCCGTTGAGAATATAGGCTTAATAATAATAATAATAATAATAATAACAAATTTAAGTTGGTTTCAGTTTTATTTTCGCCAAATCATGAATTGATTTCAGTTCAATAGGAAATGAACAGTGTCTGATCTGTTAGTGATTTTACACCCAATTTTCTGGTAATTTATTGTTTTAATACCTATATTCAAATTCAACAATGTTTGATTTTCTTTGCGTGCATGCGTTGTTAAATGCACTTAGTACTCAAAGGTTGAATGACTTGGTGTCTCTTTGCCTATCTGCGGCTCTTATGCGCGGATCGGGTGACGGCTCTCAGCGATCGATGTTAGGCTGACTTCTGCAGACTTGCAATCCAAGTCATTGCTTTCAAGGAAACAAGTCATAATTTTCATAACGTGTTTTCAAAAGTCATTCAAATTTTGGTTTTCAAAAGTGTTCGAGACAAATACAGGACATTTATTTTCTCAAATTCATTGCCGAATTTGAACAGGAACTCTGCTACTATTTTTAAGCATTGTCGTTAATTTGTAACATTGAAGAGCAAGATTTTTATTATATTTTTTTGAGTGATTGCTAAATTCTGAAAGCAATGTTATTTTTCATCAACATTATTGTAAAATTTTATATTTCATTTTCCAAAATGTTCCAGATTCTTTTAGATTGCCATTGTTTCAGTAATTTATTGATCATGTCATTTTTCTTTAAAAAACAATTTTTTTTACACATCTTGCTAGCGGTGTGTATTATAAATTTGCTTGTATTGTTCTTCAAGCTATGTCAAATGAATTATATGATTTAATTTTACTCGTACATTGTACGATTTTAATTCCACTTTGAACATTTGGATTTGTGTGTTTCACAAATGTTAAATTAGTTGAGGTCGTACCTCTTGCCACTTTAATGTTTACTTGGTCTGTTTCGTTTTAAGACTATTTAATTTTGCAATTGATCCAAAATGAATTTACATTTATTTTGAAACATTCACAATTTTTACGGTTATTTACTAAATTTCTATAGCCTTTACTGAATTCAATGTGTAATTTTGCTAATAGTGTATCGCTTGTGCAGGATATTCTGACGGCGAACTCTATTAATGTCGTGAGGTCAACACGAGGTCAGCTAAGCAGACGACACATGTACCTGCACCTGACGCCGTGCCGACGCCACACGACGCCGCCGACGCCTGAGCGAGACAGACCTTGATGCCGCACACGCTGAGCTCCTGATGGACCAGATCTCAGTCCTGAGGTCATGTTGACGTCACAACACCACGTCAACTCTTTGGTCAACTCTCAGCCCTTCATCACACGACCGAGATGAAACGTTCAAGATTCATGATCATCTTCAAGCTCCATGGGGACTTCGTGTGTGAGTGATACGTGATAAGCTGGGAAGGCATCAAGTGTCAGTGTTCTAGTTGTGAACTCGCTCAGACAAGGCAAGGCCGTCGATACACGATCTAACTACATCTCATCTTCAGATTCATTCATTCATTCATTCCAAGAAACGCATTGGCATTTCTTGTTCTTGTTGTTAATATTATTTACATTCTTTGATTTTTAATTGTATGAGTATGTAATTAGATCGGCACATGAAATGTTTATTTCGGTGTTTTTATTCACAAGTGTTTTTGATTTTGATCTTATTTGTTTCAAATAAGTAATTATTTATTTAGTTTTTAAACTCAATGTGGATGACAAATTATGTGTAATTTAACATTACTTGTGCATATTTTGCCAAGGAGCAATTGTAGCAAATTTTTTAAAAATCGACGAAAGCTGTAAAAACGCTATAATTTTCCACAAATGTTTTGTTTGGCACAGCTGAAAATTATTCTGGTTTTCAAGTCAATTCTTTTTCGTATACTAAATTAGTATCAGATAATTTTTCCAAGAATTTATTGATGTACTTATCTGTTTGTAATTGTTAATGATTGCAAACAACTATGGTTTGAAAACAAATATTGTGTGTACTATTGATTTACTTGTGCACTATTATTTTATGTTGTAAATTTTTTATGAAATTTGGAAATTCCTATTTGATGTCACTTGTGAAAATTTTGCAACCATATTGTCTTTGTTTGATTCAATTTTCGACAATGTTCTGTTTTAATTTTTATATTTTTATCTCAAACTGGTTTGATGTTTATTTTTGAGATAAGGGTGAAACTGGGCTCGATTTTCGAACATTGTTGGACTTTATAATGCGTTCTGTGAAGACAAGACGACCTATTTCCACCCACACAAGAATATTGAAGACCCCCCCCCCTATCTCTAGATATTGATGAAGAAAGATATCCCTTGGTTCGGTTACACAGTCCTGGATCGCGGTGCAAATGCAGCGGAATCAGGCACTACCTCAGCCCACTTCAGGAGAGAGCCAAGTCATACCACTCTGGAAATCGGGACGATTTCTGCTCTGAAGGGGGAGTGTCGCGATAATTTTCTAAATTTGACAACTTCTGGACCGCGTACTATGACGCAAAATCGGAACTTCCTTCTTCCGCTCCAAGACAGGGCAAGTCCTACAACATCGGGACTTGGCTCTGGAAATCGGGACGATTTCTGTATAGAAGGGGGAGTGTCACGATACATCGTGGTTTCGCAACCCGCGATCCATCCCTGCATGATTGGTTGCATAACCATCAGGGAGGACTGTTAAAGTTAAGTTAAGTAAGTTTATTACCAATAGACAAGGTACAAGTACAATGCATGAGACCCTTAAGCATAGATATGCTTTGTTCAGGGTGTATGGAATATCATATTGCTAAAATATTGCTAATAGTTTAAAAAAAATATATATATATATTTTTTTTATGTTAAGAGTAGGTACAGTTTTTATGTTAAATAGTCGATCGTTCAATATACTGGTTCCATTTATTCATTATTTCATTCATTCATATATTCTTCTAACGAATAATAAGCCTTTTGCACTAGAAATGTCTTGAGTAAATACTTAAATCTATTAATATCTGTAATATTTTTCATGTTTTCAGGTAGTTTGTTGTACAGCTTACATTTGATATATTTTGAGTTTTATTGTGTTTGTTTTGTTCTATAGTTTGTTGTGTGAACGTGTGATTTTATTCTTGTGTCGTGTGAGTGTATATGTTCGTTGAGTGTATGTTGTTGTATGTTCTTCTTAGTATTGAGCGTGCATTCGTATATGTACAGGCTGGGTGTTGTTAGGATTTTGTGTTTTATAAAGTGACTCTTGCAGTGTGGATTTATGAAAGTACCCTTTTTATTCTTAAGCCCTAAGATTGTTCTGATTGCTCGTTTTTGAAGTTTAAATATTTTGCTAGCCTGACTTGAATTTCCCCAGTGTTCTATTGCGTATCGCAGGTGTGACTCAAAATTTGCGTAGTAGGCAATTTTTGATGTTTTCAAATTTGTTGTTCGTCTTACTACTTTAAGGGCAAAGCACGCCGAACTTAATTTATTTTTTAGAGTGTATCTGTCAGTGCACTTTGTTCATGCCTGGTCAGCGGTATTGATAGCCGCCGAACCAAGAGGTGATAGTCGAGAAGTCGGCGACAAGATCAAGCCAAGACAACACCTGGAAGACTCCACAGGCGGGACGCAGGACAACGCGCGGGACGCGGGACGGACGAGGGACCACGTGGCCAATGAGATAAGTGCCAGTTTCACCCTTGTAGCTTCACTACACCATTGTTAACCTTTTCTACTTGCTCTGTCTAATAAACAACTCTTAAAGTTTGTTTAATGCCTATCCGTAGCTACAACCCTCCCCCCATAACTATCAAGATCCCAACGAGAACGATTAGTTTCGTGACAATATGACCGATGGGTTAATTTTGTTAACACGCTTTATTATGTCATATTAAGGGGTTTCCAGACGTTTGGTGCCTTTTTGATCACGAAGTTGATTTGAGGTCCAAATGTCAATGTGGTATGCATGCATGTTAATATGGCCGAGTTTTTTTGTTGTTAATACACTTTATAAGGTCTTATTGAATTGTTTCCAGACGTTAGTTGCTTTTTTGATCACGAAGTAGATTTGAGGTCCAAATGACCATGTGGTATGTATGCATGTTAAAATGGCCGAAGGGTTATTTTTGTTAATTCGCTTTATAAGGTCTTATTAAATTGCTTCCAGACGTTAGTTGCTTTTTTGGTCACGAAGTAGATTTGAGGTCCAAATGACCATGTGGTATGTATGCATGTTAATATGACCGATGGGTTAATTTTGTTAATACGCTTTGTAATGCAATATTAAGGGGTTTTCAGACGTTTGTTGTTTTTTTGATCACGAAGTTGATTTGAGTTCCTAATGACCATGTAGTATGGATGCATGTTAAAATGGCCGAAGGGTTATTTTTGTTAATACGCTTTATAAGGTCTTATTAAATTGCTTCCAGCCGTTAGTTGCTTTTTTGATCACGAAGTAGATTTGAGGTCCAAATGACCATGTGGTATGTATGCATGTTAGTATGGCCGAAGGGTTAATTTTGTTCATATGCTTTATAAAGTCTTATTTAGGTGTTTCCAGGCGTTTGATACTTTTCCAATCTTAACATTGATTTGAGTTCCAAATGACCATGTGGAATGTATGCGTGTAAATATGGCCGAAGGATTAATTTTGTTAATACGCTATAAAACGTCTTATTAAGGGGTTTCCAGATGTTAGTTGCTTTTTTGATCCCGAAGTTTATTTCAGGTCCAAATGACAATGTGGTATGTATGCATGTTAGTATGGCCGAAGGGTAATTTTGTTCATACGCTTTATAACGTCATATAAAGGGGTTTCCAGACGTTTGGTGCTTTTTTTATCACGAAGTTGATTTGAGGTCCAAATGTCAATGTGGTATGTATGCATGTTAATATGGCCGAAGGGTTATTTTTGTTCAAACGCTTTATAATGTCATATTAAAGGGTTTCTAGACGTTTGGTGCTTTTTTGATCACAAAGTTGATTTGAGGTCCAAATGTCAATGTGGTATGTATGCATGTTAATATGGCCGAAGGGTTATTTTTGTTAATACGCTTTATAAGGTCTTATTGAATAGCTTCCAGACGTTAGTTGCTTTTTTGATCACGAAGTAGATTTGAGGTCCAAATGTCAATGTGGTATGTATGCATGTTAATATGGCCGAAGAGTTATTTTTGTTACTAGGAAAACGCTCAGTGTAACGCGTTGATAAGCGAGCACGGGTACGTGCAAATTCTCGAACCGGAAATGCGTACACAACGCACAGAAAACATATACATCCATATGGAATTGATTATGATATCAACTTAAAAGTGTATGCTTTTCATCGAAACTTTAAAATAGCATCTAAGCACCTGGTTCATAAAGCAAATCAGAATCAATTTTCAATTGGCACTGGAAAACATTCATTTCGATACTTCATTACTGACAGATATTAAAAATGTAAATAACTTCATACGTTCTTAACTGATTGGGATGAAATTTTGTAAAATAAGAGACAATATTGGTCTTAATGATCATGCAAAATATGAGTTTGATCAGAATTATCGAAGACCGTTTTCATTTTTCAGCCTATCAGGAGATATTTATTTAAATTTTAACCAATGAATCTGAGTAACGCGTTGATGAGCGAGCACGGATACGCGCAACACCTCGAACCGAAATTCTGTCTATCGAAAATGTCATTAAAAGCCAATAATTCTAAAATTTCGCCACAGATTTGTATAGAAATCTCAAAACATTCCTAAAATATTGGTCCAAATAACCATGCAAAGCTTTAAGTTGATCAATTGAACCTTTATGATTGAACTGTTCCGTGTTAATTTTCAAAAATCACAGGATCTCCTTCAAAAAATATACCTGAGACCACTCATATGATATAAGTGTGTCTACACAATATCAGATTGACTGTTGAACGGTCATTATCAGTTTCATTTGCGTTTGAAAGTTTCTGCTCTAACTACCTTGCCTTGAACTGAAGAGTCGAAGTCGCCGTGAATTTGACAGCCAACACGCTAATAGTCCGTAAAATGTCAATAACGTTTGGATTTAAACACAGATTAGTATGAAAATTGTCAAAAATGCAGATAATGTTGGACCCAACCATCATGCGAAGTTATAAGTTGATCGTTCAATCGGTTATAGTTTAAATATCTAAAAACACAGGAAAGATGGTTTTAAATTTTAACCAATGGGAGGATTTGGCTGAAACTTTGTTTGATTGGGTACAATGTTGGGGGTAATGACTTGTCAAAATTTCAATTTGATCAAAACAACCAATCGAAAGTTAATTTTTTTTAAATTTGAACCAATCAATGGATTTCAAAAAAATTAGGGTCTGCAACAATCAGAAATGTTACGTACATGTGTGCAAAATTTCAGCTCGATCGAAGAAAAACTCTGACCTGTATATCGTCAGTAACAGAAAAAAAAAAAACAAACAAAAAAAAAAACAGAGGTCCGTGCCAAAAGAGCCAAATGGAGACGCTCGCTTCGCTCGCTCAAAAACGCTTTATAAGGTCTTATTGAATTGCTTCCAGACGTTAGTTGCTTTTTTGATCACGAAGTAGATTTGAGTCCAAATGACCATGTGGTATATGACCATGTTAATATGACCGATAGGTTAATTTTGTTAAGGTAGCACAACTGATATCTCATATCTTCCAAATAAGCCTATTTTTGGCAGAGGTATCAATAATCACTATTTACACGATATTGTGAAATATGAACAACTTCTCGTGTCTAGATTTTGAGATATTGTAGTTTTAAATTCCTATTTTTAACATGTAGTCTTATGGGGGCCATTAAAATCATGACGATTTCCATGCTATTATTGAGTTTTAATTTTACTGAGGTTCAACGTTTTTTAAAAAACTGATTTCTAGATAGATAGTTAGACATACTTTTAGGAAAAAATTGAAAACAATACCAACGTGCGCTATTTTTAAAGTTATCAACCAAAAACTTCTTTTTTTGTTCATTCTCGGAAAGCAATATATTGAAACCTCGCTATACGACAGGGGTTTGCAAGGTAAATGATATTTTTTGATTAATTTATACTTAAATATAGTTGAAATGTAGGAAAACGTTTTCTGAAGTTGTAATTTCAAGATTTTTTTTTTGTATATGTATAATGAAGGTTCTACCTTAATACGCTTTATAATGTCATGCTAAGGGGTTTCCAGACGTTTGGTGCTTTTTTGATCACGAAGTTGATTTGAGGTCCAAATGTAAATGTGGTATGTATGCATGTATGTATAGCCGATGGGTTAATTTTGTTAATACACTTTAAAAAGTCTTATTTAGGTGTTTCCAGGCGTTTGATCCTTTTCCAATCTTAACATTGATTTTAGTTCCAAATGACCATGTAGTATAGTATGTATGCCTGATATAATGGCCGAAGGGTTAATTTTGATAATACGCTTTATAACGTCTTATTAAAATGATTCCAGACGTTTGTAGCTTTTTTGATAAAGAAGTTGTTTTGAGGTTCAAATGCCCATGAGGTATGTATGCATGTTAATATTGCCGAAGGGTTATATTTGTTAATAAGCTTTATAACATCTTAATAAAATGTTTCCAGACGTGTGGTGATTTTTCGATCTCGAAGTTTTTTTGAGTTCCATATGAACAAGTGGATTGTATCCGTGTAAATATGGCCGTAGGTATATAACGGTTTATAACGTCTTATTGAGGGTTTTTCAGACGTTAATTGCTTTTTTGATCACGAAGTAGATTTGAGGTCCAAATGACCATGTGGTATGTATGCATGTTAATATGGCCGAGTTTTTTTTTGTTAATACGCTTTAAAAGGTCTTATTGAATTGTTTCCAGACGTTAGTTGCTTTTTTGATCACGAAGTAGATTTGAGGTCCAAATGACCATGTGGTATGAATGCATGTTAATAATGCCGAAGGGTTATTTTTGTTAATAAGCTTTATAATGTCTTATTAAAGTGTTTCCAGACGTTTGGTGCTTTTTCGATCTTGAAGTTTTTTTGAGTTCCAAATGACCATGTGGAATGTATGCGTGTAAATATGGCCGAAGGGTTAATTTTGTTAATACGCTTTATTACGTCTTATTAAGGGGTTTCCAGATGTAAGTTGCTTTTTTGATCACGAAGTTGATTTCAGGTCCAAATGACAATGTGGTATGTTTGCATGTTAGTTTGGCCGAAGGGTTTTTTTGTTCATACGCTCAATAAAGTCTTATTTAGGTGTTTCCAGGCTTTTGATACTTTTCCAATCTTAACATTGCCTGTTATATATCTGTTATAAGGGCCGAAGGTTTTTTTTTATTAATACGCTTTATAACGTCTTATTAAAATGTTACCAGACGTTTGTAGCTTTTTTGATCTATAAGTTGATTTAGGTTCAAATGCCCATGAGGTATGTATGCATGTTTATATTGCCGAAGGGTTATTTTTGTTAATAAGCTTTATAACGTCTTATTAAACTGTTTCCAGACGTTTGGTGCTTTTTCGATCTTGAAGTTTTTTTGAGTTCCAAATGACCATGTGGAATGTATGCGTGTAAATATTGTCGAAGGGTTAATTTTGTTAATATGCTATATAACAAAGTCATATTAAGGGGTTTCCAGACGTTCGGTGCTTTTTTTTTTTATCACGAAGTTGATTTGAGGTCCAAATGTCAATGTGGTATGTATGCATGTTAATATGGCCGATGATTATTGTTAATACGCTTTAAAAAGTCTTATTGAGGGGTTTCCAGACGTTTGTTGCTTTTTTGATCACGATGTTGATTTGAGTTCCTAATGACCATGTAGTATGTATGCATGTTAAAATGGCGAAGGGTTATTTTTGTTAATAAGCTTTATAATGTCTTATTATAATTATTTATTTTCAAAAACACCAAAAAATATACAGTGTTTTACTGGTAGTGGGAATAGGACAATCCCCATAGCACAAGTGCCCCACTACCAGCTGCAAAATAAATATACTATATAAATTAAATAGCAGTAGGCATTGTAATGGAACTATAAAGTAACATTAACTCCGAACGTAAAAATAACAACAACAAAAAAAAAACTAATTAGATAACAAATTCCGCAATAAATATTTGAAAATATGAAAATCATTCTGTTCCCTAATATTAGCTGGTAGAGTATTAAAAAATTTAGATGTTCTGCAGTAAAAACTATTTCGATAACTGACCGTCCTTGCAAATGGTGGCGTGATCATCCCAATCAGATTGGTTCTTGTTATGATCGTTAAATTTACAGATATACGATTAATTGGACCCATGTCCACCATTTGCAAAATAATCTTTTTTTTAAATAAAATGTCTGCTTCTTGAAAAAATTTTTGAATAGAAATTAGACTTTTAAGATTAAGACGGTCTTTACTGCATAAATCTCTTCTACCAGTAATAAATTTTGTCGCTTTCTTCTGTATTCTCTCCAGCTTATTGATGTTGGCAGAAGTTGTTGGATGCCAAGCTGGTATACCGTATGAAATTATCGGTCTGACGAGGCCAAGGTAAATACTTCTCTTCACTTTGGGACTTGCATGATGTAAAATTCTGGTTACAAAATTGAGGACTCTGGCAGATTTACTTCTCACGATCTCCGTCTGTACTTTCCACTTCAGGTCACTGCAAACTGTTATACCAAGAATTCGCATGGAATCGCAGCATTCTATCACCATATCGCTGATCTTGTACACATGAGTCATCCTTTTCTTGGATCTTGAAATTGAAATATACTGGCATTTTTTAAGATTAAGTTCCAAACAATTTGTTTTACACCAGTCTTCTATGCTCAGTAAGTCTTGTTGTAGAAGCTGCACATCCTCCGGGCTTTGAATGTGTCTGTATAGTGTGCAATCATCTGCATATTGACACATGGTAGAAGTTACACAGTTAGGCAGGTCTAACATGAAGATGGTAAACAGTAAAGGCCCAAGAACAGATCCCTGTGGCACTCCCGATAAAACATTTTGATCTGTTGAATGAGCCCCATCAAATATGACACGCATCTTCATACCAATCAGAAAACCACGCATCCACTGAAGCAGTTCGCCCGATATATTATGAGCTTTTAGCTTTATGAGGAGTCTATTATGCTGAACCCTATCAAAAGCTTTAGCCCAGTCGAGGGATATCACATCTATTCTGGCACCTGCTACTTTATCCAGATAAAACTGCCAGTCATCAATAGCTTTTGTAAGCAAAGTGATGCAAGATCTTCGAGGAAGGAATCCATGCTGATGCGAATTTATTGCATTTATCTGTTGCAAATGTAGTAAGAGTTCCCAAGACACAACTTTCTCCATAATTTTACCTACCACTGAAGTTAACGATATTGGCCTATAATTACAAATGGAACTTCGATTACCTGATTTAAATATAGGGACAACGTTGGCCTGTTTCCACTGGAAAGGTAATGCGCCAGTCCTCATAGATATATCAAACAAGACACTTAGAGATGGTGACAGTTCCCTAGCGCATTCATGCAGAATCCTTGCAGGTATATCATCAGGGCCAGTGGCAGAGTCCGGCTTCAACTTTTTCAACGCTCTCTCAACAAGAATAGGATGAAAGGAAATTGTGTTTAGATGATAGGTCTGCACACCTCCTTGAGATTGAAAACTTCCGTCAGATTCTCCAAGATCTTCGGTAAAATTAGTACGGAAATGTTGTACAAATGCTTCAGCAATCTTCTGAGAATTGTTTTCCTTGTTCCCATCCAAATCAAAATGTTTCGGTGCCGAACTTCCACTCTTACCATGTATGTATAGCCATAACTTCTTTCCATGGTCGTCTCCATTAGCAATTAGTTTCCAAACAAATTCATCATGGGCTTGCCTTGTTTTTAATTTGGTGTCATTTCTTGCTCTTCTTTTTTTTTCCCAGCTTTTCTCAGAAGGATTAATTTTCCATCTTCTATGTAGATAATCCCTCTTGTGAATCATGTGGATAATATCTTCCCCTATCCACGGTGCTCTCCTCTTGGAACTCACAATACGACATGGAATAGTTCGGTTAACACAGCTCCAGAAAATTGTCTTCCATTCTGACCAGGCAGACTCAACATCCAAAGACACAATATTCTGCATTTCTTGACACAGCATTTCACGTAGCAGGGGCCAATTAGCCATGCGATAGTTCCTCATTGAGCGTCGAACGATTTTCTGTTTCGGTGGTTGCCAATTAAGTTGAAAGGATACAGCCATGTGGTCACTTACCCCAGAAATAACTTCCAGATCAGTTACTTTGGAGGGATTATTGGTCAAGACAAGATCAAGAATGGCACGAGATGTTGTGGTAATGCGTGTAGCTTCAGTCACCATCTGATAAGGCACAACATTCAGAAAGGAAGAGAGAAAGTTGTCACAGAGACTATTAGTAGCTCTCGCATAATCACGACCCCAAACAATGTCAAGATTAAAATCACCGCACAAAAATATTCCGTCGTATCTATGTTGAATCTCCTGCACCTTCTCAATTGACACCACCAAGTCATTGTTTACTACGTCCGAACTATTAGGCGCCCTATATTATGACCCATATAATCTCAGCATTGTTTTCCAGCGATGTCATTCTAGTTGGCTGTAAGAATGGTTTGACAGCTAATAAAACGCCTCCTCCTCATCGAGACTCACCCGTTCCTATGGATGTTCTATCTTTTCTGAAGACCAGATATTTGTCAGAAATTATTTCTAAATCATTGATGGAAGGATCAAGCCAGGTCTCGCAGACTGATATTACAGTAGGATCCAGCGCCTCCAGCCAAGCTTGGGTTTGAGGATATCTCTTCTTGTTCTTCATACTGCGAGCATTGAATGATAGGCAAGATATTTTCCCCCTTCTTCGTGTGGTCTTCCATACGTTGGAATCGGAATCATTTGTAACAGCATTTACATCAAAGAATGAACTGGAAAAATCAGGCATAGAACAACTCCAGCACGTCCAGTGAGTTATTTTACCAGTAAGTTTGGCACAAGTTTGATGGCTTGATGTACGTCGCCTCCCAGACTTAGTTCTGGCGCCTCAGGGCACATCCCCTTGCTTGCGCCTGCAGGTTCGACAACTTTACATACATCGCAGTATGTATGTTGCCTATTAGCTATATACTTTGGGAACCACAACCGATCGATAATGATGTAAACAAATCAATCCGAATAGCACGAGTCATTGGCTCGACGTAAATAATACTTTCCAAACAGTAATGTGATGTGGTCTGAGGAAAGGAACCTTATGGTGAAATAGGTAGTTTCTAGTTATCGCTATTCAAAGTTATAATGCGTAATACACTATTTTAATTTTATAAATAATGCCTTGAACGGCCAACAAAATTATTTTATTAGACATATCGAGTTTTCCTCTACTATTCAGTGATCTTCAGGAGTAAATTACCCTCCCCCCACCTAATACCCCCCCCCCCCCCCCCGTAACCACCTGATCGGATGGATTAATAGTGACACCCCGAAATCTCACAAATTCAAACAAGACAAAATTTAACATTGGGCCTAAAAAATTCCAAAGATTATTCACAAAAACATGGGCGTCGGCAGGATTTCAGCCAGAGGGGGGAGGGGAGGCCAAAGCAAGGAAAACGATTTTCCATGGATTAAGGGGGGGGGGGATGTGGTGGTGCAGCCCCTCACACTGCTGGTGGTTTTTTAGGTTTTTTGACATTTTGAAATCAATTTTGAAACGTTTTGAGGTGTATTTTGTTGAAACACATAAAGTTGACACTTTGGTGTGGTGGGTGGTCCCACCTTGCCCCGCATGGTTTTTTGTTTTTGTGACGCTTTGAAATGAAGATTTTAAGTTTTTTTGTTATAAAATTCAACTATACGTAAAACAGCACAAAATGTTATGTTTTCCGGACATTCCGGCACCCATACCTACACGAAGATATGAAGACGAAAGTGTAATCATACAAATTATACATAAACTCGTAAATCCTGAATAAAGAAGGTGTTAACATTAATCAAACTAGTAAATCATTACTACAAGATTACAAGATTTGGATGGAAACGATTTAAGATCAGATAAGAAGATAAGAAGGTTAAATATAGCTTAAATTTCACATTGACAAGCTATTTTCCACCTTCTTATCTTCTTATCTGATGTTGAATCGTTTCCATCCAAATCGTGTCGAGTTCATTACTAGTTTGATAAATGTTAACACCTTCTTTTATTCAGTATTGCCATCGTAAACTTACATCGTAACTTACAATCGGAAAACAAAAGTAGTAAGAATTATTTTAAATTATATTCTATTTTTTTAACTGTAAGCTTTGTTACTTATTCGTCGAAAAAGAAGCAGCAGTTTAAACTATAAGTATATAAATTGATTTGCATATAAACAAGTATTTTAAACAATGTTATCTCAAAAAACACTGGTTTTCCATATTATATTAAAGTCCAGATACTCTCAATTCATCCGGATCGAACAAGTGGATTGTATCCGTGTTAATATGGCCGAAGGGTTAATTTTGTTAATACGTTTTATAACGTCTTATTGAGGGGTTTTCAGACGTTTGTTGCTTTTTTGATCACGAAGTTGATTTGAGTTCCTAATGACCATGTAGTATGTATGCATGTTAAAATGGCCGAAGGCTTATTTTTGTTAATACGCTTTATAAGGTCTTATTGAATTGTTTCCAGACGTTAGTTGCTTTTTTGATCACGAAGAAGATTTGAGGTCCAAATGACCATGTGGTATGTATGCGTGTAAATATGGCCGAAGGGTTAATTTTGTTAATACGCTATATAACGTCTTATTAAGAGGTTTTCAGATGTTGGTTTCTTTTTTGATCACGAAGTTGATTTCAGGTCCAAATGACAATGTGGTATGTATGCATGTTAGAATGGCCGAAGGGTTAATTTTGTTCATACGCTTTATAAAGTCTTATTTAGGTGTTTCCAGGCGTTTCAAACTTTTCCAATCTTAACATTGATTTGAGTTCCAAATTACCATATAGTATAGTATGTATGCCTGTTATAATGGCCGAAGTTTTATTATTGTTAATACGCTTTATAACGTCTTATAAAAATGTTTCCAGACGTTTGTAGCTTTTTTGATCAAGAAATTGATTTGAGGTTCAAATGCTCATGAGGTATGTATGCATGTTAATATTGATGAAGGGTTATTTTTGTTGATAAGCTTGATAACGTCTTATTAAACTGTTTCCAGACGTTTGGTGCTTTTTCGATCTCAAACTTTTTTTGAGTTCCATTTGAACAAGTGGATTGTATAGGTCCGTGAAGTTAGCACCGCCCATTAACGCACTAATTATCTTATGTGTGGGATGAATTAGTGCACAATTAGTGCGTTCGATCGGCACTAATTTTATAATTAGTGCGTCATCCGTTTCCGAGAAAAACGCACTTTACTATGGGCGGTGCCAACTTCACGCAGCACCGCCCATTGACGCACTAATTTTCAAACCCACACAGGCAATTAGTGCACAATTAGTGCGTTCGATCCCCCATATTCCCATAATTAGTGCGCACTTACTTTTCGAGTTATTCGTGAATAACCGTGGGCGGTGCAGCACCGCCCATTGAAAATTTAAGATTTTCAGCATGCCAAGTTTTAGTGCACAATTAGTGCGTTCGATCCCCCCCATTCCCATAATTAGTGCGCACTAACTTTTCGAGTTATTGGCAAATAACCTTGGGCGGTGCAGCACCGCCCATTGAAAATTTCAATGTTTTCAGTACGCCATGTTTTAGTGCACAATTAGTGCGTTCGATTCCCCCCATTCCCATAATTAGTGCGCACTTACTTTTCGAGTTATTCATGAATAACCGTGGGCGGTGCAGCACCGCCCATTGAAAATTTAAGATTTTCAGCATGCCAAGTTTTAGTGCACAATTAGTGCGTTCGATCCCCCCCATTCCCATAATTAGTGCGCACTAACTTTTCGAGTTATTCGCAAATAACCTTGGGCGGTGCAGCACCGCCCATTGAAAATTTCAATGTTTTCAGTACGCCATGTTTTAGTGCACAATTAGTGCGTTAGATCCCCCCCATTCCCATAATTAGTGCGCACTTACTTTTCAAATAATTCGTAAATAACCGTGGGCGGTGCAGCACCGCCCATTGAAAATTTTAAGGTTTTCAGCATGCCATGTTTTAGTGCACAATTAGTGCGTTCGATCCCCCCCATTCCCATAATTATTGCGCACTTACTTTTCGAGTTATTTGTGAATAACCGTGGGCGGTGCAGCACCGCCCATTGAAAATTTCAAGTTTTTCAGTACGCCATGTTTTAGTGCACAATTAGTGCGTTCGATCCCCCCCATTCCCATAATTAGTGTGCACTTACTTTTCGAGTTATTCGTGAAAAACCGTGAGTGGTGCAGCACTCGAAAAGTAAGCACTCGAACTCGAAAAGTAAGTGCGCACTAATTATAGGAATAGGGGGGATCGAACGCACTAATTGTGCACTAAAACATGGCGTGCTGAAAAACTTGAAATTTTCAATGGGCGGTGCTGCACCGCCCACGGTTATTCACGAATAACTCGAAAAGTAAGTGCGCACTTATTATGGGAATGGGGGGGATCGAACGCACTTATTGTGCACTAAAACATGGCATTCTGAAAACCATGAAATTTTCAATGGGCGGTGCTGCACCGCCCACGGTTATTCCCGAATAACTCGAAGAGTAAGTGCGCACTAATTATGGGAATGGGGGGGATTGAACGCACTAATTGTGCACTAAAACATGGCGTACTGAAAACATTGAAATTTTCAATTGGCGGTGTTGCACCGCCTACGGTTATTCGCGAATAACTCGAAAAGTTAGTGCGCACTAATTATGGGAATGGGGGGGATCGAACGCACTAATTGTGCACTAAAACATGGCGTGCTGAAAATCTTAAATTTTCAATGGGCGGTGCTGCACCGCCCACGGTTATTCACGAATAACTCGAAAAGTAAGTGCGCACTAAATATGGGAATGGGGGGGATCGAACGCACTAATTGTGCACTAAAACATGGCATTCTGAAAACCATGAAATTTTCAATGGGCGGTGCTGCACCGCCCACGGTTATTCCCGAATAACTCGAAGAGTAAGTGCGCACTAATTATGGAAATGGGGGGGATCGAACGCACTAATTGTGCACTAAAACATGGCGTACTGAAAACATTGAAATTTTCAATTGGCGGTGCTGCACCGCCCAAGGTTATTTGCCAATAACTCGAAAAGTTAGTGCGCACTAATTATGGGAATGGGGGGGATCGAACGCACTAATTGTGCACTAAAACTTGGCATGCTGAAAATCTTAAATTTTCAATGGGCGGTGCTGCACCGCCCACGGTTATTCACGAATAACTCGAAAAGTAAGTGCGCACTAATTATGGGAATGGGGGGAATCGAACGCACTAATTGTGCACTAAAACATGGCGTGCTGAAAACCTTGAAATTTTCAATGGGCGGTGCTGCACCGCCCAAGGTTATTCACGAATAACTCGAAAAGTAAGAGCGCACTAATTATGGGAATGGGGGGGATCGAACGCACTAATTGTGCACTAATTGCCTGTGTGGGTTTGAAAATTAGTGCGTCAATTGGCGGTGCTGCGTGAAGTTGGCACCGCCCATAGTAAAGTGCGTTTTTCACGGAAACGGATGACGCACTAATTATAAAATTAGTGCCGATCGAACGCACTAATTGTGCACTAATTCATCCTATACATGAGATAATTAGTGCGTTAATGGGCGGTGCTAACTTCACGGACCTGGATTGTATCCGTGTAAATATGGCCTAAGACTTAATTTTGGTAATACGTTTTATAACGTCTTATTGAGGGGTTTCCAGACGTTTGTTGCTTTTTTGATCACGAAGTTGACTTGAGGTCCAAATGACAATGTGGTATGTATGCATGTGAGTATGGCCGATGGGTTAATTTTGTTAACACGCTTTATAACGTCTTATTGAGGGGTTTCCAGACGTTTGATGCTTTTTTGATCACGAAGTTGACTTGAGGTCCAAATGACAATGTGGTATGAATGCATGTTAGTATTGCCGAAGGGTTAATTTTGTTCATACGCTTTATAAAGTCTTATTTAGGTGTTTCGTTTGTATTTGGAACTTTTGAGTTCCAAATCAACAAGTGGATTGTATGCGTGTAAATATAGCCGAAGGGTTAATTTTGGTAATACGTTTTATAACGTCTCATTGCGGGGTTTCCAGATGTTTGTTGCTATTTTGATCACGAAGTTGATTAGAGTTCCTAATGACCATGTAGTATGTATGCATGTTAGTATTGCCGAAGGGTTAATTTTGTTCATACGCTTTATTAAGTCTTATTTAGGTGTTTCTAGGCGTTTGATCCTTTTTAATCTTAACATTGATTTGAGTTCCAAATGACCATGTAGTATAGTATGTAAAACTGTTATAATGGCCAAAGGGATATTTTTGTTAATGCGCTTTATAACGTCTTATTAAAATGTTACCAGACGTTTGGTGCTTTTTCGATCTCGAAGTTTTTTTGAGTTCCATATGAACAAGTGGACTGTATCCGTGTAAATATGGCCGAAGGATTAATTTTGTTAATACGCTATAAAACGTCTTATTAAGGGGTTTCCAGATGTTAGTTGCTTTTTTGATCACGAAATTGATTTCAGGTCCAAATGACAATGTGGTATGTATGCATGTTAGTATGGCCGAAGGGTTAATTTTGTTCATACGCTTTATAACGTCATATTAAGGGGTTTCCAGACGTTTGGTGCTTTTTTGATCACAAAGTTGATTTGAGGTCCAAATGTCAATGTGGTATGTATGCATGTTAATATGGCCGAAGGGTTATTTTTGTTAATACGCTTTATAAGGTCTTATTGAATAGCTTCCAGACGTTAGTTGCTTTTTTGATCACGAATTAGATTTGAGGTCCAAATGTCAATGTGGTATGTATGCATGTTATTATGGCCGAAGGGTTATTTTTGTTAATACGCTTTATAAGGTCTTATTGAATTGCTTCCAGACGTTAGTTGCTTTTTTGATCACGAAGTAGATTTGAGGCCAAATGACCATGTGGTATGTATGCATGTTAATATGACCGATAGGTTAATTTTGTTAAGGTAGCACAACTGATATCTCATATCTTCCAAATAAGCCTATTTTTGGCAGAGGTATCAATAATCACTATTTACACGATATTGTGAAATATGAACAACTTCTCGTGTCTAGATTTTGAGATATTGTAGTTTTAAATCCCTATTTTTAACATGTAGTCTTAGGGGGGCCATTAAAATCATGACGATTTCTAACCTATTATTGAGTCCATGAGTCCAAATGAGTCCAAATGACCATGTGGTATGTATGCATGTTAATATGACCGATAGGTTAATTTTGTTAAGGTAGCACAACTGATATCTCATATCTTCCAAATAAGCCTATTTTTGGCAGAGGTATCAATAATCACTATTTACACGATATTGTGAAATATGAACAACTTCTCGTGTCTAGATTTTGAGATATTGTAGTTTTAAATCCCTATTTTAAACATGTAGTCTTATGGGGGCCATTAAAATCATGACGATTTCTAACCTATTATTGAGTTTTAATTTTACTGAGGTTCAACGTTTTTTCAAAAAACTGAACACTAGATAGATAGTTAGACATTCTTTTAGGAAAAAATTGAAAACAATACCAACGTGTGCTATTTTTAAAGTTATCAACCAAAAACTAAATGATTTCCCTATACCTCCTGTGTTACAGTTTTGTTCATTCTCGGTGAGCTATATATTGAAACCTCGCTATACGACAGGGGTTGCAAGTTAAATGACATTTTTTGATTCATTTATACTTAAATATAGTTGAAATGTAGGAAAACGTTTTCTGAAGTTGTAATTTCAAGATTTTTTTTTTTTGTATATGTATAATGAAGGTACTACCTTAATACGCTTTATAATGTCATGCTAAGAGGTTTCAAGACGTTTGGTGCTTTTTTGATCACGAAGTTGATTGAAATATCAATGAAATGTTCAATGTCATTGAAATCCAAATGTCAATGTGGTATGTATGCATGTATGTATAGCCGATGGGTTAATTTTGTTAATACGCTTTAAAAAGTCTTATTTAGGTGTTTCCAGGCGTTTGATCCTTTTCCAATCCTAACATTGATTTTAGTTCCAAATGACCATGTAGTATAGTATGTATGCCTGTTATAATGGCCGAAGGGTTAATTGACGTTAAGATAGCACAACTGATATCTCATATCTTCCAAATAAGCCTATTTTTGGCAGAGGTATCAATAATCACTATTTACACGATATTGTGAAATATGAACAACTTCTTGTGTCTAGATTTTGAGATATTGTAGTTTTAAATCCCTATTTTTAACATGTAGTCTTATGGGGGCCATTAAAATCATGACGATTTCTAACCTATTATTGAGTTTTAATTTTACTGAGGTTCAACGTTTTTTCAAAAAACTGAACACTAGATAGATAGTTAGACATTCTTTTAGGAAAAAATTGAAAACAATACCAACGTGTGCCTGTTATAATGGCCGAAGGGTTAATTTTGTTAATACGCCTTATAAAGGCGAAGTTGTTTTGAGGTTCAAATGCCCATGAGGTATGTATGCATGTTAATATTGACGAAGGGTTATATTTGTTAATAAGCTTTATAACGTCTTAATAAAATGTTTCCAGACCTGTGGTGATTTTTCGATCTCGAAGTTTTTTTGAGTTCCATATGAACAAGTGGATTGTATCCGTGTAAATATGGCCGTAGGTTTATAACGGTTTATAACGTCTTATTGAGGGTTTTTCAGACGTTTATTGCTTTTTTGATCACGAAGTTAATTTGAGGTCCAAATGACCATGTGGTATGTATGCATGTTAATATGACCGATGGGTTAATTTTGTTAATACGCTTTATAATGTCATATTAGGAAGTTTCCAGACGTTTGGTGCTTTTTTGATCTCGAAGTTTTTTTGACTTCCATATAAACAAGTGGATTGTATCCGAGTTTATATGGCCGAAGGGTTAATTTTGGTAATACGTTTTATAACGTCTTATTGAGGGGTTTTCAGACGTTTGTTGCTTTTTTGATCACGAAGTAAATTTGATGTCCAAATGACCAAGTGCTATTTATGCATGTTAATATGACCGATGGGTTAATTTTGTTAATACGCTTTATAATGTCATATTAAGAGGTTTCCAGACGTTTGGTGCTTTTTTGATCACGAAGTTGATTTGAGGTCCAAATGTCAATGTGGTATGTATGCATGTTAATATGGCCGAGTTTATTTTGTTTATACGCTTTATAAGGTCTTATTGAATTGTTTCCAGACGTTAGTTTCTTTTTTGATTACGAAGTAGATTTAAGGTCCAAATGACCATGTGGTATGTATGCATGTTAATATGGCCGAAGGGTTAATTTTGTTGATACGCTTTATAACGTCATATTACGGGGTTTCCAGACGTTTGGTGCTTTTTTTTTTATCACGAACTTGATTTGAGGTCCAAATGTCAATGTGGTATGTATGCATGTTAATATAGCCGAGTTTTTTTTTTGGTAATACGCTTTGTAAGGTCGTATTGAATTGTTTCCAGACGTTCGTTGCTTTTTTGATCACGAAGTAGATTTGAGGTCTAAATGACCATGTGGGATGTATGCATGTTAATATGGCCGAAGGGTTAATTTTGTTAATACGATTTATAAAGTCTTATTAAACTGTTTCCACACGTTTGGTGCTTTTTCGATCTCGAAGTTTTTTTGAGTTCCATATGAACAAGTGGATTGTATCCGAGTTAATATGGCCGAAGGGTTAATTTTGGTAATACGTTTTATAACGTCTCGTTGAATTGCTTCCAGACGTTAGTTGCTTTTTTGATCACGAAGTAGATTTGAGGTCCAAATGACCATGTGCTATATATGCATGTTAGTATTGTCACGATACATCGTGGTTTCACAACCCGCGATCCATCCCTGCATGATTGGTTGCATAACCATCAGGGAGGACTGTGTATCTGTCAGTGCACTTTGTTCATGCCTGGTCAGCGGTATTGATAGCCGCCGAACCAAGAGATGATAGTCGAGGAGTCGGCGACAAGATCTAGCCAAGACAACACCTGGAAGACTCCACGGGCGGGACGCAGGACAACGCGCGGGACGCGCGACGGACGCGGGACCACGTGGCCAATGAGATTAGTGCCAGTTTCACCCTTGTAGCTTCACTACACCATTGTTAACCTTTTCTACTTCTCTGTCTAATAAACCACTTTTAAAGTTTGTTTAATGCCTATCTGTAGCTACAACCCTCCCCCCCATAACTATCAAGATCCCAACGAGAATGATTAGTTTCGTGACATTGGCGGAGGCGCCGAGTCTCTTGGGTTAAAAAATTTTGCTTTCATTGTTTTAAATTTGCCCTCTCACTTTATGCCAAGTTTTTCAAATTTAATTTTTAGTCACTGCTAAAATGCAGGTCAAGATAAAATTAGATAAATTTAGGGTAGGTACTGATACAGTGGAGGACTGGCTCCAGGATTTCGAGAGAAAGGCCCGAGCAAATGGCTGGACTGACCCAGACAAAGTGGCTGTTTTACCTTGTTTTTTGGATGGGGCTCCGTTAAAATGGTTTCTAAACAAAGAGGCGACTCATAATCGTCTACACGGTCAGAACCTTCCCCCACTCCTTCTTTTATGGGCCGCGGTAAAGGCCGAATTATTGTCTGATTTTGAGGGATCTGCCCACAAGGAAGAATGGCGTCACCACCTGAACTCTAGAGTTCAAGAGCCTCTGGAATCGACTGAGGAATTTCTCTATGACGTGTTGCATTTGTGTGAAAAAGTTGATCCGCTCATGGACGAGCTTGACAAAGTCCAGCATGTCATGTCAGGTTTACAGCCCAGCCTTTTGGAAAAAATATCTATGTTTGACAATCGCACTTTGCAAGAGCTGAAACAAAATTTAAAGCGAGCTCGATCATCTAAATTTCTATTACAACAGCGAGCGATCAAGGGTGCTGAGTGCAAGACCGCCATTGCAGGGGTATCTTCCATCCCCCAGGATGATTTCCGTGAGTTGAAAGATCAGTTGAGCGTCATTATGCATGAATTAGTAGCACAACAGGAAACTCTCGAAAGCGTCATACAACAGCAGCAAAACGCGACTAATTTTCAAATGAAAACCCATCCCAGCAATTCGCACAATTAAGATCAGCTCTGCACCCTAGTGGTGGAGATGTGGTACTAGAGGAAGGGTGTACGCATGCAATTCTCCATAAGGAACGTGTAGAGTTTGGATACCTCTACTTCATACACTATTAAACATAGAACCCTGAAAAAAGTAACGAGTATAGAAAAGATGATGCTTTATCGATCTGTCACCTCAGAATTTTTCTCGGAGGTTAAATTGTAGCGTAATAATCGTTCAATCATGTAATGCATCAGCCAATCAGAGGACAGGAAATGGTCCAACGGCCCAATCGGGCTACAGTATAAGCCGTATTTGCTTCATACGGAAAGTTATTTTATAATTATTTAGACACAAAAAATACATTTCTGAGGTGACAGATCGAAAAAGCATAATCTTTTCAATACTCATTACAATTTTTATGGTTCTATGTTAAATAGTGTATGAAGTAGAGGTATCTAAACTCTACAGGTGCCTTATGGTGAATTGAATGCGTACACCCTTCCTCAAGTACACATTTCTACCACCAGAGTGCAGAGCGGAAGCTTGATTTAGCGAATACCACCCGCGCGATGCTCTTCCAGCTGATCAGGACAACTTTCGTAAATTTTCTCCTAATGGCAAACCTATTTGTTTCCTGTGCTTCCAAGTAGGACATGTTGTTCGCCGTTGTCAACAGCTTGAGAAAGCCACGGAAGGCCTTCCCGTATTCAGGGATGATGAGCAGGAAAGTGCACTGCATTCGAAGATCGCATCTGTGAGAGTAATGGCTTCTGATTTTTCCAAATTACAAAATTTTCTTAGGGAACGAAAGATCGAGCGGGAGATTTATTTAGAACATTTTCATGATTTTTACCCTCATGGCCGAGATTTTCATGCCCCTACAACACAGTCAACCCCATGTGAGATCGTTGTAATACGGGAACTCGGGTCACTGCACGTCCTTGCTCAGGTCAATGGTCAAGAGGTCAAGACACTCGTAGACTCAGGAGCTGGGGTCAGTTGCATTGATCACTCATTAGTGAGTCATTTGGAGCACATCCCCGTCCCAGGACTGAAGTTAAGGGCTGCAAATTGTTTGGAACTCCAAGTTTTTGGACGTGTTCACGTGTCCGTGGTTATAGAGGACACATCATTTTTGGTCCCCATGATTTCTGTTAAAAATCTTTCAGCCCCTTGCATCCTAGGTAATGATTTTTTCCGTCAGCACGCCACTACAATTGATTACAAAACGTGTTGTGTTTCGATTGAATCCACCAAGGGCGTTGTGTCAGTTCCATTTCACGACGACAGCCAGGACCCGACACCCCAGCAAGTGTCATTGCCGATGACACCGATTCCATCTGACACGGCCTCGTCGTTGAATCATGTTCTCATTGAAGACTGCGGCGATGTAGTTCAAATTGTTACCACGCAGGACACGGCCGTAGCTGAAGGTGTTAGTTCAGATTGTATAAAACAGACTGTACAAATTTTGACATTTTGACCATGACACAAGACATCAAGCATTTTTCCTCAAACAGTCAGGACACGACGGCTTTTGCTGACTTGGATCTCTTTCCAGAGACATTGAAAGACGAGGACTGCCAAATCTTACAGCGTTACAAACCCACTTTACGTGCCAAAACACCGTTTCATCGTACTCCGTAACGCGTTGCTGTGAAAAAACGCACATTTCAAAAACGAGTTCGAGCTGTGTTTGATAGCAAAATCATCAACTCTCCACGCTACAGCCCTCACGCTTCAGTCAAGGAAAAGAGTTCATGGAACATCTCTGCAGATGATAGGGTGGTCAACCGCTTAAAATTTGATGCCGCACGCCACTGGTTTCAGACGCATCTGTTTTTCTTTTTGTTGTACAGTTTCTTCGCGATTATTTCAGTGCTTCATTGTTTGCAGCCGCACGCCACTGGGTTCAGTCTTGTCCGTGTGTTTGTTTACTTTATGCAGTCTCTGTTTGACTATTTTAGTGCTACACTGTTTGTTGCACGCCACTGGTTCCGGTCCCAGTTTTATTTGTTCCTGCTGATGTGTTTACAGGGATTCTGTAAATACATTTTGTTCATTGTTGTCTGATTGTTGTTCAGATTCTGTTGTGGAAAATGAACGTCCCTCATTTTCTGTTTTGTTTGCACACATGGTTGTTGTTGTTCGCTTGTGTGGGGATATTTGCTGCTCTTTGCGCTCCACACACCAGCTATTGTTCTACAGGGGTGCTAACTACCCCTGTCTGTTGTCAGTTGGGTCCGAGGTGAAGACGAGGTGTTAGCAATGTGACGCTTGTCTCCAGCTTCATGTGGCGCGATGGACGCGTTGTCGTTGACCCCTGCCCTCCGAGGTCACGGTAGCTAACGTGTCACTCTTGGAGGATGTTTTGGGAGTGTCATCCAGAACAAGGCAGTTTTCTTTGGAGCGGTTAAATCGGGCCCTTTGCAGAGAGTGCTGTACGCGAAGTACTCGAACTCCAAATAAGTTACCTTGCGGCCGGATTACACTGTGCGATGACATCGCTTATGTCCCTGCTTGGGCTATGCATGACAGTAGTCGGTGTTACATTTTGCTTATTGATTGCCTCGTCGCGACTGTCTCCGGACTTACCTGATTTTGGCCCATGTGTGTGTGTAGAAGAATGGATAGAAGAATGGAACTATCCCGACATCTGTTTATAAAAACAGATGTCGGGATAGTTCCATTCTTCTATTAAAGTTCATAGCGTGTTATGGCTATTTGTCAGAACACACTCTTATTTCTACAGCTACAAGTGTAAGATGGCCTTACGCTGCCAGGAAATGCAATCGCACTTCATTCTTGTGAACATGCACATTGCAGTTTTGTCCTCGGATGATTGTACAGCTATCTAGTGCTAGCTTTGGATCAACGCTTAATGGATCATAGCTTAAAACCCAACGGCTGGTGTGTTGGATACCTCGGTTCTCGTTAGATCACCGAGGTTAAGCAACATTGAGCGCGGTCAGCGGTTGGATGGGTGACCATTCAACTCTGCCTTACCAGGTTGCTGCCGTTGGGCCAGAGAGACTGGGGTGTTTGGGGGTTAGTGTGACGACCTCCCTCCACCTGTTATCAGTCTCTCGACGGCGCGGGTTGTGGAGGCCCGTGCTGTGAATGTCACACCGTCCTTCGGAAGGGACGTTAAGCCGTTGGTCCCCTTGGTATCTTTCGTCAGGAGTAGGCTACATGCCGGTACCGGGTTTCCTCTCCTCCCTTCTCTATTACATTCTCACTAGTGGAGCCTCGGCTCCGTTGAGAATATAGGCTTAATAATAATAATAATAATAATAATAACAAATTTAAGTTGGTTTCAGTTTTATTTTCGCCAAATCATGAATTGATTTCAGTTCAATAGGAAATGAACAGTGTCTGATCTGTTAGTGATTTTACACCCAATTTTCTGGTAATTTATTGTTTTAATACCTATATTCAAATTCAACAATGTTTGATTTTCTTTGCGTGCATGCGTTGTTAAATGCACTTAGTACTCAAAGGTTGAATGACTTGGTGTCTCTTTGCCTATCTGCGGCTCTTATGCGCGGATCGGGTGACGGCTCTCAGCGATAGATGTTTCGCTGACTTCTGCAGACTTGCAATCCAAGTCATTGCTTTCAAGGAAACAAGTCATAATTTTCATAACGTGTTTTCAAAAGTCATTCAAATTTTGGTTTTCAAAAGTGTTCGAGACAAATACAGGACATTTATTTTCTCAAATTCATTGCCGAATTTGAACAGGAACTCTGCTACTATTTTTAAGCATTGTCGTTAATTTGTAACATTGAAGAGCAAGATTTTTATTATATTTTTTTGAGTGATTGCTAAATTCTGAAAGCAATGTTATTTTTCATCAACATTATTGTAAAATTTTATATTTCATTTTCCAAAATGTTCCAGATTCTTTTAGATTGCCATTGTTTCAGTAATTTATTGATCATGTCATTTTTCTTTAAAAAACAATTTTTTTTACACATCTTGCTAGCGGTGTGTATTATAAATTTGCTTGTATTGTTCTTCAAGCTATGTCAAATGAATTATATGATTTAATTTTACTCGTACATTGTACGATTTTAATTCCACTTTGAACATTTGGATTTGTGTGTTTCACAAATGTTAAATTAGTTGAGGTCGTACCTCTTGCCACTTTAATGTTTACTTGGTCTGTTTCGTTTTAAGACTATTTAATTTTGCAATTGATCCAAAATGAATTTACATTTATTTTGAAACATTCACAATTTTTACGGTTATTTACTAAATTTCTATAGCCTTTACTGAATTCAATGTGTAATTTTGCTAATAGTGTATCGCTTGTGCAGGATATTCTGACGGCGAACTCTATTAATGTCGTGAGGTCAACACGAGGTCAGCTAAGCAGACGACACATGTACCTGCACCTGACGCCGTGCCGACGCCACACGACGCCGCCGACGCCTGAGCGAGACAGACCTTGATGCCGCACACGCTGAGCTCCTGATGGACCAGATCTCAGTCCTGAGGTCATGTTGACGTCACAACACCACGTCAACTCTTTGGTCAACTCTCAGCCCTTCATCACACGACCGAGATGAAACGTTCAAGATTCAAGATCATCTTCAAGCTCCATGGGGACTTCGTGTGTGAGTGATACGTGATAAGCTGGGAAGGCATCAAGTGTCAGTGTTCTAGTTGTGAACTCGCTCAGACAAGGCAAGGCCGTCGATACACGATCTAACTACATCTCATCTTCAGATTCATTCATTCATTCCAAGAAACGCATTGGCATTTTCTTGTTCTTGTTGTTAATATTATTTACATTCTTTGATTTTTAATTGTATGAGTATGTAATTAGATCGGCACATGAAATGTTTATTTCGGTGTTTTTATTCACAAGTGTTTTTGATTTTGATCTTATTTGTTTCAAATAAGTAATTATTTATTTAGTTTTTAAACTCAATGTGGATGACAAATTATGTGTAATTTAACATTACTTGTGCATATTTTGCCAAGGAGCAATTGTAGCAAATTTTTTAAAAATCGACGAAAGCTGTAAAAACGCTATAATTTTCCACAAATGTTTTGTTTGGCACAGCTGAAAATTATTCTGGTTTTCAAGTCAATTCTTTTTCGTATACTAAATTAGTATCAGATAATTTTTCCAAGAATTTATTGATGTACTTATCTGTTTGTAATTGTTAATGATTGCAAACAACTATGGTTTGAAAACAAATATTGTGTGTACTATTGATTTACTTGTGCACTATTATTTTATGTTGTAAATTTTTTATGAAATTTGGAAATTCCTATTTGATGTCACTTGTGAAAATTTTGCAACCATATTGTCTTTGTTACATGGTCAATAGGAACTCAAATCAACTTCGTGATCAAAAAAACAACAAACGTCTGGAAACCCCTCAATGAGAAGTTATAAAAAGTATTATTAAAATTAACCCTTCGGCTATATTAAACGCATACAATTCACTTATTCATTTTGATCTCAAAAAAACTTCGAGATCGAAAAAGCACCAAACGTCTGGAAACACCTAAATAAGACATTATAAAGCGTGTTAACAAAATTAACCCATCGGCCATACTAACATGCATACATACCACATTGTCATTTGGACCTCAAGTCAACTTCGTGATCAAATAAGGACCAAAAGTCTGGAAACCCCTTAATATGACGTTATAAAGCGTATTAACAAAAATAACCCTTCGGGCATATTAACATGCATACATACCACATGGTCATTTGGACCTCAAATTAACTTCGTGATCAAAAAAGCAACAAACGTCTGGAAACCCCTCAATAAGACGGTATAAAACGTATTACCAAAATTAACCCTTCGGCCATATTTACACGGATACAATCCACTTGTTCATATGGAACTCAAAAAAACTTCGAGATCGAAAAAGCACCAAACATCTGGAAACATTTTTATAAGACGTTATAGAGCGTATTAACAAAAATAACCCTTCGGCCATTATAACAGGCATACATACTATACTACATGGTCATTTGGAACTCAAATCAATGTTAAGACTGGAAAAGTTTCAAACGCCTGGAAACACCTAAATAAGACTTTATAAAAAATCGGCCATACTAACATGCATACATACTACATGGTCAATAGGAACTCAAATCAACTTCGTGATCAAAAAACAACAAACGTCTGGAAACCCCTCAATGAGACGTTATAAAACGAATTACCAAAATTAACCCTTTGGCTATATTTACACGCATACAATCCATTTGTTGATTTGGAACTCAAAAAAACTTAGAGATCGAATAAGCACCAAACGCCTGGAAACACTTAAATAAGACTATATAAAGCGTTTTAACAAAATTAACCCTTCGGCCATATTAACATGCATACAAACCACATGGTCATTTGAACCTCAAATCTACTTCGTGATCAAAAAAGAAACTAACATCTGGAAAACCCTTAATAAGACGTTATAAAGTGTATTAACACAATTAACCCTTCGGCCATATTTACACGCTTATATACCACATGGTCATTTGGACCTCAAATCTACTTCGTGAACAAAAAAACAACTAACGTCTGGAAGCAATTCAATAAGACCTTATAAAGCGTATTAACGAAAAAAAAACTCGAAAAAACTCGAAGTTCCATTTGTAATTATAGGCCAATATCGTTAACTTCAGTGGTAGGTAAAATTATGGAGAAAGTTGTGTCTTGGGAACTCTTACTACATTTGCAACAGATAAATGCAATAAATTCGCATCAGCATGGATTCCTTCCTCGAAGATCTTGCATCACTTTGCTTACAAAAGCTATTGATGACTGGCAGTTTTATCTGGATAAAGTAGCAGGTGCCAGAATAGATGTGATATCCCTCGACTGGGCTAAAGCTTTTGATAGGGTTCAGCATAATAGACTCCTCATAAAGCTAAAAGCTCATAATATATCGGGCGAACTGCTTCAGTGGATGCGTGGTTTTCTGATTGGTATGAAGATGCGTGTCATATTTGATGGGGCTCATTCAACAGATCAAAATGTTTTATCGGGAGTGCCACAGGGATCTGTTCTTGGGCCTTTACTGTTTACCATCTTCATGTTAGACCTGCCTAACTGTGTAACTTCTACCATGTGTCAATATGCAGATGATTGCACACTATACAGACACATTCAAAGCCCGGAGGATGTGCAGCTTCTACAACAAGACTTACTGAGCATAGAAGACTGGTGTAAAACAAATTGTTTGGAACTTAATCTTAAAAAATGCCAGTATATTTCAATTTCAAGATCCAAGAAAAGGATGACTCATGTGTACAAGATCAGCGATATGGTGATAGAATGCTGCGATTCCATGCGAATTCTTGGTATAACAGTTTGCAGTGACCTGAAGTGGAAAGTACAGACGGAGATCGTGAGAAGTAAATCTGCCAGAGTCCTCAATTTTGTAACCAGAATTTTACATCATGCAAGTCCCAAAGTGAAGAGAAGTATTTACCTTGGCCTCGTCAGACCGATAATTTCATACGGTATACCAGCTTGGCATCCAACAACTTCTGCCAACATCAATAAGCTGGAGAGAATACAGAAGAAAGCGACAAAATTTATTACTGGTAGAAGAGATTTATGCAGTAAAGACCGTCTTAAACTTACAAGTCTAATTTCTATTCAAAAATTTTTTCAAGAAGCAGACATTTTATATAAAAAAAAGATTATTTTGCAAATGGTGGACATGGGTCCAATTAATCGTATATCTGTAAATTTAACGATCATAACAAGAACCAATCTGATTGGGATGATCACGCCACCATTTGCAGAACATCTAAATTTTTTAATACTCTACTAGCTAATATTAGGGAACAGAATGATTTTCATATTTTCAAATATTTATTGCGGAATTTGTTATCTAATTAGTTTTTTTTTTGTTGTTGTTATTTTTACGTTCGGAGTTAATGTTACTTTATAGTTCCATTACAATGCCTACTGCTATTTAATTTATATAGTATATTTATTTTGCAGCTGGTAGTGGGGCACTTGTGCTATGGGGATTGTCCTATTCCCACTACCAGTAAAACACTGTATATTTTTTGGTGTTTTTGAAAATAAATAATTATAATTAGACATTATAAAGCTTATTAACAAAAATAACCCTTTGCCATTTTAACATGCATACATACTACATGGTCATTAGGAACTCAAATCAACATCGTGATCAAAAAAGCAACAAACGTCTGGAAACCCCTCAATAAGACTTTTTAAAGCGTATTAACAATAATCATCGGCCATATTAACATGCATACATACCACATTGACATTTGGACCTCAAATCAACTTCGTGATAAAAAAAAAAGCACCGAACGTCTGGAAACCCCTTAATATGACTTTATAAAGCGTATTCACAATATTAACCCTTCGGCCATACTAACATGCATACATACCACATTGTCATTTGGACCCGAAATCAACTTCGTGATCAAAAAAGCAACTAACATCTGGAAACCCCTTAATAAGACGTTATATAGCATATTAACAAAATTAACCCTTCGACAATATTTACACGCATACATTCCACATGGTCATTTGGAACTCAAAAAAACTTCAAGATCGAAAAAGCACCAAACGTCTGGAAACAGTTTAATAAGACGTTATAAAGCTTATTAACAAAAATAACCCTTCGGCAATATAAACATGCATACATACCTCATGGGCATTTGAACCTAAATCAACTTATAGATCAAAAAAGCTACAAACGTCTGGTAACATTTTAATAAGACGTTATAAAGCGTATTAACAAAAAAAAACCTTCGGCCATTATAACAGATATATAACAGGCAATGTTAAGATTGGAAAAGTATCACACGCCTAGAAACACCTAAATAAGACTTTATTGAGCGTATGAACAAAAAAACCCTTCGGCCAAACTAACATGCAAACATACCACATTGTCATTTGGACCTGAAATCAACTTCGTGATCAAAAAAGCAACTTACATCTGGAAACCCCTTAATAAGACGTAATAAAGTGTATTAACAAAATTAACCCTTCGGCCATATTTACACGCATACATTCCACATGGTCATTTGGAACTCAAAAAAACTTCCAGATCGAAAAAGCACCAAACGTCTGGAAACACTTTAATAAGACATTATAAAGCTTATGAACAAAAATAACCCTTCGGCATTATTAACATGCATTCATACCACATGGTCATTTGGACCTCAAATCTACTTCGTGATCAACAAAGCAACTAACGTCTGGAAACAATTCAATAAGACCTTTTAAAGCGTATTAACAAAAAAAAACTCGGCCATATTAACATGCATACATACCACATGGTCATTTGGACCTCAAATCTACTTCGTGATCAAAAAAGCAATAAACGTCTGAAAAACCCTCAATAAGACGTTATAAACCGTTATAAACCTACGGCCATATTTACACGGATACAATCCACTTGTTCATATGGAACTCAAAAAAACTTCGAGATCGAAAAATCACCACACGTCTGGAAACATTTTATTAAGATGTTATAAAGCTTATTAACAAATATTACCCTTCGGCAATATTAACATGCATACATACCTCTAGGGCATTTGAACCTCAAAACAACTTCTTTATCAAAAAAGCTACAAACGTCTGGAAACATTTTAATAAGACGTTATAAAGCGTATTATCAAAATTAACCCTTCGGCCATTATATCAGGCATACATACTATACTACATGGTCATTTGGAACTAAAATCAATGTTAAGATTGGAAAAGGATCAAACGCCTGGAAACACCTAAATAAGACTTTTTAAATCGTATTAACAAAATTAACCCATCGGCTATACATACATGCATACATACCACATTTACATTTGGACCTCAAATCAACTTCGTGATCAAAAAAGCACCAAACGTCTGGAAACCCCTTAGCATGACATTATAAAGCGTATTAAGGTAGAACCTTCATTATACATATACAAAAAAAAAATCTTGAAATTACAACTTCAGAAAACGTTTTCCTACATTTCAACTATATTTAAGTATAAATTAATCAAAAAATGTCATTTACCTTGCAAACCCCTGTCGTATAGCGAGGTTTCAATATATTGCTTTCCGAGAATGAACAAAACTGTAACACAGGAGGTATAGGGAAATCATTTAGTTTTTGGTTGATAACTTTAAAAATAGCGCACGTTGGTATTGTTTTCAATTTTTTCCTAAAAGTTTGTCTAACTATCTATCTAGAAATCAGTTTTTTAAAAAACGTTGAACCTCAGTAAAATTAAAACTCAATAATAGCATGGAAATCGTCATGATTTTAATGGCCCCCATAAGACTACATGTTAAAAATAGGAATTTAAAACTACAATATCTCAAAATCTAGACACGAGAAGTTGTTCATATTTCACAATAACGTGTAAATAGTGATTATTGATACCTCTGCCAAAAATAGGCTTATTTGGAAGATATGAGATATCAGTTGTGCTACCTTAACAAAATTAACCTATCGGTCATATTAACATGCATACATACCACATGGTCATTTGGACTCAAATCTACTTCGTGATCAAAAAAGCAACTAACGTCTGGAAGCAATTCAATAAGACCTTATAAAGCGTATTAACAAAAATAACTCTTCGGCCATATTAACATGCATACATACCACATTGACATTTGGACCTCAAATCTACTTCGTGATCAAAAAAGCAACTAACGTCTGGAAGCTATTCAATAAGACCTTATAAAGCGTATTAACAAAAATAACCCTTCGGCCATATTAACATGCATACATACCACATTGACATTTGGACCTCAAATCAACTTTGTGATCAAAAAAGCACCAAACGTCTAGAAACCCTTTATTATGACATTATAAAGCGTTTGAACAAAAATAACCCTTCGGCCATATTAACATGCATATATACCACATTGACATTTGGACCTCAAATCAACTTCGTGATAAAAAAAAGCACCAAACGTCTGGAAACTTCTTAATATGACGTTATAAAGCGTATGAACAAAATTAACCCTTCGGCCATACTAACATGCATACATACCACATTGTCATTTGGACCTGAAATAAACTTCGGGATCAAAAAAGCAACTAACATCTGGATACCCCTTAATATTACGTTTTATAGCGTATTAACAAAATTAATCCTTCGGCCATATTTACACGCATACATTCCACATGGTCATTTGGAACTCAAATCAATGTTAAGATTGGAAAAGTATCAAACGCCTGGAAACACCTAAATAAGACTTTATAAAGCATATGAACAAAATTAACCCTTCGGCCATACTAACATGCATACATACCACATGGTCATTTGGACCTCAAATCTACTTCGTGATCAAAAAAGCAACTAACGGCTGGAAGCAATTTAATAAGACCTTATAAAGCGTATTAACAAAAATAACCCTTCGGCCATTTTAACATGCATCCATACTACATGGTCATTAGGAACTCAAATCAACTTCGTGATCAAAAAAACAACAAACGTCTGAAAACCCCTTAATATTGCATTACAAAGCGTATTAACAAAATTAACCCATCGGTCATATTAACATGCATACATACCACATGGTCATTTGGACCTCAAATCTACTTCGTGACCAAAAAAGCAACTAACGTCTGGAAGCAATTTAATAAGACCTTATAAAGCGAATTAACAAAAATAACCCTTCGGCCATTTTAACATGCATACATACCACATGGTCATTTGGACCTCAAATCTACTTCGTGATCAAAAAAGCAACTAACGTCTGGAAACAATTCAATAAGACCTTATAAAGCGTATTAACAACAAAAAAACCCGGCCATATTAACATGCATACATACCACATTGACATTTGGACCTAAAATCAACTTCGTGATCAAAAAGGCACCAAACGTCTGGAAACCCCTTAATATGACATAATAAAGCGTGTTAACAAAATTAACCCATCGGTCATATTGTCACGAAATTAATCGTTCTCGTTGGGATCTTGATAGTTATGGGGGGAGGGTTGTAGCTACAGATAGGCATTAAACAAACTTTAAGAGTGGTTTATTAGACAGAGCAAGTAGAAAAGGTTAACAATGGTGTAGTGAAGCTACAAGGGTGAAACTGGCACTTATCTCATTGGCCACGTGGTCCCTCGTCCGTCCCGCGTCCCGCGCGTTGTCCTGCGTCCCGCCCGTGGAGTCTTCCAGGTGTTGTCTTGGCTTGATCTTGTCGCCGACTTCTCGACTATCACCTCTTGGTTCGGCGGCTATCAATACCGCTGACCAGGCATGAACAAAGTGCACTGACAGATACACTCTAAAAAATAAATTAAGTTCGGCGTGCTTTGCCCTTAAAGTAGTAAGACGAACAACAAATTTGAAAACATCAAAAATTGCCTACTACGCAAATTTTGAGTCACACCTGCGATACGCAATAGAACACTGGGGAAATTCAAGTCAGGCTAGCAAAATATTTAAACTTCAAAAACGAGCAATCAGAACAATCTTAGGGCTTAAGAATAAAAAGGGTACTTTCATAAATCCACACTGCAAGAGTCACTTTATAAAACACAAAATCCTAACAACACCCAGCCTGTACATATACGAATGCACGCTCAATACTAAGAAGAACATACAACAACATACACTCAACGAACATATACCCTCATACGACACAAGAATAAAATCACACGTTCACACAACAAACTATAGAACAAAACAAACACAATAAAACTCAAAATATATCAAATGTAAGCTGTACAACAAACTACCTGAAAACATGAAAAATATTACAGATATTAATAGATTTAAGTATTTACTCAAGACATTTCTAGTGCAAAAGGCTTATTATTCGTTAGAAGAATATATGAATGAATGAAATAATGAATAAATGGAACCAGTATATTAACGATCGTTAATATGGCCGAGTTTTTTTTTTGTTAATACGCTTTATAAGGTCTTATTGAATTGTGTCCAGACGTTCGTTGCTTTTTTGATTACGAAGTAGATTTGAGGTCTAAATGACCATGTGGGATGTATGCATGTTAATATGGCCGAAGGGTTAATTTTGTTAATACGCTTTATAACGTCTTATTAAACTGTTTCCAGACGTTTGGTGCTTTTTTGATCTCGAAGTTTTTTTGACTTCCATATGAACAAGTGGATTGTGTCCGAGTTTATATGGCCGAAGGGTTAATTTTGGTAATACGTTTTATAGCGTCTTATTAAGGGGTTTTCAGACGTGTGTTGCTTTTTTGATCACGAAGTAGATTTGAGGTCCAAATGACCATGTGGTATGTATGCATGTTAATATGACCGATGGATTAATTTTGTTAATACGCTTTATAATGTCTAATTAAGGGGTTCCAGACGTTTGGTGCTTTTTTGATCACGAAGTTGATTTGAGGTCCAAATGTCAATGTGGTATGTATGCATGTTAGTATTGCCGAAGGGTTAATTTTGGTAATACGTTTTATAACGTCTCATTGAGGGGTTTCCAGATGTTTGTTGCTTTTTTGATCACGAAGTAGATATGAGGTCCAAATGACTATGTGGAATATATGCGTGTAAATATGGCCGAAGGGTTAATTTTGTTAATACGCTTTATAACGTCTTATTAAGGGTTTTCCAGATGTTAGTTTCTTTTTTAATCACGAAGTTCATTTCAGGTCCAAATGACAATGTGGTATTTATGCATTTTAGAATGGCTGAAGGGTTAATTTTGTTCATACGCTTTAAAACGTCATATTAAGGGTTTTCCAGATGTTAGTTTCTTTTTTAATCACGAAGTTCATTTGAGGTCCAAATGACCATGTGGTTGTATGCATGTTAATATGGCCGAAGGGTTAATTTTGTTAATACATTTTATAACGTCATATTAGGGGTTTCCAGACATTTAATGCTTTTTTGATCACGAAGTTGATTTGAGGTCCAAATGACAATGTCGTATGTATGCATGTTAGTATGGCCGATGGGTTAATTTTGGTAATACGTTTTATAACATTCTTATTGAGGGGATTCCAGACGTTTGATGTTTTTTTGATCACGTAGTTGATTTGAGTTCCTATTGACCATGTAGTATGTATGAATGTTAAAATGGCCGAAGGGTTATTTTTGTTAATACGCTTTATAACGTCTTATTAGGGGTTTCCAGATGTTAGTTTCTTTTTTGATCACGAAGTTGATTACAGGTCCAAATGTCAATGTGGTATGTATGCATGTTAGTATGGCCGAAAGGTAAATTTTGTTCATACGCTGTATAAAGTCTTATTTAGGTGTTTCCAGGCGTTTGAAACTTTTCCAATCTTAACATTGATTTGAGTTCCAAATGACCATGTGGTATGTTTGCATGTTAATATGACCGATGGGTTAATTTTGTTAATATGCTTTATAATGTCATATTAAGAGGTTTTCAGACGTTTGGTTCTTTTTTGATCACGAAGTTGATTTGAAGTCCAAATGTCAATGTGGTTTGTATGCATGTTAATATTGTCGAGTTTTTTTTTCGTTAATACGCTTTATAAGGTCTTATTGAATTGCTTCCAGACGTTAGTTGTTTTTTTGTTCACGAAGTAGATTTGAGGTCCAAATGACCATGTGGTATATAAGCGTGTAAATATGGCCGAAGGGTTAATTTTGTTAATACACTTTATAACGTCTTATTAAGGGTTTTCCAGATGTTAGTTTCTTTTTTGATCACGAAGTAGATTTGAGGTTCAAATGACCATGTGGTTTGTATGCATGTTAATATGGCCGAAGGGTTAATTTTGTTAAAACGCTTTATATAGTCTTATTTAAGTGTTTCCAGGCGTTTGGTGCTTATTCGATCTCTAAGTTTTTTTGAGTTCCAAATCAACAAATGGATTGTATGCGTGTAAATATAGCCAAAGGGTTAATTTTGGTAATTCGTTTTATAACGTCTCATTGAGGGGTTTCCAGAAGTTTGTTGTTTTTTTATCACGAAGTTGATTTGAGTTCCTATTGACCATGTAGTATGTATGCATGTTAGTATGGCCGATTTTTTATAAAGTCTTATTTAGGTGTTTCCAGGCGTTTGAAACTTTTCCAGTCTTATCATTGATTTGAGTTCCAAATGACCATGTAGTATAGTATGTATGCCTGTTATAATGGCCGAAGGGTTGTTTTTGTTAATACGCTCTATAACGTCTTATAAAAATGTTTCCAGATGTTTGGTGCTTTTTCGATCTCGAAGTTTTTTTGAGTTCCATATGAACAAGTGGATTGTATCCGTGTAAATATGGCCGAAGGGTTAATTTTGGTAACACGTTTTATACCGTCTTATTGAGGGGTTTCCAGACGTTTGTTGCTTTTTTGATCACGAAGTTAATTTGAGGTCCAAATGACCATGTGGAATGTATGCATGTTAGTATGGCCGATTGGTTAATTTTGTTAACACGCTTTATAATGTCTTATTTAGGTGTTTCCAGACGTTTGGTGCTTTTTCGATCTCGAAGTTTTTTTGAGATCAAAATGAATAAGTGAATTGTATGCGTTTAATATAGCCGAAGGGTTAATTTTAATAATACTTTTTATAACTTCTCATTGAGGGGTTTCCAGACGTTTGTTGTTTTTTTGATCACGAAGTTGATTTGAGTTCCTATTGACCATGTAGTATGTATGCATGGATAAATGGCCATAGGGTTATTTTTGTTAATTCGCTTTATAAGGTCTTATTAAATTGCTTCCAGACGTTAGTTGCTTTTTTGATCACGAAGTAGATTTGAGGTCCAAATGACCATGTGGAATGTATGCATGTTAGTATGGCCGATGAGTTAATTTTGTTATTACGCTTTAAAAAGTCTTATATAGGTGTTTACAGACGTTTGGTGCTTTTTCGATCTCGAAGTTTTTTTGAGTTCCAAATCAACAAGTGGATTGTATGCGTGTAAATATGGCCGAAGGGTTAATTTTGGTAACACGTTTTATACCGTCTTATTGAGGGGTTTCCAGACGTTTGTTGCTTTTTTGATCACGAAGTTAATTTGAGGTCCAAATGACCATGTGCTATGTATGCATGTTGATATGACCGATGGGTTAATTTTGTTAATACGCTTTATAATGTCATATTAAGAAGTTTCCAGACGTTTGGTGCTTTTTTGATCACGAAGTTGATTTGAGGTCCAAATGTCAATGTGGTATGTATGCATGTTAATATGGCCGAGTTTTTTTTTCGTTAATACGCTTTATAGGGTCTTATTGAATTGCTTCCAGACGTTAGTTGCGTTTTTGATCACGAAGAAGATTTGAGGTCCAAAAGACCATGTGGTATGTTTGCATGTTAATATGACCGATGGGTTAATTTTGTTAATATGCTTTATAATGTCATATTAAGAGGTTTTCAGACGTTTGGTTCTTTTTTGATCTCGAAGTTGATTTGAAGTCCAAATGTCAATGTGGTTTGTATGCATGTTAATATGGCCGAGTTTTTTTTTCGTTAATACGCTTTATTAGGTCTTATTGAATTGCTTCCAGACGTTAGTTGCGTTTTTGATCACGAAGTAGATTAAAGGTCCAAAAGACCATGTGGTATGTTTGCATGTTAATATGACCGATGGGTTAATTTTGTTAATATGCTTTATAATGTCATTTTAAGGGGTTTCCAGACGTTTGGTGCTTTTTTGATCACGAAGTTGATTTGAGGTCCAAATGTCAATGTGGTATGTATGCATGTTAATATGGCCGAGTTTTTTTTTGTTAATACGCTTTATAAGGTCTTATTGAATTGTTTCCAGACGTTCGTTGCTTTTTTGATTACGAAGTAGATTTGAGGTCTAAATGACCATGTGTGATGTATGCATGTTAATATGGCCGAAGGGTTAATTTTGTTAATACGCTTTATAACGTCTTATTAAACTGTTTCCAGACGTTTGGTGCTTTTTTGATCTCGAAGTTTTTTTGACTTCCATATGAACAAGTGGATTGTGTCCGAGTTTATATGGCCGAAGGGTTAATTTTGGTAATACGTTTTATAGCGTCTTATTAAGGGGTTTTCAGACGTGTGTTGCTTTTTTGATCACGAAGTAGATTTGAGGTCCAAATGACCATGTGGTATGTATGCATGTTAATATGACCGATGGATTAATTTTGTTAATACGCTTTATAATGTCTAATTAAGGGGTTCCAGACGTTTGGTGCTTTTTTGATCACGAAGTTGATTTGAGGTCCAAATGTCAATGTGGTATGTATGCATGTTAGTATTGCCGAAGGGTTAATTTTGGTAATACGTTTTATAACGTCTCATTGAGGGGTTTCCAGAAGTTTGTTGCTTTTTTGATCACGAAGTAGATATGAGGTCCAAATGACTATGTGGAATATATGCGTGTAAATATGGCCGAAGGGTTAATTTTGTTAATACGCTTTATAACGTCTTATTAAGGGTTTTCCAGATGTTAGTTTCTTTTTTAATCACAAAGTTCATTTCAGGTCCAAATGACAATGTGGTATTTATGCATTTTAGTATGGCTGAAGGGTTAATTTTGTTCATACGCTTTAAAACGTCATATTAAGGGTTTTCCAGATGTTAGTTTCTTTTTTAATCACGAAGTTCATTTGAGGTCCAAATGACCATGTGGTTGTATGCATGTTAATATGGCCGAAGGGTTAATTTTGTTAATACATTTTATAACGTCATATTAGGGGTTTCCAGACATTTAATGCTTTTTTGATCACGAAGTTGATTTGAGGTCCAAATGACAATGTCGTATGTATGCATGTTAGTATGGCCGATGGGTTAATTTTGGTAATACGTTTTATAACATTCTTATTGAGGGGATTCCAGACGTTTGATGTTTTTTTGATCACGTAGTTGATTTGAGTTCCTATTGACCATGTAGTATGTATGAATGTTAAAATGGCCGAAGGGTTATTTTTGTTAATACGCTTTATAACGTCTTATTAAGGGGTTTCCAGATGTTAGTTTCTTTTTTGATCACGAAGTTGATTACAGGTCCAAATGTCAATGTGGTATGTATGCATGTTAGTATGGCCGAAGGGTAAATTTTGTTCATACGCTGTATAAAGTCTTATTTAGGTGTTTCCAGGCGTTTGAAACTTTTCCAATCTTAACATTGATTTGAGTTCCAAACGACCATGTGGTATGTTTGCATGTTAATATGACCGATGGGTTAATTTTGTTAATATGCTTTATAATGTCATATTAAGAGGTTTTCAGACGTTTGGTTCTTTTTTGATCACGAAGTTGATTTGAAGTCCAAATGTCAATATTATGCATGTTAATATTGTCGAGTTTTTTTTTCGTTAATACGCTTTATAAGGTCTTATTGAATTGCTTCCAGACGTTAGTTGTTTTTTTGTTCACGAAGTAGATTTGAGGTCCAAATGACCATGTGGTATATAAGCGTGTAAATATGGCCGAAGGGTAAATTTTGTTAATACACTTTATAACGTCTTATTAAGGGTTTTCCAGATGTTAGTTTCTTTTTTGATCACGAAGTAGATTTGAGGTTCAAATGACCATGTGGTTTGTATGCATGTTAATATGGCCGAAGGGTTAATTTTGTTAAAACGCTTTATATAGTCTTATTTAAGTGTTTCCAGGAGTTTGGTGCTTATTCGATCTCGAAGTTTTTTTGAGTTCCAAATCAACAAGTGGATTGTATGCGTGTAAATAAAGCCGAAGGGTTAATTTTGGTAATACGTTTTATAACGTCTTATTGAGGGGTTTCCAGACGTTTGTTGCTTTTTTGATCACGAAGTTAATTTAAGGTCCAAATGACCATGTGCTATGTATGCATGTTGATATGACCGATGGGTTAATTTTGTTAATACGCTTTATAATGTCATATTAAGAAGTTTCCAGACGTTTGGTGCTTTTTTGATCACGAAGTAGATTTGAGGTCCAAATGACAATGTGGTATGTATGCATGTTAGAATGGCCGAAGGGTTAATTTTGTTCATACGCTTTATAAAGTCTTATTTAGGTGTTTCCAAACGTTTCAAACTTTTCCAATCTTAACATTGATTTGAGTTCCAAATTGCCATGTAATATAGTATGTATGCCTGTTATAATGGCCGAAGTTTTATTATTGTTAATACGCTTTATAACGTCTTATAAAAATGTTTCCAGACGTTTGTAGCTTTTTTGATCAAGAAGTTGATTTGAGGTTCAAATGCTCATGAGGTATGTATGCATGTTAATATTAATGAAGGGTTATTTTTGTTGATAAGCTTGATAACGTCTTATTAAACTGTTTCCAGACGTTTGGTGCTTTTTCGATCTCAAACTTTTTTTAAGTTCCATTTGAACAAGTGGATTGTATCCGTGTAAATATGGCCGAAGGGTTAATTTTGGTCATACGTTTTATAACGTCTTATTGAGGGGTTTCCAGACCTTTGTTGCTTTTTTGATTACGGAGTTAATTTGAGGTCCAAATAAACATGTGGTATGGTTGCATGTTAATATGGGCGAAGGGTGAATTTTGTTAATACGCTTTATAACGTCATATTAAGGGGTTTCCAGACGTTTGATGCTTTTTTGATCACGATGTTGACTCGAGGTCCAAATGACAATGACTAACTCTGTATTGATGTGTTGATGTGTTGATGTGTTTGATGTGTTTCAAATATGTTATGTATGCATGTTAATATGGCCGATGGCTTAATTTTGATAACACGCTTTTTAATGTCTTATTTAGGTGTTTCCAGACGTTTGGTGCTTTTTCGATCTCGAGGTTTTTTTGAGATCAAAATGAACAAGTGGATTGTATGCGTTTAATATAGCCGAAGGGTTAATTTTGGTAATATGTTTTATAACGTCTTATTGAGGGGTTTCCAGACGTTTGTTGTTTTTTTGATCACGAAGTTGATTTAAGTTCCTATTGACAATGTAGTATGTATGCATGTTAAAATGGCCGAAGGGTTATTTTTTTAATTCGCTTTATAAGGTCTTATTAAATTGCTTCCAGACGTTAGTTGCTTTTTTGATCACGAAGTAGATTTGAGGTCCAAATGACTATGTGGTATGAATGCATGTTAGTATTGCCGAAGGGCTAATTTTGTTCATACGTTTTATAAAATCTTATTTAGGTGTTTCGTTTTATACTTGGAACTTTTGAGTTCAAAATCAACAAGTGGATTGTATGCGTGTAGATATAGCTGAAGGGTTAATTTTGGTAATACGTTTTAAAACGTCTCATTGCGGGGTTTCCAGATGTTTGTTGCTTTTTTGATCACGAAGTTGATTAGAGTTCCTATAGACCATGTAGTATGTATGCATGTTAGTATTGCCGAAGGGTTATTTTGTTCATACGCTTTATTAAGTCTTATTTAGGTGTTTCCAGGCGTTTGATCCTTTTTAATCTTAACATTGATTTGAGTTCCAAATGACCATGTAGTATAGTATGTATAACTGTTATAATGGTCGAAGGGATATTTTTGTTAATGCGCTTTATAACTTCTTATTAAAATGTTACCAGACGTTTGGTGCTTTTTCGATCTCGAAGTTTTTTTGAGTTCCATATGAACAAGTGGACTGTTTCCGTGTCAATATGGCCGAAGGGTTAATTTGGTAATACGTTTTATAATGTCTTATTGAGGGGTTTTCAGACGTTTGTTGCTTTTTTGATCACGAAGTTATTTTAAGGTCCAAATGACCATGTGCTAGGTATACATGTTAATATGGCCGAAAAGTTATTTTTGTTAATACGCTTAATAAGGTCTTATTGAATTGCTTCCCGACGTTTGTTGCTTTTTTGATCACGAAGTAGATTTGAGGTCCAAATGACCATGTGGTATGTATGCCACACACATATGTGACGTGTATGTGACTGATGGATTAATTTTGTTAATACGCTTTATAATGTCTAATTAAGGGGTTCCAGACGTTTGGTGCTTTTTTGATTACGAAGTTGATTTGAGGTTCAAATGTCAATGTGGTATGTATGCATGTTAGTATTGCCGAAGGGTTAATTTTGTTCATACGCTTTATAAAGTCTTATTTAGGTGTTTCCAGGCGTTTGAAACTTTTCCAATCGTAACATTGATTTGAGTTCCAAATTACCATGTAGTATAGTATATATGCCTGTTATAATGGCCGAAGGGTTATTTTTGTTAATACGCTTTATAACGTCTTATAAAAATGTTTCCAGGCGTTAGTTGCTTTTTTGATCACGAAGTAGATTGTGGTATAGTTGCATGTTAATATGGGCGATGGATGAATTTTGTTAATACGCTTTATAACGTCATATTAAGGGGTTTCCAGACGTTTGGACCTTATTTGATCACGAAGTTGACTTGAGGTCCAAATGACAATGTGGTATGTATGCATGTTAGTATGGCCGATGGGTTAATTTTGTTAACACGCTTTATAATGTCTTATTTAGGTGTTTCCGGACGTTTGGTGCTTTTTCGATCTCGAAGTTTTTTTGAGATCAAAATGAATAAGTGAATTGTATGCGTTTAATATAGCCGAAGGGTTAATTTTAATAATACTTTTTATAACGTCTCATTGAGGGGTTTCCAGACGTTTGTTGATTTTTTGATCACGAAGTTGATTTGAGTTCCTATTGACCATGTAGTATGTATGCATGTTATAATGGCCGAAGGGATATTTTTGTTAATGCGCTTTATAACGTCTTATTAAAATGTTTCCAGACGTTTGGTGCTTTTTCGATCTCGAAGTTTTTTTGAGTTCCATATGAACAAGTGGATTGTATCCGAGTTAATATGGCCGAAGGGTTAATTTTGGTAATACGTTTTATAACGTCTCATTGAATCGCTTCCAGACGTTAGTTGCTTTTTTGATCACGAAGTAGATTTGAGGTCCAAATGACCATGTGCTATGTATGCATGTTAGTATTGTCACGATACATCGTGGTTTCGCAACCCGCGATCCATCCCTGCATGATTGGTTGCATAACCATCAGGGAGGACTGTGTATCTGTCAGTGCACTTTGTTCATGCCTGGTCAGCGGTATTGATAGCCGCCGAACCAAGAGGTGATAGTCGAGGAGTCGGCGACAAGATCTAGCCAAACAACACCTGGAAGACTCCACGGGCGGGACGCAGGACAACGCGCGGGACGCGGGACGGACGCGGGACCACGTGGCCAATGAGATAAGTGCCAGTTTCACCCTTGTAGCTTCACTACACCATTGTTAACCTTATCTACTTGCTCTGTCTAATAAACCACTCTTAAAGTTTGTTTAATCACTATCTGTAGCTACAACCCTCCCCCCATAACTATCAAGATCCCAACGAGAACGATTAGTATCATGACAATATGACATATGGGTTAATTTTGTTAACACGCTTTATAATGTCATATTAAGGGGTTTCCAGACGTTTGGTGCCTTTTTGATCACGAAGTTGATTTTAGGTCCAAATGTCAATGTGGTATGGATGCATGTTAATATGGCCGAGTTTTTTTTGTTGTTAATACGCTTTATAGTGAGGGCTGTTAGCACATACATTTGGCAAAATAGTGCAAAATGTGATACTAATTTTTCCTTTGGCAGCCTTATAGGAAATTTTCTGCTCTTTCATAATTTCGATATCCTCAAAAAATCGGGCGGCCATTTTGGGCCCCAGGGCTGTCCAAAGTGCCAAAAAGAGTGTATTTCAGTGAAATTATAAAACTTTTGTAAATTAATTGTTCTTGTATAATGAACGATGTGTCGGGAACGTACGATAAAAAAATAAAAATTCTAAGTCTCACCAAAGTTGTATTTATTCTAGAAATTACAGATGTCGGCGAGTAAGCTTTAAAATGGCCGCCATTTTCAGGGAATTCGTGTTTCAAGGTTGCAGTTGCTTATGTAGGTTCATATTATGGACATTGAACTTAAGAATCGATGGATCACGAAATTATCTCTTTGGGGGGTGGGGGGTGGAGCCCTAAAGGTTTCGATGTATATACAATAGGCCACACTAGCTAGATAAAAATGGTTCCATGCACATACTAATGAAAATGTGCTCTCTTCAAAAAAAAATACGAGAACTCAAAATAATGCCGCCATCTTGGATAAAAAGAACTTATATTTCTTTTTTCGTAAATTTCAGTACGTTCTCCATACAATACGAAAAAGTTTATTTGACATAAAATATAGCCCTAATTATAATAAAGACATTTGTAATTGGCATATTCTCTGTATCTCCAACCGTTCTCCCTAACACTTCATTTGTGTGTTGATAAAACGTCACAAGATAGGGATTTTAACATGTAATTTTAGTTCAGGAGGCGGTGACTCGATACCTTTGCAGTGAACAAGGGATGAGCAAAGTAGCAAATTTATCATCATTTTTTAACTGCTGTGCGCAAAATAACGAAATATAAACGCGTCTCATCGAAGATGGCGGCATAATTTTGGGATCTCGTGATTTTTTTCGAACAGAGCACAGTTTTATTAGTGTGTGCAAGAAATTATTAGTCTCTATCTACTATGGATTATTTTACACACATCGAAACCTTTAGGTCTCCACCCCCCACCCCCCAAAGGGTTAATTTCGTGATCCATCGTATTTTAAGTTAAATGTCCATAATATGAACATACATAAGCAACTGCAACCTTGAAACACGAATTCCATGAAAATGGCGGTCATTTTAGAGCTTACTCGCCGACATCTTTAATTTCTTGAATATATACAACTTTAGTTAGACTTAGAAATTTTATTTTTTTATCGTACGTTCCTTACACATTGTTTATTATACAAGAACAATAAATTTACAAAAGTTTAATAATTTCACTGAAATACACACTTTTTGGCACTTTGGACAGCCCTGGGGCCCAAAATGGCCGCCCGATTTTTTGAGGATATCGAAATTATAGGAGAGCGGAAAATTTCCTATAAGACTGCCCAAGGAAAAATTAGTATAATAATATGCACTATTTTTGTGCTTACATCCCTCACTATTATAAGGTCTTATTGAATTGTTTCCAGACGTTAGTTGCTTTTTTGATCACGAAGTAGATTTGAGGTCCAAATGACCATGTGGTATGTATGCATGTTATAATGGCCGAAGGGTTATTTTTGTTAATACGCTTTATAACGTCTTATAAAAATGTTTCCAGACGTTTGTAGCATTTTTGATCAAGAAGTTGATTTGAGGTTCAAATGCTCATGAGGTATGTATGCATGTTAATATTGCCGAAGGGTTTATTTTTGTTAATAAGCTTTAAACGTCTTATTAAACTGTTTCCAGACGTTTGGTGCTTTTTGGATCTCGAAGTTTTTTTGAGTTCCATATGAACAAGTGGATTGTATCCATGTAAATATGGCCGAAGGGTTAATTTTGGTAATACGTTTTATAACGTCATATTGAGGTATTTCCAGACGTTTGTTGCTTTTTTGATCACGAAGTTACTCTGAGGTCCAAATGACCATGTGCATGTTAAAATAGCCGAAATGTTATTTTTGTTAATACGCTTTATAAGGTCTTATTAAAGTGTTTCCAGACGTTTGGTGCTTTTTCGATCTTGAAGTTTTTTTGAGTTCCAAATGACCATGTGGAATGTATGCGTGTAAATATGGCCGAAGGGTAAATTTTGTTAATGCGAACGTTTTATTAAGGGGTTTCCAGATGTAAGTTGCTTTTTTAATCACGAAGTTGATATCAGGTCCAAATGACAATGTGGTATGTATGCATGTTAGTATGGCCGAAGTGTTAATTTTGTTAATACGCTTTATAAAGTCATTTTTAAGTGTTTCCAGGCGTTTGATACTTTTCCAATCTTAACATTGATTTGAGTTCCAAATGACCATGTAGTATAGAATGTATGCCTGTTATAATGGCCGAAGGGTTATTTTTGTTAATAAGCTTTATAACGTCTTATTAAAATGTTTCCAGACGTTTGGTGCTTTTTCGATCTCGAAGTTTGTTTGAGTACCATATGAACAAGTGGATTGTATCCGTGTAAATATGGCCGAAGGGTTAATTTTGGTATTACGTTTTATAACGTCTTATTGAGGGGTTTTCAGAGGTTTGTTGCTTTTTTGATCACAAAGTTGATAGAGTTCCTAATGACCATGTAGTATGTATGCATGTTAAAATGGCCGAAGGGTTATTTTTGTTAATACGCTTTATTAGGTCTTATTGAATTGTTTCCAGACGTAAGTTGCTTTTTTGATCACGAATTTATTTGAGGTCCAAATGTCAATGTGGTATGAATGCATGCTAAAATGGCAGAGTTTTTTTTTGTTAATAAAATTTATAAGGTCTTATTGAATTGTTTCCAGACGTTAGTTGCTTTTTTGATCACGAAGTAGATTTGAGTTCCAAATGACCATGTGGGATGTACCTATGCATGTTAATATGGCCGAAGGTTTAATTTTGTTAATACGCTTTATTACGTCATATTAAGGGGTTTCCAGACGTTTGGTGCTTTTTTGATCACGAAGTTGATATCAGGTCCAAATGACAATGTGGTATGTATGCATGTTAAAATGGCCAAAGGGTTATTTTTGTTAATAAGTTTATAATGTCTTATTAGAGTGTTTCCAGACGTTTGGTGCTTTTTTGATTTTAAAGTTTTTTTAAGTTCCAAATGACCATGTGGAATGTATGCGTATAAATATGGCCGAAGGGTTAATTTTGTTAATACGCTTTATAATGTCATATTAAGGGGTTTCCAGACGTTTGGTGCTTTTTTGATCACGAAGTTGATATCAGGTTCAAATGACAATGTGGTATGTATGCATGTTAAAATGGCCGAAGGGTTATTTTTGTTAATAAGCTTTATATTGTCTTATTAAAGTGTTTCCAGACGTTTGGTGCTTTTTCGATCTCGAAGTTTTTTTGAGTTCCAAATGAACAAGTGGATTGTATGCGTTTAATATGGCTGAAGGGTTAATTTTGGTAATACGTTTTATAACGTCTTATTGAGTGGTTTCCAGACGTTTGTTGCTTTTTTGATCACGAAGTTGATTTGAGTTCCTAATGACCATGTAGTATGTATGCATGTTAAAATGGCCGAAGGGTTATTTTTGTTAATACGCTTTATAAGGTCTTATTGAATTGTTTCCAGACGTTATTTGCTTTTTTGATCATGAAGTCAATTTTAGGTCCAAATGACCATGTGGTATGTATGCATGTTAGTATGGCCGAAGGGTTAATTTTGTTCATACGCTTTATAAAGTCTTATTTAGGTGTTTCCAGGCGTTTGATACTTTTCCAATCTTAACATTGATTTGAGTTCCAAATGACCATGTAGAATGTATGCGTGTAAATATGGCCGAAGGATTAATTTTGTTAATACGCTATAAAACGTTAGTTCCAGATGTTAGTTGCTTTTTTGATCACGAAGTTGATTTGAGGTCCAAATGTCAATGTGGTATGTATGCATGTTAATATGGCCGAAGGGTTATTTTTGTTAATACGCTTTATTATGTCATATTAAAGGGTTTCTAGACGTTTGGTGGTTTTTTGATCACAAAGTTGATTTGAGGTCCAAATATCAATGTGGTATGTATGCATGTTATTATGGCCGAAGGGTTATTTTTGTTAATACGCTTTATAAGGTCTTATTGAATAGCTTCCAGACGTTAGTTGCTTTTTTGATCACGAAGTAGATTTGAGGTCCAAATGTTAATGTGGTATGTATGCATGTTAATATGGCCGAAGGGTTATTTTTGTTAATACGCTTTATAAGGTCTTATTGAATTGCTTCCAGACGTTAGTTGCTTTTTTGATCACGAAGTAGATTTGAGTCTAAATGACCATGTGGTATGTATGCATGTTAATATGACCGATAGGTTAATTTTGTTAAGGTTGCACAACTGATATCTCGTATCTTCCAAATAAGACTATTTTTGGCAGAGGTATCAAAAATCACTATTTACACGATATTGTAAAATATGAACAACTTCTCGTGTCTAGATTTTGAGATATTGTAGTTATAAATTCCTATTTTTAACATGTAGTCTTATGGGGGCCATTAAAATCATGACGATTTCCATGCTACTATTGAGTTTTAATTTTACTGAGGTTCAACGTTTTTTCAAAAAACTGATTTCTAGATAGATAGTTAGACATTCTTTTAGGAAAAAAATTGAAAACAATACCAACGTGTGCTATTTTTAAAGTTATCAACCAAAAACTAAATGATTTCCCTATACCTCCTGTGTTACAGTTTTGTTCATTCCCGGAAAGCAATGAATTGAAACCTCGCTATACGACAGGGGTTGCAAGTTAAATGACATTTTATGAATTATTTATACTTGAATATAGTTGAAATGTAGGAAAACGTTTTCTGAAGTTGTAATTTCAATTTTTTTTGTATATATGTATAATGAAGGTACTACCTTAATACGCTTTATAATGTCATGCTAAGGGGTTTCCAGACGTTTGGTGCTTTTTGATCACGAAGTTGATTTGAGGTCCAAATGTCAATGTGGTATGTATGCATGTATGTATGGCCGATGGGTTAATTTTGTTAATACGCTTTATAAGGTCTTATTGAATTGCTTCCAGACGTTAGTTGCTTTTTTTTTATCACGAAGTAGATTTGAGGTCCAAATGATCATGTGGTATGTATGCATGTTAGTATGGCCGAAGGGTTAATTTTGTTCATACGCTTTATAAAGTCTTATTTAGGTGTTTCCAGGCGTTTGATACTTTTCCAATCTTAACATTGATTTGAGTTCCAAATGACCATGTGGAATGTAAGCGTGTAAATATGGCCGAAGGATTAATTTTGTTAATACGCTATAAAAGGTCTTATTAAGGGGTTTCCAGATGTTAGTTGCTTTTTTGATCACGAAGTTGATTTCAGGTCCAAATGGCAATGTGGTATGTATGCATGTAAGTATGGTCGAAGGGTTAATTTTGTTCATACGCTTTATAACGTCATATTAAGGGGTTTCCAGACGTTTGGTGCTTTTTTGATCACGAAGTTGATTTGAGGTCCAAATGTCAATGTGGTATGTATGCATGTTAATATGGCCGAAGGGTTATTTTTGTTAATACGCTTTATAATGTCATATTAAAGGGTTTCTAGACGTTTGGTGGTTTTTTGATCACAAAGTTGATTTGAGGTCCAAATGTCAATGTGGTATGTATGCATGTTAATATGGCCGAAGGGTTATTTTTGTTAATACGCTTTATAAGGTCTTATTGAATAGCTTCCAGACGTTAGTTGCTTTTTAGATCACGAAGTAGATTTGAGGTCCAAATGTCAATGTGGTATGTATGCATGTTAATATGGCCGAAGTGTTATTTTTGTTAATACGCTTTATAAGGTCTTATTGAATTGCTTCCAGACGTTAGTTGCTTTTTTGATCACGAAGTAGATTTGAGTCTAAATGACCATGTGGTATGTATGCATGTTAATATGACCGATAGGTTAATTTTGTTAAGGTAGCACAACTGATATCTCATATCTTCCAAATAAGCCTATTTTTGGCAGAGGTATCAATAATTACTATTTACACAATATTGTGAAATATGAACAACTTCTCGTGTCTAGATTTTGAGATATTGTAGTTATAAATTCCTATTTTTAACATGTAGTCTTATGGGGGCCATTAAAATCATGACGATTTCCATGCTATTATTGAGTTTTAATTTTACTGAGGTTCAACGTTTTTTCAAAAAACTGATTTCTAGATAGATAGTTAGACATTCTTTTAGGAAAAAAATTGAAAACAATACCAACGTGTGCTATTTTTAAAGTTATCAACCAAAAACTAAATGATTTCCCTATACCTCCTGTGTTACAGTTTTGTTCATTCCCGGAAAGCGATAAATTGAAACCTCGCTATACGACAGGGGTTGCAAGTTAAATGACATTTTATGATTCATTTATACTTGAATATAGTTGAAATGTAGGAAAACGTTTTCTGAAGTTGTAATTTCAATATTTTTTTTTGTATATGTATAATGAAGGTACTACCTTAATACGCTTTATAATGTCATGCTAAGGGGTTTCCAGACGTTTGGTGCTTTTTGATCAAGAAGTTGATTTGAGGTCCAAATGTCAATGTGGTATGTATGCATGTATGTATGGCCGATGGGTTAATTTTGTTAATACGCTTTAAAAAGTCTTATTTAGGTGTTTCCAGGCGTTTGATACTTTTAAAATCTTAACATTGATTTTAGTTCCAAATGACCATGTAGTATAGTATGTATGCCTGTTATAATGGCCGAAGGGTTAATTTTGTTAATACGCTTTATAACGTCTTATTTAATTGATTCCAGACGTTTGTAGATTTTTTGATAAAGAAGTTGATTTGAGGTTCAAATGCCCATGAGGTATGTATGCATGTTAATATTGCCGAAGAGTTATATTTGTTAATAAGCTTTATAACGTCTTAATAAAATGTTTCCAGACGTTTGGTGATTTTTCGATCTCGAAGTTTTTTTGAGTTCCATATGAACAAGTGGATTGTATCCGTGTAAATATGGCCGTAGGTTTAATTTTGGTAATACGTTTTATAACGTCTTATTGAGGGGTTTTCAGACGTTTGTTGCCTTTTTGATCACGAAGTTAATTTGAGGTCCAAATGACCATGTGGTATGTATGCATGTTAATATGACCGAGTTTTTTTTTGTCATACGCTTTATTAGGTCTTATTGAATTGTTTCCAGACGTTAGTTGCTTTTTTGATCACGAAGTAGATTTGAGGTCCAAATGACCATGTGGTATTAATGCATGTTAATATGGCCGAAGGGTTAGTTTTATTATTACGCTTTATAACGTCATATTAAGGCGTTTCCAGACGTTTGGTGCTTTTTTGATGTCGAAGATGATTTAAGGTCCAAATGACAATGTGGTATGTATGCATGTTAGCATGGCCGATGGGTAAACTTTGTTAATACGCTTTATAAAGTCTTATTTAAGGTTTCCAGACGTTTGGTGCTTTTTTGATCACGAAGTTGATTAGAGTTCCAAATGACCATGTAATATGTTTGCATGTTAAAATGGCCGAAGGGTTATTTTTGTTAATACGCTTTATAAGGTCCTATTGAATTGTTTCGAGACGTAAGTTGCTTTTTTGATCACAAAGTCGATTTGAGGTCCAAATGGCCATGTTGTATGTATGCATGTTAATAATGCCGAAGGGTTATTTTTGTTAATAAGCTTTATAATTTCTTATTAAAGTGTTTCCAGACGTTTGGTGCTTTTTTGATCTCGAAGTTTTTTTGAGTTCCAAATGACCATGTAGTATAGTATGTATGCCTGTTATAATGGCCGAAGGTTTATTTTTGTTAATAAGCTTTTTAATGTCTTATTAAAGTTTTCCAGATGTTAGTTGCTTTTTTGATCACGAAGTCGATTTGAGGTCCAAATGACCATGTGGTATGTATGCATGTTAATATTGCCGAAGGGTTATTTTTGTTATTAAGCTTTTTAATGTCTTATTAAAGTGTTTCCAGACGTTTGGTGCTTTTTCGATCTCGAAGTTTTTTTGAGTTCCAAATGAACAAATGGATTGTTTGCGTGTAAATATAGCCGAAGGGTTAATTTTGGTAATACGCTTTATTACGTCTTATTAAGGGGTTTCCAGATGTTAGTTGCTTTTTTGATCACGAAGTTGATTTCAGGTCCAAATGACAATGTGGTATGTATGCATGTTAGTATGGCCGAAGGGTTAATTTTGTTCATACGCTCTATAAAGTCTAATTTAGGTGTTTCCAGGCGTTTGATACTTTTCCAATCTTAACATTGATTTGAGTTCCAAATGACCATGTAGTATAGTATGTATGCCACTTATAATGGCCGAAGGGTTATTTTTGTTAATACGCTTTATAACGTCTTATTAAAATGTTACCAGACGTTTGTAGCTTTTTTGATCAATAAGTTGATTTGAGGTTCAAATGCCCATGAGGTATGTATGCATGTTTATATTGCCGAAGGGTTATTTTTGTTAATAAGCTTTATAACATCTTATGTTATAAGATGTTATCATCTTATGCCGCGTTTACAACAACTTAACGTTCGAAAATTAACGTTGCAAAATTAACGAAATTTTATTCTCGTTCACAACCACTTTCGAAACATAACAAATCGTAAAGTAGGGGTTGAGAGCGCGATTCGGATTAAACATTACATTAAATAATATCACAATATCCTTACACACTACTGATAATCTACAACTTGTCTAAGAACACTAATCAACACTTACAAAATTTCTCGAAACTGAGTCTCTGTAATTAATTTGGAGTCATTCATTACGAAATAAATGCACAACTCTAAAAACAAGATGCCGCCTCCAGCTGGAGTCAAGGTGGAGATGAAGTGAGAAAGTGACTGTGCGCATGCGCCACTTAATGCACTGCGTAGAAGTAGGAAGTAGGTCTACTTTGAGGTGAAATTGGCGTACGTTAATTTTCAAAATTTCGTTGTGAGCGAATCCATAAGTTTACATGGGCTTGACAATTGAAATTGCGTTAATTTTCTTAATTTTCGAACGTTAATTTTGTTGTAAACGCGGCTTAATCTATTGGAGCGATCGCTCCACGCCAGCCAAGTCGTACGGCGCGCACACTCTCACACAACATACCGTTCAAACCTAAAGGCTGGAGCAACCCACTTTTACTGTAAGCATCAAAGTGGCATTTTCGGCCTACTAGATCTTAAAAATGGAAAATCTCACATTGTTGCGAAAAATCTTAATTTCGAGCTATGGCCCACCCCACCACATATACCAAATTTGGGAACAATACGTTATGCCTTTTGCGAGCTGGAGGACCCTGAAAACCGTGAAATTGTACGGCTTTCAGATAATGATTATAAATATTAAATATTATTTTTATTTTCCTATAAATTCCGCGGTCTCCGCCACAGACTAAACGGCTTATTAGCCGATTGATCTGAAATTTTCACCACGTATACAGGTTGTCTGTCTTCCTGTAGATTCCTTGCCCTTTTGATTTTTTTGTGCTGCCATTTTGAAACCGGAAGTGACGTCATACCTCAAAAACGGCTGGACCGATCGGAACGAAGCTTTCGCTATTCTTCATTGAATATCATTTTTAAGCATTATTTAGTCCAAAACGCAACTTTACTTTGTGTCCAAATCGGAAATGGCTTAATTTTTTAAAGCAATTAGTCATTGTTGCTCCGATTTGTGTTACAAGTGTAAGAATAATCTAAAAAATTAAGTATATCCCCATAAAAAACACTCCGTGTAAAAATACCAGCCAAGTCTCTTCAACTATAAAAAATAGAAGAAATCTAAAAAATTCCGCACTGAAAAGTAGTGTATCAAAAAATGGGCCAAGTCAAAACATGATTTTAAAAACCGAAATATACTTGGCGCATCGTTTTTTTAGGGCATTTAGGTATATTATTTATATTTAAGTACATTTGACTTATGGCATATACCTACGTCCATATATCTAGTGGAGCGGTTCGTACCGTACACAAGTCGTACCGTACACTCACAGTCACTCAACATACCGTAAATGCCTTTATAAACCGAGGAGCAGACCAAACACTTTTACTGTAAGCAACAACATAGCATTTTCGGCCTACTGGATCTCAACAATGGAAAATCTCTCATTGTTGTGAAGTGTCTTAATTTTGAGCTATGGCCCACCTGACAACATAATACATCACGCGACAACAACCAGTCATGCCGTTTACGAACTAGAGGGCAGTGAAAATCGTGAAATTACACCGCTTTCTTCAGATGATGATGATGATGATTCTGATGATTCCCGGAAAAGTTGCTATCACCGCCACAGCCTAAACAGCTGAACGGATCAACTTAGAATTTTTACCACATATGCACTTTTGGCGTCTGATGATACCTTTGTTCTTATACATTTTTTGTGCCGCCATTTTTAAACCGGAAGTGACTTCATATCTCAAAAACGGCTGGACCGATAAGAACGAAATTAGCGCCATTCGATTAAGATGGTCATCATTATGAAGTATATCAATAAAAAATAAAATTTTCTTATTATATAAACCGGAAGTGACGTCATTAATACGCAATATTTAACTTATTTCATCAAATTATACTTTAAATACATATATAATCTCTTGCCTTCAAATCACCACGTATCTGTTCCTCCCATCTGTCTCTTGGCCGACCTACACGTCTCTTCTTGATCTGCATTGTCTTTTCAAATGCTATACACGGAATTCTATTTACATCCATTCTCCTCATCCTACCATACCATTTCAATCGTTCTCTTCCTATTTTGAAGATCAAACTTTCAACATCCAACTTTTTTCTAATAGTACTACTTTTAATTTTTTCCAATTTTGATACACCAGCAACACTCCTCAAAAACTTCATTTCGGCATCTTCGATCATACTCTCTTCCTTCCACACCATAGACCAAGTAATTATACCATATGTCAATATGGGAATGTAATACAACTTATAAAGTAACATTTTAATTTTTTCAGGGTAATCCTGATTCCACAGAAAGTTTCGAAATTTTTGGTAAAACTGAGCAGCAATTCGATTCTTCGATTTACTTCATTGTCAATCTTTGCATTGTTAGTGATTATACTCCCTAGATATTTAAAATCACTTTCCAAATCAATTTCTTCAGTTCTCAAAAGTATCTTATCTACGATCTTAAAAACTCATATTTTGCATGATCATTAATTTCTTGTTCTTTTGGTCTCTCTGCATAACAACTGATTCACTCTTTCCAAACTTTTCCTTTACTCTCTTCCACTTCTCAACTCTCGTCTGTACTTCCTCTACGTTCTCTCCCCAAATCATCACGTCATCCGCAAACATCATTGTTTTTGTATCTCCTCTATTTCCTTTCTCCACTTCAATGAACATATCATCCATTACAATTATGAATAATATTGGAGAAAGTACACTTCCTTGCCGAACACCCGAGTTTATTTGAAACCAATCAGTATTACCTGAACTAGTTTGTACGCAACTCTCACAGTTTACATATAAGCTCTGGATACCACAAAATAATATCTTCCGGAACCCCTTTATTCCTGAGAGATGCCCAACTTTGTCTCTAGGCAAATGATCAAAGGCTTTTTCGATATCTTCCTCCCATTTGTTTTCCATCATCATTCTCAAAGCATAGATTAAATCAATGGTTGACCTACCGCGTCTAAACCCATATTGTTCTTCATTCAACTGACATTCTATATCAAATCTTATTTTCATCTCTAAAACTTTCTCGTAAATTTTTGCACAGTGACACATTAAAGATATGCCTCTATAGTTCTGACACTCTTTTCTGTCCCCCTTTTTGAATAAAATCGATATAACACTCTGGTACCCTTTTCTGACTCCATGCTGCACTCACTATCCAATACATCCAATCCACTCCCAGATCGCCTGCTGCCTTTATCATCTCAACTGTGAGCTCATCAACTCCAGGAGCTTTTCCATTCTTCATTGATTTTATCGCTCTTTCAACTTCAACTCTCATTATAGGATACTCTTCAATCTTTTTTCCATCATCCTGATCTTCTTGAGATTCTTCTTCTCCACATTCTTTTCCTCCTTTTGTATTATTATCATCATCATTTCTTCCAGAATTTAACAATTTCTCAAAGTATTCTTTCCACGAAATCTTGATCTTATCTGGTTTGTTTGTTACTTCTCCATTGCACTTCATGAATTTCTGATTTTAATTTTTTCTGAATTTGTTTCGCACTAATCCATATATCAATTTTTTATTGCCATTAAAATCATGCTCCAATTTATCAGCTAACTCTACCATAGTTCTATTCTTTTCAGTCCATACTAACTTCTTCACTTCCCCTTTTCGTTTCTGATACTCTTCGATAAATAATTCAGTTCTATTCAACAGCATTTTCTTCCATGCCTCGTGCTTCCTCTTTACAGCTTCTTTCACTTTCGCACTCCACCAAGGTGTTTGTTTCTTCTTCATCTTCCCTCCACTGACTCCACACACTTCTCGAGCAGTCTGCACAATTAATTGCTTAAATGCCAACAATTCTTCTTCCACATCCCGAAGTGTTGTTTCTAAAGGTACAGCATTTTCTTCAATTGCATCCTTAAAAACTCTGCGAATGTCCTCGTCTTGCAACTTCCATGTTCTAATCTTACTCTTCTTTTTTAACTCTCTTGATACACATTTCTTTCTCTTAATATGCGCAATTAGTAACCTGTGGTCACTGTCCAAGGACACATTTGGTACAACTCGTACATCTCGTATATTCCTTTTCATCTCACGACTTGTAATAATGTAATCTATTACAGTTTTTGACTTATTGTCCCAACTGTATCTTGTGATCATCTGGTTTGATTTCTTCTGAAACTTGGTGTTACTTATTTCCATATCATTTCTAGCACACAAATCCAATAAATTACTTCCGTCCTTATCTCTCACTCCATAACCATTCGCTCCCAAAACTTCTTCAAATCCAATGCTATCAGACCCCACCTTGGCATTGAAATCACCCATCATAATAGCTTCTTCCAATCTATTGGCCAAAATTCCATCCAATTCCTCAATAAACTCTTCGCGTTCGCGGACAGGTCTTCCACCTTGCATGGCATAAACTTGTACACATTCAATTTTGCCATTTACGTCTGCAATAATGAGTTTCATAATTCTATCGCTATAATTTATTACTTCAACGACATGTTCACTCATTTTGTCACTGACAATAATTCCTACTCCATTTTGTCCTTTAGTTCCGCCTGACCACCATAGCTTAAATCCATCTCTCAATTCTTTCACTCCTTCTCCTTTCCATTTTGTCTCACTCATTCCAAATATATCCAACCTTTGTTCCTTCATCATATTAATTACTTCTTCTAATTTTCCAGTTAATGTAACCACATTTAATGATCCAACGATTAGTTCTGATCTTCTCTCTTGAAATCTTCTCTTTATCTTACTATCCCGTTTCTTCTGCTTCTCCATGTCTGCCACATCATGCACACCATTTAAAACCAGAGACTCTAAAACCAGCGAGTCCGAAAACCCTGATTTTCTCGTTCCAACACAGTAGCTTTTACCGGTACAACATTTTCCATTAGATCCATATCAAAGCTTCCCTTTATTCCTTCCAGTATCTCCTTCAAATCAACCAAATCCACTTCCATTGATGAGCATAACTCTTCCAATGCATCATTAACATTTGTTTGAAATGATGGAGTAATACGACACAGGCACACTTTAGCCTTTGTAAACGTATTTTTTACTTTGATCAACAATTCCTCCACGTCAGAAATTGTTTTTGGTAAACGTGTTTGGTCTTTTGGTACATAATTTCCTAGCTTCACAATAACCTTCTGTGGCATATTTTCTTCTTGAACTACAATTTTTCCTATCATATCTGTCAACTCTCTTATCCTTATACCAGGAAACACCAGAGCTCTATTTCCATTTTCTTTACAAACATCTCCAGCAAAGTAACCATTTAAATGTCCAATGAGAAGACCTTTACAATCTACAGCATTCTTCTTTGTAATCACTTCATGCATTCGATGAGATTTAATTTCCTCAATATTTACCACGTCGTCAGATGCAACATCATTTTGCTCTGCAATCACTCCTTGCATTTCAGTTGATTTTAATTCGTTTCTTGGTACAATATTTTCAATTATTTTGTTACATTTTACAGTATTGTTCTGTGCAATCACTCCTTGAATTTGATGAGATTTTAATTCCTTACTTGATACAACATTTGCAGCCATACCGTCAATCCTGTTTCTTACCGTAGTAATGTCTGTTCTTAGAGTTTCTATCACATCTGCACTGGAGTAAAAATCCTCAGTCAATGATTGAGTTATTAAAGACAGGTGATGCATTTTATTTAGAATGTTGATATTTTCATCTTTTAAAACAATCTGGATCGCAACTGCTTCGTTAACCTTTTCATTTAGCACATTTTTCATCTTGCAATAAACACCATCCAACACTCCTTGCTGCAACGTTACAATACTCTCGGCCTCTTCATTCCCCAATTTATTTGCTTTCTTGGTCTTGTTAAACGATGAACCACATTCAATTTCGTCACGGATATTTCTGAGCTCCATCAGCATCCTCTCAAACTTTGCCTCCATCATTTCTTCCCACTTCGTCCTGTCTCCCATGCGAATATTGAGAACCTTGATGCCATTAAGGAGTGAATCATATGAAGTATCAGCTTCATTTTTCAATGTAGATGTATTGCTGCAAACTGTTATCACAGAACAATCAACGTCCGAATCAAACGTTCCATCACAAGAACCACACCTCCAATCGCCCAGTTCGTCAATAAACTTATCTGCTTCTTCATGAAGCCCAACACAACAAAAGTGTAGCCACTCTTGGCATTGCCCACATTGAACTCCATTCCCTTCAATCTTCTTTTTACATTTCAAACATTTAGCTTTTCTCTTCACCATCTTGATACCTTGACCAAAAACAAGCTTCTACGTGCTTTGCTTTCTTCAAATAATTTTCTTGCTTTAAAACCAACGACACCAAAACTTCAAATGACCTTCCAAAAACCTTCGTTTATGTACCAAATGCAAGCTTACCAGTTCCGCCAAGCACCAATACCAATTTCAATCTTTAAATTCTCAAATAACCACACAATATCAATATTTTTTCTGGACCCTTTTGTTTCTTTACTACTCCAAATCACGGCATCCGTGATAAAAATTATAAAAATTAAATAAAAATAAAAAAAATTATAAATAAAATAATAATCTAGTGGAGCGGTCGCTCCACGCCAGCCAAGTCGTACGGCGCGCGCACACTCTCATATAAAGGCTGGAGCAAACCCACTTTTACTGTAAGCATCAAAGTGGCATTTTCGGCCTACTGGATCTTAAAAATGGGAAATCTCACATTGTTGCGAAATATTTTAATTTAGAGCTATGGCCCACCCTACAACATATACGAAATTTGGGAGCAATAGGTTACACCCTTTGCGAGCTAGAGGGCCGTGAAAACCGTGAAATTGTACGGCTTTTAGATGATTCATCTTCCGATAAATTCCGCGGTCTCCGCCACAGCCTAAACGGCTAAGCCGATTGATCTGAAATTTTCACCACATATACAGCTCGTCTGCCTGATGATACCTTGCCCTTATGAATTTTTTGTCCGCCATTTTGAAACCGGAAGTGACGTCATATCTCAAAAACGGCTAAACCGATCGGAACGAAATTTGCGCTAATCGATTCAGACGGTCCTCTATATGAAATAACAACAGTGAAATTAAAGTTTTCTAATTACTGAAACCGAAAATGACGTCATAGTTTAGCAAAATCTGCCTTAATTCACTTCCCCTTTATATAAAAACCAACTACATATTCAGAAGGCTTATAATGAAATATTAGTATTTATATACATATTAATACAATGTGTAAGAGCTTTCAGACGCCATTTAGAAAACCGGAAGTGATGCCATATCTCGAAAACGGCTGGACCTATTGGAACGATGCTTTCGCAATTCTTCATGGCTCATCACTTTAAGTTTATATTTAGCTCCAAACAATATTTTTCTTAGTAACTAATTCGGAAATGGCGTATTTTTTTAAAGGAATTAGTCATTGTTGCCCGCCAAGTCTCTTCAACTAAAAAAAAATTATGAAATCTAAAAATTCTGCACTGAAACGTAGTGATATCAAAAAATTTGCCAAGTCAAAACTTTATTTGAAAATTAAAAAATACTTGGCGCATCGTTTTTTTAGGGCATTGTAGGTATACTATAAGTATATGTATTTATATCTAGCCTATACTTCTAAGCCATCTAGTGGAGCGGTCGCTCCACGCCAGCCAAGTCGTACGGCGCGCGCACACACTCATTTAAAAAGGCTGGAGCAAACCCACTTTTACTGTAAGCATCAAAGTGGCATTTTTGGCCTACTGGATCTTAAAATTGGAAAATCTCACATTGTTGCGATATATCTTAATTTCGAGCTATGGCCCACCCTACAACATATACCAAATTTGGGAACAATAGGTTACGCCCTTTGCGCGCTAGAGGGCCGTGAAAACAGTGTTTTAGGGCGGTTTTCATAATAATCTCAGTAGTAGTAGTAGGGTGGAGCTAAAATATGGTAAACAGGCCACAGCATAAACAGCTGAACCGATTGATTTAAAATTTTTACCACATATGCACTTTTGGCGTCTGAGGTGCCTTTTGCTATAACTGGTTTTATGCCGCCATTTTAAAACCGGAAGTGACGTCATATCTCGTCAACGGCTATACCGATTGGAACGAAAATTGCGCCAAACGATCCAGACGGTCATCTATATGCATGATAAGTAGCAAAAGACTAAACATTATGTTAAAGAAACCGGAAATGACGTAATGAAATTTGAAATACATCGATTGGCTTTTTGGCAACAAAGATTGATCCGATTATTTTGATATTTATGTAACGTATGTACTTTTGACGTCTCATGTGACTTGTTATAAAACCAACCGGAAGCCGCCATTTTGAAACCGGAAGTGACATCATATATCAATAACGGCTAAATAGATTTCAACGAAACCAGCGCAAAACAATTTAGACGGTCAACTTTATGTAGTATCATCAATAATATTTGCAGTTTCTCATACCTAAACCGGAAATGACGTCACACATTTTAATAATCTCACAAATTTTTATTTTGATGCAATAAATATACTATTTGAGACAGCTTATAAAATTATAATCATGTTTCAAATATACTTCAAGGGGTCAGAGATTTCAGCCGCCATTTTTAAACCGGAAGTAACGTCATATCTCAAAAACTGGTAGACAAATCGGTATGAAACTAGCGCCAAACGATTCGGATGGCCATCTCTATGGAATATGAACAGTACAAATAGAATTTTCCGTTTTATGAGACCGGAAATGACGTCATTCAAATGTATAAATTATTATAATTCCCTCCTATACAATAAATACATATTCAGAAAGCTTAAAATGATACACATCATTTATAGAAATAAATTCTATGTGGCATTGCAGAAAGTTCAGCAGCCATTTTGAAAACCGAAGTGTTTCCATATCTCGGAACTGGGTTGACTGATTGGAATGAAACCTTTGCTATTCTTCGTGAAAGATCATTTAAAGCAATTATTTAGGACCATACGCTGCTATTCATTAGTGGTAACGAAATTGTAAAGGGTGATGATTTTTTAAAAGAATTTAGTAATTGTTCATTTCATATGTGTCACAAATTGTTAGAATAAACTAAAAAAAGGAGTGATATCCCCATAAAAAGCACTTCGTGTAAAAATACCAGCCAAGTCTCTTCAACTAAAAAAAAATATGAAATCTAAAAATTCTGCACTGAAAAGTAGTGATATCAAAAAATTAGCCAAGTCAAAACTTTATTTGAAAATCAAAAAATACTTGGCGCATCGTTTTTTTAGGGCATTATAGGTATACTATGTATATGTATATTTCATGTATAATTTATAATTGGCTTACACTTCCAAGCTATTTAAGTACACGATGCGCCAAGTATTTTTTGATTTTCAAATAAAGTTTTGACTTGGCTAATTTTTTGATATCACTACGTTTCAGTGCAGAATTTTTAGATTTCATAATTTTTTTTTAGTTGAAGAGACATGGCTGGTATTTTTACACGGAGTGTTTTTTATGGGGTAATAATTACAATAAAAATTATAATGTCAAGTTGCAGTGTTTACGGCGGCCATTCCTGGAACCAGAAGTGACGTCATACATCGAAAATGCCTGTACCGATTGCCACTGAACAAGCTCCTGTCTATTCATTCAGCAATCTATTTGAAAAATCAATTGGGATAAATGAATATACAAATTACCGGTACCAGAAATGGCAGCCGGTACCACTAAATGAAACCGGAAGTGACGTCATATATTGAAAACGACATGTCCGATTTGACGGAAATTAGCGCTAATGAATTCTGAAGGTCTTCATGAAGTATCAACTAGATAAAACCAGATTGTTTTCTTATTACCTATACCGGAAATGACGTCATAAATATGCTAAATGACGTCATTAATATGCTAAATTACACAAAATTCACCACTTTGTACTTTTAAATAGACATTAAGTAAACATACATTGTTAATAATTATACTTTCAAGGTTGCAGTGTTCTCGGCCGCCATTTTCTAAAACCGGAAGTGACGTCATTTATCGAAAACGGCTGTACCGATTGCAACCAAATTGTGGAATTGTGTGGGACTATTAATAATGAATTCAAGACGACTTAATTTTCGGCCGCCATTGTTAACCGGAAGTGACGTTATATATCGAAAACGGATGTACCGATTGCAACCAAATTTTGGAATTATGTAGGACTAATAATTATGAATTAAAGGCGACATTATTTTCGGCCGCCATTGTCAAAACCGGAAGTGACGTCATATATCGAAAACGGCTGTACCGATTGCAACACTACTAGAAGTCATTCGACTTCTAGTCTCTGTCGAGAGTGGACGTGGTTTTCCGAGCTCTTCAAATCGTATACATTAGTGACTCACTGTGTGATAGCGTGTTGTGATAGGCATCAGATAAAATTTGTCAGTGATGCCTTGTTTCAAATGTAAGGCTAGTCTACCAAAAGACGGAACATTTATCTTATGTAAAGGTTGTGAAAATAGTTTTCATTATGAATGTACACTCAACCAAACATAAAATGATCGTGATGAAAAGGTAGGGAAGCATCTCTTGTCGTTTAATTTTCCGATTGCCTGTACAAACCGGTCAGACCTCTCACTCTAGTTGTTATCTCTCTCGGTGCTCGAGTAAAACAAGGGATGGGGGAGATATTGACGTCAAATAGAAACAGGTAATTTATCTATCACATCAGCCTAGAAGGTCGAAGCTTCATTCGAATCTTGCTCATCAGGCTAACCCGATCGTGGTCTACCGAGATTTTGGCTCAAATCTTCTCAATATGTTCAATCTATATTATGTTACAGATTCATAATTTTAAAAGTGTATAATATGATCTTATGCTTTTGCTAATGTATAATTTCATTTGCAAACAATCCGATCTAAGTGCAGTTAATCAATAGAACAAAGTATACCTACGTCTATATAATGGATTGGGCTAAAATTACATAGGCTCTTTAAATTAATTTTATGAGAAAACGTAAATTTCAAAGTTACCCTATCATTGATTCATACTATATTAGTCTATACAAAAAAATTACAAATTGCCAATAGGACAGCTACGATTTATTTTTGAATTTATTTCAAACCTGACTTTAATATTCCTTTATTCATAACAAAAAATATGTAAATTTTCATTAATAAATATGAATTTGAAATTCCGTAAATATTATTCAGTATGTTGAAAATCAGTGTGATGTTATATTTATCAACCAACAATGATGTTGCCATGGCAACAATAAAACTAGGACAGCACATGATGTTAATTCTTTGTCCCGCCTATGGTCCCGCAATAATGTGCACTGAAATAATATTCATATTGACGGAGGGAAATTTGGGCTATTGAGTATCCTGACAAAATTAATCTACGCCCACTATTTAGGGTATTCGTAAGTATGAATCAAAGGAAAATTTTAGTTGAAAAGTCTGCGCCCTTAATATAAAAGTGACGTTGTTACCATAAACTGCATGCATTGCATTTTATAAAACAATGTATGTAACAATTATCTTATCTTTGTTAAGTGTGCGTCGTTAAATAAACTCACCAGCCTTGTTGCCGTGTGTGCGTCATTAATATTCAGTCAAAGCATGATACATTATGTGTATTTATTTAGTGAGAGCAGAAAATTAAGTTTTGGACATAAGATTTAGCTCGTTTATTTATTACCTTTTTTAGTGAAGAAATATTGTGAGTAATTGAATGCGGTAACATTTTCTGATATTATTACCGTTCTAATGCATCTCAACTAATTGTTCTTGGAGAGCGGTAGTTTCTTTACACCGGGGATGTTGCAGTTAGAGTCCACTTGATGGATGATAAAAAGGTTACCGGTGGAAGGTGGGAAGGAGGCGCTCGTGGCTTATCAAGCGAATAAAGCAAGCGTCTTTATCTGAAACTTATAGCTCGAATCTCTGATTTTTTGTCTGTTTGTTGTTCTTTATCTATTTCAGGTCAAACGGAATAACAGATTAAGCCAATTTATTAACAACACATTAATTACTATCCTGATTGAGGACTTGATGATTTCTAAAAGATTTGTATTAGTTTCATCTTAAATACCTCCAGACTCCAGAGTGTTTATCGTTTAAAGTGGAAATGCATTTCCATGGAGTCATTCAGACTCAAGCAACTCGTAAGGTCGAGTGTAAGAGGGTTGCGCACGCAAGTGCAAAGAGACATGGTGACAGCATCGTCACCGGTGATATGACAGTTCGTAGTGAGCATTCTCTACCTTCATTCCATTCTCCTCGGAGATCTCTAACCCTCATCAGTACGTTGTGTCTAATGTCCGTCTGTCCGACCGGGTAGCTCAATTGGTAGAGCTCTCGCCCGGCAAGTGAGAGGTCCCGGGCTCGAGCCCCGGTTCGATAGGATATTTTAACAACGCACATCCCTTCATAACAATCTGAATAATGGATAACGTTAATTTGTCGTTCGTGTTAATGCTTTTCATAATCTGTCTTATATTTTCTGTAAAGGGAATTTCAGTTCGACTTCGAGGTGTTGCCCGTTTCGGTGCTCGATCATCAACGCGTTACGCTGGGCGTTTTCCTAGTTATTAGTGAAAATCATAGCATTTACTCTCGACTGAGGAACACCACGACGCACCTCAGTCAAGTAGGTCGGTCGCGGGAATCGAAGTCAGGACTTCCGGGAAACAAGCTTAAGGGCAACTGCCTGAGCCAACTTGCTCCAGTAAAATTAAACTTGATGCATAAATTAGGCTTGGCGCTTAAAATGCAAGCTAAATGCTGCCATTTATTTAACTGCATCCCCTACAGTAGGTATCCATACGAAAAATTGTTAGGGAATATCCATCAATTTTAAAATAAGTTGGATTATAATTATTCAAAACAACAAGATGAATTTTGTCAGGATCTTCAATAGAAAATAATGTCCTTCATAAATATGAAATTTAATGTCAGTGAACATTATGGCGGGACAAAGACATTAATGTCATGTTCTGTCATAATTTTATTGTTGCTATGGCAACATCATTGTTGTTTCATAAATATTACATCACACTGATTTTCAACATAGTGTTAAAGTCCCTCAAAGATATTTACGTAAATTCAAATTGATATTTATTAATGAAAATTGTTATATTTTGAGTTATGAGTAAAGTAATATTAAAGTCGGTTTTGAAATAAATTCCAATGAAAAGACGTAACTGTCATAATATTGGCAATAGGTAATTTTTTTTTGTAGAGACAAAAGAAAAACTATAATGTGAGTGTTATTTTGAAATTTAGTTTTTCTCGTCAAATTAATTTAAAGTCAATGTAGGATGTAAACCCAATCATTTATATAGACCAGTGGTACTCAACCTTTTTGACTTGCGGGCTAATAATACGAATTTGCTTTTGTTGGCGGCCCGCATTTTTAAAAAAATTGTACTTTTGCAAAAGTACAATAATGCTCACGTGTTCAGGTTGGTTCATCCATGCGCGTAGGAACTACTTTTATCTTGAGAGGGGGGGAGGGGGGTATTTCGACACCCGGAAGGGGGGTCTAAGGAGCGAAGCATGTAAATTTTAGCCCCGCAGGGCGTCATTTAAAAATTTTACAATTTAAAAGTGATTCAATTTCTGGTGCTCTAAAATGCCCGAACTGAATCAAACTACCCTCCAATTGTTGCCTCGCAAGTCGTTTTTTTTAAAATTTAAGCTATTTATAAGTGGTTCTGGGATGCACTTATTTTTGTATGGTCAATGGGGGGTCAGTCTGCTCGGGTTGGGGGGATAATCCCCCATCCCCCAACCCCTTCTTATGTGTCTGGTTAATTCAGTGTATTTTGTTTATTAGGGAACGAATTGAACAAAGTATCACACGCCAAAACAATACACTATTTCACAATTTTCGAAATTGGTAAATGGCTTAATTTTCGTTTTAACAAGTATGAAGTTACATTTAAGAAGTTTTCGTCGCATTTACAGCCTGTTGCGTGGATCCTAACATGACAACTCTCAAAATTCCTCTCAAGTGCAAACAAGAAATTATTAAAATCTTCTTCATATGGATATTTCATCCTGTTAGTTTATTTCTATGTAATGTTAACAGTTTCCATCAATATGTTTGGACCTTCTTCAGGACAAAACTTAACTTTAAAAAACCAAATCATATAAAATAATAAAACATTTCACATTTTTCAAATAATTTTTTCAATGAAACATTTTGTTATTTGTTATTTTTTATATTATTTGCACAGTTGATTTTGATTTTGTGAATAAGTACGAATAGGTATTGGAAACATCAACTGGGGGGCCACAAAAATTAGTTCCACGGGCCGCATGCGGCCCGCGGGCCGCAGGTTGATTGCCACTGATATAGACAGACGTATTCTTTGAGCTATGAATTGATTAACTGCACATAAACCGGATTGTTTGCAAATGAAATTATAAATTAGCAAAAGCATAACATCATAATAAATATTTTTAAAATTATGAATCTGAAACATAATATAGATTGCACTTATTGAGAAAATGTGAGCCGAAATCTAGGTAGACCACGATCGGGTTAGCCAGGAGCAATATTCGAATGAAGATTCGACATGCTTAGGCTGATGCGATTGAGAAATTACCTGTTTCTATTTGACGTCAATATCTCCCCCATCCCTTGTTATTACTCGAGGACAGAGAGAGATAGCAGCTAGAGTGAGAGGTCTGACCGGTTTGTACAGGCAATCGGAAAATTAATAGACAAGAGATGATACTCTAACTTTTCATCACGATCACTTTATGTTTGGCTGAGTGTACGACTATTAGTGAAAAATCTTATCGCGCGATGTCCGAGTCCAAGCGTCTTGCTTGGCGCTGTGGCGAATGCAGAGGGACGAGTCGCAAGGGGTCAATAACATCGGACGAAATGTTGTCAGATGTCATGGAGAAGAACTTTGCGGATTTGAAGCGTGAGATGGAGAAAAGTAGTCAGTTCCTATCTGATAAGTATGATGAGTTGCTAAAGAAGCTTGACGAGAACAATGAGGTGGTAGCATCTCTTCGTAAGACTATTGACAATCTGGTACAAAAGGTTAAAGATAAGGATTTGGTTATTGAAGATCTATCTGCGAGAGTAAACAATCTGGAGCAATATGGTAGGAACCGAAACTTCGAGTTGGGCGAGGTAGAGGAACATAAGGGAGAAGATCTCGAGGAAGTTGTCATGAAGCTGGCAGTCAAGATGGACATCGAGCTGACTAGCAAGGACATTGAAGCAGTTCATCGCCTTCCTGCTAAACCAGGGAAAACTCGCAGTATCATCGTGCAGCTAGCTTCCAGGAAGAAACGGGATCAATTCGTAGAGAAGAAAAATTCGGTGAATATCATGAACAATGATTTGTTTAAAACGGAGAATAAAGGTAGGATTTATTTAAACGAAAACTTAACCCCTTATTATAAAAATTTATTATGGAAAACGAAGTCAGTGGCACGTGAGAAGCGATATAAGTTTGTATGGTTTCGATTTGGTAAAATTTTTGTTCGAAAAGATGAAAATACACCCACTGTTTTGCGTGTTGTGAAAATCAGTGACCTAGATAAGCTAGTGTAAACAATCTATATATTTGTTGGTACGTACTTGATTACAGATACCGCATAGAAATGGATGACATTGAACTTAGTGTTGTCATACCTAATGTGAACCAATTAATCAGTCCTGTCATAGACTTACCTTTTATTACTTCTTTTCTATCAAAGTTTAATATGTTATTTTTAAATATTAGATCCATAAAAAGGAATTTCGAACAATTTTTGGCGTACATTCAAGACATTTCCAGTAATTTAGATTTTATTATAATTGGGGAGGTAAATGTTAAAATGTATGAACAATATGCATTTTCTGTGCAGGGTTATGATATGTTTTCATGTTTGCGTGAAAAAATGCGAGGTGGCGGAATAATTGTTTATGCTAAGAAGGAAATGCATTTTTCTGTAAAGTATGATAAATTTAATACTTTTGAGGGAATTCAAGGTTCATTTCATTTAGATGGCGTTGTTACACACCTCTTAGCAATTTACAGATCACCTAGTGGGAAAGTAAATGACTTTATTGATGAATTAAATAACACGCTTATCAATGTAGCGGATAAAGAACAAATATTGATGGTTGGAGATATAAACTTAAATCTTAGTGACAACTGTGATTTACATGTACAACGTTACCTTGATGTTTTGGCTTGTGGTGGCCTGAGACAATGTATTTTTAGTAACACGAGAGTAGAAGAAAGAGCGGGAATTTGGTCAAAAACATGCATAGATCACATTTTTGTGAGATTAAACAATTTAAGCACTCTGTTGAATTCTGCAATTCTTGAAACCAAAATATCGGACCACTACATAATAATGTTAGGGATTGCTAAACATAATTTTCATCAAGCCGAAAATAAGAGGTGTGTAAAAACTATTCTGAATGAAACAAAAATTAAACAGGATTTGACTTGTATTAATTGGAATGAGTATTTAAATAATGACGATCCGAATAAACTATATGTAAAACTTTTTGAAACATTTACTAATATTTATTGTAAATCAGAGGAAATAAGATTATGTAATCAGGGACATTTAAGTAGAAATGGTAAACCATGGATAACTAAGGATATAAAGAAATTGATTAAAGAAAGGGACAAGTATTTTAAAATCTGGAAAAGCTCCAAGTCAAAGTTATTCTATAGAACTGAATATAAAAAACTAAGAAATAAAATTAGCAAATGTATTTTTAAATCTAAAATGAATTATTATCAGGCCCGTCTTGAAAATTGTAAAGGGGATATAAGAGACACTTGGCAAGAAATTAATGCAATTATAGGGAAACAGGCAAAATCGTCGCCGGATGAGGTAATTTCAAAATATTTAGGGAAAAAATATACTCCTATAGAAATTGTAGAAGGCTTTTCACATTCTTTTTTGGAAGAAGTGAGAGTTATTAAGCATGATTGTGTCATTAAAACGATCCCAAGCAACTATACTCAGAATGATCAATCAATGCATTTTAGACCAGCATCCCCAAATGAAATAGAAACTATAATAAGTAAATTAGATATTAATAAGAGTCCTGGTATTGATGGAATCAGGATGAAAGATATTAAATTATTGTCAAAAGAAATTAGTCCGTGCTTGGCAAGGCTGATAAATCTAACAGTACAAAGAGGAGTTATCCCTGATATCCTGAAGCAGTCTATAATAAGGCCAATCTTTAAAAATGGTGACCATAAGCTATTCAAAAATTACAGACCTATAGCAATATTGTCAGTGGTAGAAAAAATAATGGAGAAATATGTTTCGATGCAGCTAATTGCCTATGTAAATAAGTTTAATTTGATTAATGATGAACAATACGGATTTCAGAAAGGGAAGAGTACAGGTAAACTTCTTTCAGATTTCGCCGATCTTATATCGGGTGCTTTAAACAGGAACTTACATGTTGCAGTGGTTTTTATAGATTTTTCGAAGGCGTTCGACACGCTTTTGTATGATCGCCTTTTAAATGCATTAAAAAGAATTGGTATAGGGGGACCTATGTTAGAATGGTTTAGAAGTTATTTGTGTGGTAGGCAGGTATCTGTTAAATATAGAGATTTATTAAGCGATTTAAAGCCATGTGTGTCAGGTGTCCCGCAGGGCTCTATATTAGGTCCCTTGTTGTATATATTGTATGTAAATGATATGCTTAAAGTAGTTAAAGATTGTAATATATTCCTTTATGCTGATGATACAGCTTTGGTTGCCATTCATAGAGATTTTGAAGCTGCAAATAGTCAACTCCAAAGTGATTTTTGTAACTTGTTAAAGTGGTCCCACGATAATGGCTTAACAATTAACTCAAAAAAAACTAAAGTGTTACATATACATTCAACGGGGAAAGCTTCGGAAAAGATTAATTTAGTTTTTCATGATTACGCGTGTTTACATACAAATTACGATGTTCTCATTAATTCTACTTCTCAAGGCGTGACCTGTAATTGCAGTGATCTCGTCTCCAATGTGTTTGAATATACTTATTTGGGAGTTATAATTGACCACAATTTTAAATGGGATAGGCATATTGACAAACTATGTAATAAACTTAGATCTGGTATGTTCAGCATTCGCATATTAAAACCTTTTGTTAGCATCAACATTTTGAAATTAGTTTATTCTGCTCTAATTGAATCATTGATTAATTACGGCATCTTAGCATGGGGCTATACAACTAAGTCATATTTACAAAAAATTACTATATTGCAAAAATCTATTTGGAGTATTATATATGGAAAAAATTCAAGTTGCGAGTGGCTTACAACCCAGCAACTACATTTTTATATTTTTATTTTAAGTAATTATTTTGATGACGAACATATGAGATTATCGCAGCATTCCTATGAGACGAGGAGCAAAGACAAATTTATAGCGTCGAATGATGTGATAAATTCTTATGGACGGCAGCAAAAACAGTTTTTAGTCCCTCACTTTTTTAATATATTGCCAGATGTCTTCCATGGTTTTCATAAAGTCTCCGATTTCAAGAAACCTCTCAAAACATGGATTTTAGAACATGATTTCCCTCAGTTATTTTGATTTGTATGTTTAAAAAGTTTATTTTTGTGAGTATGGTTATGTATATTTATAGGTATTTATTTTGTATTTGAAGAGTTCGTACAATTTTTCTGTGTTATTATTATAATTAATGTATCTGCCCCGCAGTCAAGCCATTTTTTGGCTTTGTGGGGCTACAGTTTACTTTTTATTGTATAATTGTATTGTGTGATTGTTAAATAAAATAAAAAAAAAAAAAAAACTAAATTATGTAATTTTGTAGGACTTATAATTATGAATTCAAGACCGTCATTTTTAAACCGGAAGTGACGTCATTTATCGAAAATGGCTGCACAGATTGCAGCTTATTCATGCAATTATGTTGCACTTATAATTATGAATTCAAGGGGGCAGTAATATCGCGCGCAATTTTTTAAACCGGAAGTGACGTTAGATATCGAAAACGGCTGGACCGATTGTAACGAAATTTAGGCTATTCTTCTGGGATAATCATTTTAAGCTTATACCAAACGAAACTTTTCTTAGTAACCAAATCGTATGAGGCGTATTTTTTTAAAGAAATTAGTCCCTGCTCGGACATGTGCTACACGCTGTATGAATAAACAGACAAAATAAGTGATATCCCAGAAAAAAAACACTCCTTGTAAAAAAGGCAGCCAAGTCTCTTTACTTTAAAAAAATCAGCACCGAAAAGGAGTGATATCAAAAAAGGAGCCAAGTCAATGACATTTCCAAATATTTAATCGTATCTTTGAAATAAAAGTATATACTCCGAGAAATACTTTACAAAACGACTTGGCGCATCGTTTTTTTAAAGACATTTTTCATTTCATAAGCATATGCCATTTATATACACCCGTCATTTAGAATTTGTAGAATAATAGGGACACATCTTCTAATTACATATTATATATACCTACTGTAAATATTTTCTATTTGAATGTATACACGATGAAACTTGTTGCCTATGTTTGTAATAAATACCCAATAGTTATCATCGTAATATTGTTTCGTGGTCAACATATTAATTAAGTCTCATGCGTTATACCTTCGCATCATGTTATAAATCTCTATTAATCCGCATTTTATAACAATACATTTCACAAAGTAGGTACACAGTGACGGCACATTGAATTTCTTTAAAATGTTTAGCTTTCTACACTTGACACTTCAAAAATATATAATAGTGTTCCATAGATAGTTAGTAATTATTTGAGAACGTTTCATGATTTCCCTCAGTCAAGATCAAATTATGAAAAGATACCCTTCTAATATCACCATATAAATAGTGCTATAAGAATATATATGAGCTTACTTCCTTGTTATTTAATTCTTCCACCATATTACTTATCTATTACAACATGCAATCTTTTTTCTCTCGCCATTGACAAAACTATAAAATAGCCATTACTAAAAGTAACTTGATTCATAGATACTGGCTCTAATAGAAAGAGGAAAATGTACCTACTTGTAAATTTCTGTCCACTTTTAGGATAGAATGATGTCTTTAAAAAAACGATGCGCCAAGTCCTTTTGTAAAGTATTTCTCGGAGTATATACTTTTATTTCAAAGATACGATTAAATATTTGGAAATGTCATTGACTTGGCTCCTTTTTGATATCACTCCTTTTCGGTGCTGATTTTTTTAAAGTAAAGAGACTTGGCTGCCTTTTTTACACGGAGTGTTTTTTCTGGGATTATTTATACACGATGCGCCAAATATATTTCAGTTTTTAAAATCATGTTTTGACTTAGCCTCTTTTTTGATATCACTACTTTTCAGTGCGGAATTTTTTAGATTTCTTCCATTTTTTTATAGTTGAAGAGACTTGGCTGGTATTTTTACACGGAGTGTTTTTTATGTGTTGTTAATTACGTCAGAGACGAACATCTCAACCGTACTGATCGATACTAAGATTATGTTTCCAATCTCTTTCATGTACGAGCTGATTGGACGAGAGTAGGTAAACGACATCAAGTCGAGGCGCCGTGATTGTAACCGGCGCCTCCACTGGCATTCCGATCAATATAACGTCTGTTTGTCCGGGAGGGAAAGGAGGGAGGGAAGGGGAGGAGCAGTTGAGTTGACATATGGCCCCTCCCCTCTCTCCTCCCTAGGAGTTGTAACTCCTCCACCACCCAGCGATCACTCCACGCCAGCCAAGTCGTAAGGCGCGCACACTCTCACTCAACATGCCGTTCAAACCTGGGGCTGGATTCCCGAAAAGTATTTAAGTTCGTTCACGTTTAGAATATCAAGCCGTAATGGCGGCCGTGTACTACTGTAGTCTAGCGAACAATTGTATACCTATACACATGTAAATATCAATAATTAAAAAATATGTATAAGACGACTGTAGATAAAGATATATCAATTTATTGAAGTTTTCAAATATTTTCTACTATTAAAAAGTGTGTATTTCACATAATTTATACAATTTCAATAATACAAAGAAGAAAGTCTTGCCATTGACAGGGCAGTGTTCATGTGAACGACCAATGAACGACGTGATATACTAAAACGTCAGAAATATTCTTAACGTGAACGAACTTTATCTGCTAATACGTATTATCTTTTGATTTAATACCAAGTACATCATGCTAAATGAAAGATGATACCAAAGATAGTACGTATTAGGAGATAATACTTTTTGTGAATCCAACCCCAGAACTTTAATACGTGGTCCTGAAACAGAAACAAATACTTACACAATAAACTAATTATGTCCAAGTTGTTTTTTAATTTGTTACGTTATAACTTCAAATCGATTTTAACCAGAAGCTTATATATAGAATGTTTCAATCATGCTGAATATCGTCCCACGAACGAAGACAACAAAAAAGCCTAAAAATTACTTTCAGGTTTTCTCTATTACAGAAAGTAAGTTAAAACGAAAGAGAGAAATGTCGAATACGTTTCTTATACGTCCTACATCTGCCTCTGCCTCTACATCAGATCTGCATCTTTATACGTCCTATATTTAACAAATACTTTCACGTCAAAGGTTAGTTTTAATTTTTTCTTATTTAATTAAGCTTTTTAATGCATTAAACGTATCATGTGAACGTACATTGCGAACAGCGAATTAGTTTTGAAAGATATTACATCTGCCACCAAGTGTGAAATTAAGTTAACAATTAAATGCATCTTAATTCCTTATGGATTCGTCAAATTGAATTGCCATGTGATAGGTTGCTCGATCATCAATTGTAGGTAGACGTAAATAAGGAACGATTCTCTTCCAGAAATTATGAATTATGATTTATTGTCAGTTTTGTAGAAAGTGTGGCAATAGCGTGGTTATTTCAAATGTAATCTTTTTTTCTTGAAGGCGAGATCCTGGAGTTGCTTCTAAACATAAAAGCAATCGATTCAGAACCATGTCATTAAGTTACGAATATATAACCTTCATACAGATTGTTTCTCACATTTTTTTTTACACGTTACAGATTTAAACGTATTATAAGTAGTTTCAGTCAACATTTAACTATAGTAGTTCTTAAAATGTAGCAAAGTTTCATAACAACGCTCCAGGAGCAAGAAGACAAGAAGTGTCTTACTACATCAAATATATACAACACAATTTGTGCTAAAAATTTCAGGTTGATCGGTTCAGCCGTTTAGGCTGTGGCGGTGATAGCAACCGTTTCTGATATCATCAGAATCATCTGAAGAAGAAGAAGAAGAAGAAGAAGAAGAAGAAGAAGAAGAAGAAGAAGAAGAAGAAGAAGAAGAAGAAGAAGAAGAAGAAGAAGAAGATTTAACGATTTTCACTGCCCTCTAGTTCGTAAACGGCACGACTGATTGTTGTCGCGTGATGTATATGTTGGCAGGTGGGCCATAGCTCAAAATTAAGACATTTTACAACAATGTGCGATTTTCCATTGTTGAGATCCAGTAGGCCGAAAATGCTATGTTGTTGCTAACAGTAAAAGTGTTTGGCCTGCTCCTCGGGTTATATAGGCATTTACGGTATGTTGAGTGACTGTGAGTGTACGGTAAGACTAGGCTAAGTAGAGCAACCGCTCCACTAGATTTCGAATTTGAAAATTGAATTATTTAACTTATCTAATAACGGAAAAGTAATTCTTTAATTATTAAAATAGTGAAAAAGCTTACGGAAGACTGATACTGTGTTTTCATCATGTAAATATCACTACTCTCGGGGAATAAGCGGGCAAGTCAATTTTTGGTCAAAATGAGTTAAGTCACTTTTCCTATAAAGTGAACTCGTACATTTCATTTGGAGTAATACCAGGTATGTCAGTCAATTTATTCCTATTAAAATAAGGTTTTGCGTATAATCAGACTGTTGAAAATCCTCGGAAATGTAAGGGGAAAAATCAAATAAGTCAGTTGGCTATTTTTAGACTGTATGTGTGTGTATGTGTGTTTTACCTCGGTTCGGGGGTAAAAGCAGATATGTCTACAGAACTTGTTTTACTCGCCTTGCTAACGGTACTTACCACAGTTTTATAAGCTATGTGTAGAAGTGTTGGATGAAGAGATTGTGTCGACTAACTTGATAATTATATTTCGTACCTTTATACTACACTTTAAAATTACAATATGTTAAATCATGTAATGAAAAGGGTTTCAGTGAACTAAGTGAAATTTCATCTTCGCATACTTTTTCCTAATATATTTAGTATTGGGAATAATAAGATATGTCAAGTATTGAACGAGCTAAATCAAATAAGTCAACTAAAACTCAAAGAAAAAATAATTTGTCATACAAATTGTGTATATAACTTGTGTGAGTGTGTAGAAATAAAACCATATGAGCATTCAAGTAAGTAATCTTATGCACAAGTTAAAAAGAGAAAGTATTTCAAACTTTGTTTTCGTTCTCCTGAACAATTCACTTATGTGACTTACCCGCCTTTTCCCTGGGAGAAGTGATATTGTCTTGTGAACTTGAGTGTTGCTCGGCCAGCGGTTTGACGTGTACGTTGACCTGTCGCGTCGTCTGTTCTCCTGATACTCAGCAAGACGCTGGGACCTCGCGATGTCGGTTATGTGACGTTCAGCCGACATTGCCGACCAAACTACACAGATATCACCATCACACATTGTTACTCGCATTGTTACACGACAATATTACACTATTTGCCAGTGGCATCGGAACCGGTGGGGGGGGGGGGGGGGGGGGGGGGGGGCAGCAGGGGCACGTGCCCAGCCCTATACGTCTGAAGGGGGCCCCCCAGAGGGGCAAGAGTATCAATCTGCTCCACGGGTAGTGGTTAAAAAATTACCAATAAGGGCTGAATTTCAAAAATATTCGCTGCGCGGCATTGTTACGCCAACATTGTTGTCATGTGAGAGTCTTCTGACGAAATTCCATTGATTTTGTTATTTTACACCAAAATCATTCACTGCCTAGAGAATTAAAATTTGAGTAAATCGCTGCGGATCTAGTGGAGCGGTCGCTCCACCCAGCCAAGTCGTACAGTACACCCACCTCCAAGTGTTCCTACCGTTTTATACATTGTGCTCTTATGAGAAACACAGTACAAACACTTGGAGGTGGGTGTACACTCACACTCACTCAAAATACCGTTACTGCCTAATAAACTAAGGAGCAGACCAAACACTTTTACTGTAAGCAACAACATAGCATTTTCGGCCTACTGGATCTTAAAATCCGAAAATATCACATTGTTGCAAAATATCTTAATTTCGAGCTATGGCCCACCCCACTCCATATACGAAATTAGGTAACAACAGATTATGCCATTTGCGAGCTAGAATGCCGTGAAAACAGTGAAATTACACCCCTTTGAAAAGGTATCTGATTATGATTCAGATTCAGATATCAGGAAACACTGTTGACAGGGCCTTAGCCTAAACGGCTAAACTGATCGATCTAAAATATTTACCACATGTGCACTTTTGGCGTAGACTATTACTAGATGTATTATTGACGCCACCTGTCAGGGAAGATTTAATGTACTTATTTTACTTTTTTCATGTTTCCATGTTATTGTATCCATACTGTACATTACTGTTAAATATCACCATGTGATCACTATAACAATAAAACATTCTATATTCTATATTCTATATTATATTCTATATTCTATATTCTAACTTTTTTGTGCCGCCATTTTGAAACCGGAAGTGACGTCATATCTAAAAAACGGATGGACCTATCGGGACGAAACTAGCACCAAACGTTTTGGACGGTCATCTTTATAAAAATTATCAACCGGAAATAATGTCATAAAAATTAAAAATCAATCTAAAATCATCTTTTATAACAATATATTCAGAAGGCTTTTTATGTTATATAACATTTATAAATACATATTTTAGGTGGAACTGACGCCAGCCGCAATTTTTAAAACCGGAAGTGATGCCATAACTCGAGAACGGCTGGACCGATTGGAACCAAACTTTCGCTATACTTCATAGCATATTATTTATTGCATTTACATAGCAACAAGCACAAATTTTCTTAGCAACCAAATCACAAAGGCGTATTTCTTTAAAGGAATAATAGTCTTTGGTGCCACAATATAATGTCACAAGCTGTAAGAATTAAACTGAAAAAAGGAGTGATATCCCCATAAAAAACACTCCGTGTAAAAATACCAGCCAAGTCTCTTCAACTAAATAAAAATAGAAGAAATCTTAAAATTCAGCACTGAAAAGTAGTGATATCAAAGAATTGGCCAAGTTAAAACTTTTCAAAAAATACTTGGCGCATCGTTTTTTGGACATGTATAGATGAGTACATTTGATTTCCTGCCTACTTCTATACTATTTATATTCACGATCCGCCAAGTATTTTTTGAAAAGTTTTGACTTAACCAATTTTTGATATCACTACTTTTCAGTGCTGAATTTTTAGATTTCTTCTATTTTTTTTAGAAGAGACTTGGCTGGTATTTTTACACGGAGTGTTTTTTATGGGGTCATATTTATATGAACAATATTGTGTTCTTCATTATTGTTACTGTTCATAACCCAATAGGGAGACGACACTTCACGTAGAACTCGGCCGAGCGCGTAGCAGCGTATTCTATAGTTCACTGTCAAATAAAGGGTGCCAAATATTGGCAAGATCTTGAGGGGAAGAATAGTACTTTCAAATGCAATGAGTTATGCTGTGTGCCCTTTGGTGCCCTTTGGAGACTATAAAAAACGTGGATTTTATTCTTATACAAAAATTAATATGTTTAATCCACGATAATAATATATCAATTGCACCAAATCATATAAATTAGTAAAACAAAGAAAGAAAATGATTTTGAATGTATGATCACCAGCTGGTATAGAATATAATGTTTATCTCGATATTGGACCGCGAGGCCGGGCAAGGGCAAGGTTTAGAGCGCGCCATCCACAACGCTGCATGTTGAGTTGACCTGTCGCGTCGTCTGTGCGCCTGATACCAGCGAGGCGTGAGGAGCTCGCAATGTCGGCAACACGCTGGCCGGCCGACGTTCAGCCGACATCGCGTATCAAACTACACGCAATCTCTCATAACTTGACAACTACAGCAGATATCATCATGCTGTCAACACTATTGTACACCACATTGTTGCACTACAATATTACACTATTTGCAGACTTCTAGAAATTACCACATGGCCAAAATTGTGAAGGAATTAAACACTAAACTGGAGGTAATTGAGTATATTGGAACCTTCGGCAAAATATGCATTACAGGTTCAATTAATATTCAAATTGTACATATTCCAAACTGGTATGGACGGCATTTGTGACTTTGGCCTTTAAGGCATAAAAATTGTCCGCTTTGTAAACCTGCCACTTTCCACTTTCAAAGACGTTCACACACAAGTAGCATTATGATTTTTTCTTATAGGTAGAGACATATAAAGGGCGGTCATATATTTTTTCCCGCCAAAAGCGATTTGGAGCGGTTTTCGAGCGAAATACAAAATCTAGTGGAGCGGTCGCTCCACGCCAGCCAAGTCGTACGGCGCGCACACTCTCATATAAAGGCTGGAGCAAACCCACTTTTACTGTAAGCATCAAAGTGGCATTTTCGGCCTACTGGATCATAAAATTGGGAAATCTCACATTGTTGCGAAAGATCTTAATTTCGAGCTATGGACCACCCCACCACATATACCAAATTTGGGAACAATAGGTTACGCCCTTTGCGAGCTAGAGGACCGTGAAAATCGTGTTTTAGGGCGGTTTTCAGTAATAATCTCAGTAGTAGTAGGCTGGAGCTAGAATCCGGTAAACAGGCCACAGCCTAAACGGCTGAACCAATTGATCTCAAATTTTTACCACGTGTGCACTTTTGGCGTCTGATTTGCCCTCCCCCCTTTGACTTTTTTTGTGCCGCCATTTTGAAACCGGAAGTGACATCATATCTCGACAATGGCTAAGCCGATTGGAACGAAAATAGCACCAAACGATTCGGACGGTCAACTTATTGTATTATCAATAGCAACAGACTAAAATTTATGTTAACGAAACCAGAAATGACGTCATGAAATTTGCAATACATCGATTGGCATTTCGGCAACAAATTTGATCCGATTATTTTGATATTTATGTAACGTATGTACTTTTGATATCTGATTTGACTTGTTATAAACCAACCGGAAGCCGCCATTTTGAACCCGGAAGTGACATCATTTATCAATAACGGCTAAATAGATTTGAACGAAACCAGCGCTAAACAATTTATACGGTCACTATATGTATTATCATCAATAATATTTGCAGTTTATTATACCGAAACCGGAAATGACGTCACATATTTAAAAATCTTACAAATTTACATTTTGATGCAATACATAATATACTATTTGAGACAGATTATAATAAAATGTAATCATGTTTAAATTATAATTCAAGGGGTCAGTGCTTTCAGCAGCCATTTTGAAACAGGAAGTAACGTCATATCTCGAAAATGTGTTGACAGATCGGTATGAAACTAGCGCCAAACGATTCGGAAGGCCATCTCTATGGAATAGAAACAGTCAAACAAGAATTTTCCTATTTATGAGACCGGAAATAAAGTCATTCAAATTTATTAATTATTATAATCCCCTCCTATACAATAAATACATATTCAGAAAGTTAAAATTGATACACATCATTTATAGTTATAAATTCTATGTGGCAGTGCAGAAAGTTCAGCAGCCATTTTGAAAACCGAAGTATTGCCTTATCTCGGAACTTGGTTGACCGATTGGAATGAAACCTGTGCTTCATGAAAATAGCTAAATTGTAAATGGTGATTTTTTTTTTAAGGATTTAGTATGTGTTCATTCGATTGTCACAAGTTGTAAGAATAAACTAAAAAAAGGAGTGATATCCCCATAAAAATCACTTCACGTAAAAATAACAGCCAAGTCTCTTCAACTAAAAAAAATAATATGAAATCTAAAAATTCTGCACTGAAAAGTAGTGATATCAAAAATGAGCCAAGTCAAAACTTTATTTGAAAATCAAAAAATACTTGGCGCATCGTTTTTTTAGGGCATTATTCGCGATTACCAGTCCCGCTAGTAGCGCTTCGATCGAAAGGGGCGAAACATCAAAATGTCAGCCCGGATGCGTATAGACTGAGAGAGTTTTCAAGGAGTGTCATCACATGTGCGTGTATTTTCAGTGTTTTTTGCAATATTATAATTATGGACACTCTGGCAATAGAGATTTTCAGAATCCTTGACTATGTAGGAAATTTTCAACGGCCTTTTATAGAGGGAGCGGCCATTTTAAATGCCAAACATTTAATTATGTGTGGCATAACCTCACAAACAGAAGATGTTGTATCAATTCTGGGCCTCTGCCTACAGACGTCTTGTCTGCTAGGTAAGCCGCATGAAATCAACATACTGCTTCATAAGCAAGAAGCTACCAGGATAGAAGCAAAATGTTCCTGCAAAGCGGGTTCAGGTTGACCTGGCAATTTGAAAATCCTTAGAGTGGATGAGTTTATAGTTTGCCTTATCCTTGGACGCTCGTGTGGGCTGAGCTCTGGCTGCGGCTGAGTGGGAGGCAATGTTGCCGAAGCTGCCGAAACTAGAGAAAAATTCTACAACAGGAAATCAATGCCGGTAAAATTCCAAATTGGTGACTTAGTTTTGTTACACGACGATACAGCAGTCCCGGGCATAAAGAAATCAATACAATTAAGGTGGTACGGACCTTACAGAATTATTTCAAAAGATACCGAAGTGAACGTGACAATAAGACACGTTTATGACCAAAACAAAACTTACAAATGCCATGTGAACCGAATCAAACCTTACTATACAATAGACCCGAAGTTGTATGACGATAATCTGATTCCCAAAAATCCGAAAACTGTTCAAACAAAAACGCAAAGTCCCAGAGTAGATATAGACCCAGATTTTGACCCCCAGAACCCATACCCCCACTTTGACCCCAGAGATGATGACTGGATATTCGAGTAGGACAATACGGTACTGAACCAAATTTAGGAGGAAATTTCCAAGAAAATCCAAATATTGGAAACACAAGTGAAATAAACAGAGGCGCAATTCGCAAGGGAAACTCAACGATCATTCAAAATCCCCAGAATACAAGCGTTAGCCAATTGAATCCAAACGCAGTTACTTTTACTCGAGCTAACGATAATATACAATCAAATCAGGGACCACCAGTTAATGCGCAAAGCAGCACCCAATATCTATTTTACCCACAATCAGCTTCAAATATTCAAACAGGATTCGTAACAGACGGAAATGTTAATGTAATACCGCCGTTTTCACAAAATACAAGAAGGATGAACTCACCACAGAATCAGCCCAGCTTGGATCAAGTAAATCAGGCACAGTCTAGAGTCGATCCCGGCACCTCCACCGACACTCCAGGTAGAAGCAGCAGGACAGGATACAAACTCCGCAACATCAATCCTGTTAAATATTTCAAGAAGAGTCCAAGAAAACTGTTTAGATAAATAAAATCATAAGAGCATACAAATTCCATTAGCAAACACAGTAATAAGCAACAACATTAATTATTTAAATAAAAGAAAGGAAGATCTACATAAAAGGCTCCATTCCATTAAAATAAAATTAAAAAATTCAAAAATTCAAATAAAACTCAAAATTGATTCAACATAGACAAACATACTTGAAATATCTCCGTTATATATAATCCCCATAAAAAACACTCCGTGTAAAAATACCAGCCAAGTCTCTTCAACTTAAAAAAAAAAATGAAATCTAAAAATTCTGCACTGAAAAGTAGTGATATCAAAAAATTAGCCAAGTCAAAACTTTATTTGAAAATCAAAAAATACTTGGCGCATCGTGTACATAAATAGCTTGGAAGTATAAGCCAATTATAAATTAAACATGAAATATACATATACATAGTATACCTATAATGCCCTAAAAAAACGTATTTTTTGATTTTCAAATAAAGTTTTGACTTGGCTAATTTTTTGATATCACTACTTTTCAGTGCAGAATTTTTAGATTTCATTATTTTTTTTAAGTTGAAGAGACTTGGCTGGTATTTTTACACGGAGTGTTATTTATGGGGATATCACTACTTTTTTTAGTTTATTCTTACAACTTACGTGTGACACATATCACATGAACAATTACTAAATCCTTTAAAAAAAATTACCCTTTACAATTTGGTTATTCTCATGAAAAAAACAAAGGTTTCATTCCAATCGGTCAACCCAGTTCCGAGATATGGCAACACGTCGGTTTTCAAAATGGCCGCTGAACTTTCTGCACTGCCACATAGAATTTATAACTATAAATGATGTGTATCATTTTTAGCTTTCTGAATATGTATTTATTGTATAGGAGGGGATTATAATGATTTATAAATTTGAATGACGTCATTTCCGGCCTCATAAATAGGAAAATTCTAGTTTGACTGTTCCTATTCCATAGAGATGTCCTTCCGAATCGTTTGGCACTAGTTTCATACCGATCTGTCAACCAGTTTTCGAGATATTACGTCGTTTCTTCCGATTTCAAAATGGCTGCTGAAATCACTGACCTCTTGAATTATAATTTAAACATGATTTCATTTTATTATAAGCAGTCTCAAATAGTATATTTATTGCATCAAAATGTAAATTTGTGCGATTTTTAAAATGTGTGACGTCATTTCCGGTTTCAGTATGGGAAACTGCAAATATTATTGATGATAATACATAAAGTTGACCGTCTAAATTGTTTAGCGTTGGTTTCGTTTAAATCTATTAAGACGTTATTAAGATATGATGTCATTTCTGGTTTCAAAATGGCGGCTTCCGGTTGGTTTTATATCAAGTCAAATAATATCACAAAAGAACATACGTTACATAAATATCAAAATAATTGGATCAAATTTGTTGCCGAAATGCCAATCGATGAATTGCAAATTTCATGACGTCATTTCCGGTTTCGTTAACATAAATTTTAGTCTGTTGCTATTGATTATCCATATAGATGACCGTCCGAATCGTTTGGCGCTATTTTCGTTCCAATCGGTCTAGCCGTTGTTGAGATATGACGTCACTTCCGGTTTCAAAATGGCGGCACAAAAAATTCATGGGGTGAAGGTTAAATCAGACGCCAAAAGTGCACACGTGGTAAAAATGTGAGATCAATCGGTTCAGCCGTTTAGGCTGTGGCCTGTTTACCGGATTTTAGCTCCAGCCTACTACTACTACTACTACTGTGATTATTACTGATTATTATTATGAAAACCGCCCTAAAACACTGTTTTCACGGCCCTCTAGCGTGCAAAGGGCGTAACCTATTGTTCCCAAATTTGGTATATGTTGTAGGGTGGGCCATAGCTCGAAATTAAGATATATCGCAACAATGTGAGATTTCCCAATTTTAAGATCCAGTAGGCCGAAAATGCCACTTTGATGCTTACAGTAAAAGTGGGTTTGCTCCAGCCTTTATATGAGAGTATGCGCGCGCCGTACGACTTGGCTGGCGTGGAGCGACCGCTCCACTAGATTGGTATGAGTTGCTTTGCGATAAACAGTATGGCCCAATGATCCGTCTTCATGCTTCATGATTAACACATCCAGGAACGGCAACTGCTTGTTACTCTCAACTTCCATAGTAAACTGTTTGTTAGTATGGCAGCTATTCAGATGTTTTAAAAAGGTAGTCAATTCATTCTCTCCATGGGGCCAAATAACGAACGTGTCATCTACGTACCTCAACCATGGACGTGGTTTTAATGGTGCAGTACTGAGAGCCTTCTTCTCAAAATCATCCATAAATAAATTTGCGATGACTGGTGACAACGGCGATCCCATCGGTGCTCCTTCAACCTGTTTATACCGCTTTTGGTCGAACATGAAGTAGGTGTTAGAGAGACAGTGGTCAGCTAGATCTATTATATAATTTGCGGGACGATGGTTTTTCTTAATGATTGTAAGCGATTCGTTCACAGGTATCTAGGTGAATAAGGACACCACGTCAAAGCTCACCAACCTATCTTCCGGTGCAAGAGTTGCAAATAAAGTATTTCTGTTCACGTTTGTCTACCCAATAGTAATTTTAAAATGAATTATGCACGTGAAAACATACGCAGTAACATATATATAGAGAGATATTATGGGTAATGGCGCTCAACAGCGAGGTTATCAGCGCCAGCCAAGTCATACAACAAAGGTGTTGTATTAAAATTTATTCATATCGCTAGGCGAAGTCATGGTGTTATGGTGAAGTTATGGTCATGGTGAAGTCATATATATATATATATATATATATTTGTTCACTAGGCATTAAAGACATGATACGGTATTATGCTACGTAAATAGTTTATTCAAACTGACGTTTCGATAGGCGTCCGCCCACCCTTATCAAGGTACAAACCAAAAAATCAAATACTAAAAATGTACAGAGAAATCTGTCAGCTGTCAAATAAGAAAAAATATATAAATAAATATATATATATATATATATATATATATATATATATATGATGTGTTAGATTTTCGCAGTTGCTATTTATTGATTGCATTTTATAAGGTATTACTGCGTGAAAGAAATAAGACTGATTTAACTCCGACGTTTCGGTTTTATTTTAAAAACCTTCCTCAGGGAGCAAATACAGGAATATAATGTAACAAAATCTAATAAAGTCTATCTGACATTTGAAAATTAATGAAAACAAATAATATTTCACAAAATATGCAGAACCAGTTGGATTAAAATGAAAACAAGGCCACTAAATATCAAACAAAACAAAGCCTACAAAATTAATAATAAATTAGAAATCCAACAATTCTGTATATTTTGTAAAAAATTAATTCACAATATGTCATAATGTTTAACGTCCAGAACTGAGAATATCTGGACGGTGTCAATGGGCGTTCGCTCTCCGGCTTCTAGCTCTGGTCAGCGGACCAGCAGCGGTAGAGGCGCCGTCATATATATATATATATGTATATGATGCAAGCGCAGACTTATAAACTTGATTTGAACTCTGTGTAAATGCTCTAAAAAGGAATACATCCCTTTGAATAATGACGAATTACTTAAATGGGGTGGGGGAAGGGTATGAATACAACATGATTATATTAATAATCAACAAATGATAGTTAACATACTTGTTTTAGCGTAATATTAAGTCACAAGAGTTGCTGAATGCATGCAATGCCTGGGTTATGCATATGTCTGGGCTACAGGCGGAACCAAGGGCGCGGGACCACTGCGCGGTCGGATATTTTTGTTACTTACTGACCAATTATGATACATAAAACACATGACAATTAAAAAGCATGTATATATAGTGTATAGAACTTAATAAAACAATAGTGCCGTGCTAAATTATCAGTGTTAATTGAAATTAATACATAAATTGATAATTTTGGGAAAATACCTGCTTTTTGGGAAATAGAACCCAAAATATTCATCTGGTGAGAAAGTTGTAAGGAGATGTTTTATTTCTTATATTATTATGCAACTTTTATTTCCTTACAAAATTTCTGTGTCTATAACCGTTCGGATGCAAATAATTATAAATGATTTTCCACTCCCGCCACCCCCCTGCAACCCCCTACGCGTATTCGGCTTTGGCACCAACGCGATTTAGACACTCTAGGACCCAAGGAACAATAATTTCATGGTGCCCACATATCTAACTAAAAGCTCCACGGGAATACGTTTTGATACTGGACTATTATGTTTGTTTTAATAAAATGTTTTAATAAAATAAAATTAAGTTAATGATATTTCTTATTATATTACATAGTTATGACGTAATGATATGTATCATTTATATATATAATAAATACTTGCAACTTGCAATAAAATACCATAATGTCTATTATCATATTTACCTAATATAATAAGTAACAGATTATCCTCATTTTGTCCCTATTTGATTCTTATTAAACATTCAAGTATAGGGCTCATGATGAAGTTACCTAATTACAATATCACAGAAATAATCATCATCATCATCATCATCATCCTTTACTATTAATGCACAGTTTCAACAATGGAGCTCTTAAATTGCGTTACGATAGACCTCTATAGAAATCGTCATTTTAGCCCAATTTTAATCAAACCCGAACTTTTCCCGTATAGATAATTTTGAGCCAAATAAAGTGCACACAATTTCAATCGAATTCGTTGAGTATTTCGAGAGATATTAAAAGAAAACCAAATTTGCATCGAAAAACTTAATTTTTTCCAAACTTTAGAACTATAGGAAGCCATGAAATATTTTATTAGGCAGTGAAGAAAATAGATTCACTTAGTAAACCTTGACTTAACAACCAGGGGCAAAACAATATTTCATGTGAATAAATGCAGACATCTTGGGGTGGGGGGGGGGGGGGGGGGGCAGGGAACATTTCTGGCCAGAGTGTAATATTGTTACCTTCTTATGGACTTGGATTAATTCCAATTCTACGTTTATTATTTGATCTATAGGGCTAGGATGTTTAGGACCTTATGAAACGTACAAAAAGGCAGGCAAATAGTACCTTAAAACTATTAAAAAAGGACCATAAAGTCCCGAAAAAGGACCAACGAAATGTTATGCTTTGTAATATTTTCAAGTTACAACAATTGTGAAAGACCTATTTGATATTATTTTCCCCAATAATTTAAGAAAAAGGATAAAAAGACATTCAAATAGCAAATAAAGGACTAAATTCATACAGATTGAGATAAAGGCATTTTCAGGCAAAATAAAACACTTATATTTGAAATCAGGAACACATGAAACATATTTATGTATCAATATTAAACATGGCTGAACAAAAAATTTAAAAGGATGTCTTAACATCCCAGCTCTGATATTACTATAGGCAAGGATCAATCAAGGACATATCTTTTCCGCCTGACTTCACAACTTCCCATTTCATCAAAAGATTTTAGTGTGTATGCACCTACTATAATTAATTTGATGTATTATGAATCGAAATGTTGCAGAATCTTTCATTGATGTGTTGATGTAAGTAGAGATGCGAACGATTAAATAATCAGGAGGAGGTATGAAATGGAAGCCTGCATAAAATCGCGTGGGTTTCTACTATAGCCTCTCGCAACCTGGATTTCAAAGTAATTTTTGAAGTTATTACATACAAAGTTTTACACACTTTGATATTACATCTCAATACAATTTTTCTTTCATTATTTTGTGCATAGGCATTTGTTACACTATTTTATTATTGACTGACTACCCATATTTCCTTTAATTAAAATATCTGTAACATTAACTGATACTTATTTTGGAACTTATAGATTCGATCAAATTGTCATACTTTATTCTGTCATATATTTCAAGTATACAAATGATATTAATTCTATATTCCATGCAACTGAAATTCTTGCGCTCATTTTTCATTGTTCATTTTTCATTGTATTTATTTATATTAAATTTTTTTGAGCATGCTTAAAAATATTTAAATATTTGCCAAATGGTTACTTACACGTTTTCTTTGTTTCTTATTTACGTGTACAGTGAGATTCAGAAGAAAGCGGTCGGAGTGCCCTGTGCACACTGCCATGGCACAGGGGCACTGACCGCTTTCTTCTGAATCTCACTGTACATACACTACATGGGCATTGGCTTTAGTGAACCTTCCACATATTTTTTATAATAGGATGGTAAAGAAAATTGTCACGAGAAGACAATCCCTTGCCAGCATAAGAGTATTTTAATGTTTTAATTTTAATGTTGTTCCATCTTCTATTATTCTTTGCCCAGAAAATAGTGCGCTTTGGGTCATGTATTACATGGCGGGTCTCTCTAGTTATTTATAAAGTCATTACTTAAACCTTATAATTCAATAATGTCTCAGATATTGGGATATCCATATCAAACGAAATATTTAACTTCAATCGACGAGCTCAAGTCGTTTTCGAGACGTTTGGTCCTTCCAACTAAAGACAATATTTTACATATTATTTTCATAATACTTAGGAAGTATTGCCTAATTGGAAAATAAATTCGGAATTACAAAAATTGTAAAAGAGTAAAAATAGTTCTGGCTATGGGGCTTAGTTTGTAGAAAATTTTATTTTTATTTTGTCATTAATAAGGAATATTCAATATTCAATTTAGTTACCATACTATGAAAAACTAATAGTTGTGTTGTTGATAGTGATATCTGACAACCCCCTGCATTTTTTTTATTATTTCATCCCGATACTAACTTACGCAGCAGTAACTTGAACGATGGAGGAAGAGAATGAATCCAAATACATCAAGGATGAAGTTCCTGAGAAGTATGAAGCGAGTAACTAAATTGGATATGACCAGAAGTACTAAGATTAGGGAGGAATTCGGTGCTTTAAGGTAGTGCAAGCGCGAGCTATATTGATATTATGAGCGATATCATATTGGGTTATCATTGGGTTCATCTTCCATTATTAGTAATAGTAGATAGCAAATGACAGTTCTGGACCGGGATGTGGAGATGTGGAAAATCTCAGCTACGTCACATCTTGTTTTGGCGCCATTTTGTCACGTGTTTACGGTTCCCGCGCTCTAGTGTCAGCATATTTTAACCATTTCCGCCATTTTATCCGCCATTTTATCCACCATTTTGTTCCGCCATGTGCTTCTTACCACGTGTTTGACAGGGCGGCATTTTCAAACGTATTTCCGGTTTCTACACTCTAGTCCGACGAAGCAATCAAGAAAGGAAGGATTCCTAATATTCCTCTCTCTGATTGGTTGGAGTAGCGCATGCGCACTATGATATTCTGGGACTTAGAAGAAATTGCAAGGTGTAAGTAGGTGTAAGATTTGAGGTTATGACTTCTTTTGTGACTTTTTGTGTGTTTTTATGACGTTCGTGGTCATGGAATAGTGCTAGGTAGTAGGTATTGTGATAAGTAAAGTAATACTATAGGTATCTTTAGTCATGGAATCGTGCTATTTATGTGATAAGTCACTGTCAAATTCTTACAATCTCTACAAACATTTGCGCAATGTGCACAACATAGTGCCTCAACTCAAACAAGGATCTCCTAGTACTTTGAAGTCCTTTTCATGCCACTTGTGCGAGTCAAGTTTTCAGAAAAAGTTTTACCTAAATAAACATCTACGCAAGAAGCATTCCACTTGCCCGAAGACGTCTCCTCGCAAACTTGCTTCTACCGGGAAGGTGATGAGCAAAATAAAATGTTCTGAATGTTGCTTTGTTCTTGCCGACACCAAACATTTGCGGAACCATTTGAGCGATGTTCACGATATCAACTCGGAAAAGGAAGAATTGAAATTTAACTCACTGAAAGGTAAGTGGCTCTTGTAGGACTCACTAATAGAAATGTCATCAATTCATATTTTATGCTGATTGAAAATTAAAGTTAGCAAACACACTTCAATATCGTAACATTTTGGTTATGTTTTGATTGTTACAGAATTTCAATTATGGAAGGCAACGACCGAAAGAGAAACACGCACACAGTTCGTTTTGATGACAGGAGTGAAAGTACTTGGAAATCGGAAGAAATACTATTACAACTGTCATCGGTCAGGCAGTTTTTCTACAAAAGCAACTGGGAAAAAAAGGATGAAAAGTCAAGGTTCGAATAAAATTGAAAGGACATGTCCTTCTTCTATGGTTGTTACTGAGTCTGAATGTGACGTCGAAGTGATTTACTGGAAAACTCACTGCAACCACTCCAGAAGCTTCAGCCGCCTGTCACTCACATATGAGGAACGAACACAACTAGCAGGTAAATTGCACTTTCACTAGTAACAAAATATGAATATAGTCGTTAAATGTAACTACTATTGTGTTCTGATAGTCAGATTTTATTAAAAAAAATGTAGTAGGTATTTAGTTATCCAACCAATAAAACAAAATTTCTATCCACAGGAAAAATAGCCGATGGAGTGACATTGGAAAGAATTATGGATGACATCCGCGATGAAGCTGTGGACCAGATTACTACGAAGAGTTTTGTCACCAAGAACCATCTGCGAAACATCAGGAGAGACTTTAATCTCCACGTAGGCCGACAACACGCCGATGATGCAACGAGTGTTCACTTGTGGGTTGAGAGTATGAACAAGCTTGGCGTCGAAGAGAACCCTGTTGCTCTGTACAAGCCTCAGGGAGTGGAGGACCCCTCTGGGGTGTTAGAGAAGAAAGATTTCTTTTTGGTAATATTGACGTCATTTCAAAGAAAAATGTTAGAACAGTTTGGCAAAAAGAAAATATGTGTAGATAGTACTCATGGTACAAACCAGTACGACTTTGAGTTGACGACACTTCTGACCGTGGACGAGTATGGATCTGGCTGTCCTGGGGCTTTTTGCCTAAGTAATAGGAAGGATACGCTCTCATGGAACTTATTTTTTAAAACCGTCCGTGATAGAGTAGGAAATATTGAAACCGATGTATTCATGTCAGACGATGACCCTTCGTTCTACAATGCCTGGGAAATTGTGATGGGTCCATCAAAGCAGAGGCTTTTGTGCACTTGGCACGTCGATAAAAATTGGCGAAAAAGTATCAGAGAGAAAATTACGGGTAGTAATGAAATGAAAGCTCTTATCTACAAGGCCGTACGTGTACTTTTGCAAGAAACTAATCCTAATCAGTTTGCAATCTCTCAAGAACAGTTAATTCAAGAACTAACTGATGATGAATCGACCAAGGAGTTTGGTGAATACTTCCGAAAACACTATTCTACTCGATCAGAAATGTGGGCGTACTGCTTTCGTATAGGTTCTGGGATTAATACAAACATGTATTCAGAGGCACTCCATAAACCACTGCTGATCTGCTCTCCGCTGTACAAGCGCACAATGCGATACTTCATCAAACTGCAGACACGAAGAAATTGATGATGGAAAAGTTAAATCTTCTGATGGGACAAGTCTTCTCCTTGGAGTTTACGGAAGAAGATTCGAATGTAGTCATTAAAAGACTTGACCAGTTAATTGACATTACTAAAGACATCAAACGCAGAAGTTCATTGGACGATGTCGACTTAGATGATGGTGGAAATAAGGAACCTGCAAATAAAAATGTGGAGCCACAAACTCGCTTTTATTCTACGAAGAGGAAGCGTTCTGTGAAAGACAGTAGTGTTACATTTTGCAAACCTTCTTCAAAGCAGCACATCAACATTATTCAAGGACTTAATGACAAGAATCATGAAGTGTTAAATATTCATTCAAGTTTTGATCATCTCTACTAACAATATCTACGTGATGGTAAATTAGTTGATGATGATAATGTGATGGTAAATTTGTATAAAAACCATGATTGAATCTCATTATTAGTTTTGGAAAACGGTCTTGTATTTAATTTACATTTTGAGGTGCTATAATATCATCTTGTAATTAGGTAGACTATACGTAACTTATTAACTGATGTAATTCTTCTATGGACATGGCCATTTAAATCAGAAGACATTTGAGATAATTTTCTTGTATTTAATTTTAATTTTGATGTGCTATAATATCATCTTGTAGTATTTACTATTTAGGTATACCTATGTAACTTAAACTGATGTAATTTTTCTATGGACATGGCAATTTAAATCAGAAGACATTTGAGATAATTTTCTTGTATTTAATTTTAATTTTGATGTGCTATAATATCATCTTGTAATATTTACTATTTAGGTATACCTATGTAACTTCTATGGACATGGCAATTTAAATCAGAAGACATTTGAGATAATTTTCTTGTATTTAATTTTAATTTTGATGTGCTATAATATCATCTTGTAATATTTACTATTTAGGTATACCTATGTAACTTAAACTGATGTAATTTTTCTATGGACATGGCAATTTAAATCAGAAGACATTTGAGATAATTTTCTTGTATTTAATTTTAATTTTGATGTGCTATAATATTATCTTGTAATAATTACTATTTAGGTATACCTATGTAACTTAAACTGATGTAATTTTTCTATGGACATGGCAATTTAAATCAGAAGACATTTGAGATAATTTTCTTGAATTTAATTTAAATTTTGATGTACTATAATATCATCTTGTAATTAGGTATATAATCGTAAATTTTTATTTGGACATGGCCATTTAAGTCGGAAGATACTTCATGATTCTTGTGAACAAAGTGAAGTTGAATTGACCGTTATTGTGTGTTATAATCTTGAATTTAATTTTAATTTTGAGGTGCTATTATATGACCACTAATAAATGTTGTCTTAAACTTACCAATTTCATATTTTTCCCACATGTAAAAATTTATATTTAAAGGCTAACGTAGTAAGGGCCGGTATAACCAAAGTTAATCTGAGCCGGATTAACTAAATATTGGACTAAATTGGACTAAGCCAATCAGATACCTCAAAATGAGTGAAACAGTTGAATTTAATCCAGCACAATTTAACTTTGGTTATTACAAGCCTAATTGTTATTAAAAAGCATTTGAAAAATCGCGCCAAATCATTCTGAGCATGCGCTACTCCAACCAATCAGAGAGAGGAATATTTGGAATCCTTCCTGTCTCGATTGCTTCGTCTAGTCCGAGCATATTTCCGCCATTTTCTTCCTTCATGTCACGTGTGTTCTTCTGACGTCACTTTTTTTAAATTAAAAATGTATCTCGAGGTGGATTTGAACCAGCTACCATTGGAATACGAATCCAGCGCCTTAACCTCTCGGCTAACTAGGCGATGAGAGAAAGACGACGCAATTAGCATATACATAGATGGTTATTGACCTGTGCAGCAACGTCATCCAGTTGTCAAGGTAAGTATTGGCACAAACATTTAAACTTCGCGCTCGACTGCAACGCTATCTAGGTGACAATAATTGCATTCACGAAAAGCGGCACAAAAATTTGAATTTAAACTTGACTCGACTGCAACGCTATCTAGGTGACAATAATTGCATTAACGAAAAGCGGCAAAAAAAATTGAATTTAAACTTCGCGCTCGACTGCAACGCTGTCTACAATAATTGCATTTACTAAAAGCGACATAAAAAATTTAAATTTATATTTCGCGCTCGACTACAACGCTATCTAGGTGATAATAATTACATTTACTAAAAGTGTTGTAGAAATTTAAATTTATATTTCATACTCGACTGTAGCACTCTCTAGGTGTCAATAATTGTATTAATTAAAACTAGCGCAAATAATTAGAATGTAAAGATAATTTGAAATTTTGTTTTGTTTTCATATAATCCAACTGATATTTGGACATTGAATCCTACATCTTATAAAGGATTGGGATGTGGATGTGGATGAGGATGTGGATGGTAGGATCTTTTTAATTATTATTATGAAATTTTGAATTGTGTTCACATATTCCAACTATTGTACAAAATATTAAATAAAGCATTGTAATGAATGCATCTCATGTCAAGTGCATTTATCAAATACACTTTACTGCTGAGGTAATAACAAGATACTCTAAAGACGCAATTGAACACCTGCATCATCACATCCGTGAGACAATTGCGACGTATATTGGACTTTGGACCCTGCATCTCATAGTTGAACGGAAATGAAATCGCTGCATCATCAATTTTAGCACCTGGTTTGAGGCTAGTTCATCCATAAGTGAGTACCTCGTACGAGACTAATATCAGGTGTATGACCTCTTGTTACAATATTAATAAGTGTTGATTGCCAAATCAATCATTCTCTTCAAATCAATTGACCAGTGCGGTTCGTCTTCATATTGCATCAGAATAATTGATTTGTGTGTGTCTAAAGTGAATTTTTCAAGCGGTGTGTTTTATCCGAGTGTTCATCATTGTTTAATTATAATAATTATTACACAGTTTTTTATTTCTTCAAGTTCGTGTTAATATTACAAAGATTTGAGGTAAGTTTTTTTCACTTTCAAGCAAAATAGGTATTTATAACAAATATAATTTTATGAATAGAATTTAATGTTTGCATTTTATTTTTAACAGGTTACACAAACGTGATTTCCTGTCAATCTGTGTCATTTTGTGGAGAACATCGTCTTTTACACATTACTGTGAGTTTTTCTTAATTTTTAAAAGAAGTTAAATGGATATCTTTAAATTATTTCTACATTTTAGGTAAACTAATTATCATTTTTTTATTTACAGTTTCTGGATTTGCTGCGATACATTTTCATATTCTGTCTTCGAAGGAAAACCAGCAGTTTAATCAAGGTACGTTTAAATAATAATTTTAAAGAGAAAGTTGAATAGCAATTAGGTCATACATTTCTATATTGGAAAATAATTAAATCTAGTGGAGCGGTCGCTCCACCCAGCTAAGTCGTACTGTACACTCACACTCACTCAACATACCGTAAATGCCTAATAAACTGAGGAGCAGACCAAACACTTTTACTGTAAGCAACAACATGGCATTTTCGGCCTATTGGATCTTAAAATTGGAAAATCTCACATTGTTGTGAAATGTCTTAATTTCGAGCTATGGCCCACCCCACCCCATATACCAAATTTGGGAACAACAGGTTTTGCCATTTGCGAGCTAGAGGGCCATGAAAACAGTGAAATTATACCCCATCTTAAAGCTATCTGATGATGATTCAGATATCAGGAAACATTGTTGACAGGGCCACAGCCTAAACGGCTAAACCGATCGATCTGAAATTTTTACCACATGTGCACTTTTGGCGTCTGATGATACCTTGCCTCTTGTGATTTTTTGTGCCGCCATTTTTAAACCGGAAGTGACGTCATATATGAAAAACGGCTGGACCGATTAGAACGAAATTAGCGCCATTCGATTTAGATGGTCATCTATATGAAGTATGTTACTTTAAAATATAATTTTCTTATATTCTAAACCGGAAGTGGCGTCATACATTTGCAATATTTAGCTTATTTCATCAAATTATACTTTAAATACACATATCATTATCTTACATTGTAACAAAGACAATACAAAATTATAATTTCAATACACAGTGTTCTCGGCCGCCATTCCTGAAACCGGAAGTGACGTCATACATCGAAAACGCCTGTACCGATTGCCACTGAACTAGCTCCTGTATATTCATTTTGCAATCTATTTGAAAAATCAATTGGGATAAATGAATATACAAATTAACGGTACCGGAAATGGCGGCAGGAACCACTAAATGAAACCGGAAGTGACGTCATATATTGAAAACGGCATAAGCGATTTGACGGAAATTAGCGCTATTGAATTCAGAAGGTCATTCATGAAGTATCAACTAGATAAAACTTAATTGTTTTCTTATTACCTATACCGGAAATGACGTCATAAAAATGCTAAATGACGTCATTAATATTCTAAAGGACACTAAATTCACCACTTTATACTTTTAAATAGATATTTAGTAAACAAACATTGTAAATAATTATAAATTCAAGGTTGCAGTGCTCTCGGCTGACATTTTCTAAAACCGGAAGTGACGTCATATAACGAAAACGGCTGTACCGATTGCAACTAAATTTTGGAATTGTGTAGGACTTATAATTATGAATTTAATACGACATTAATTTCGGCCGCCATTGTTAAAACCGGAAGTGACGTCATATATCGAAAACGGATGTACCGATTGCAACCAAATTTTAGAATTATGTCGGACTAATATAATTATGAAATAAAGACGACATTATTTTCGGCCGCCATTGTCAAAACCGGAAGTGACGTCATATGTCGAAAACGGCTGTACCAATTGCAACCAAATTTTGGAAATGTGTAGGACTAATAATTATGAATTAAAGACGACATTATTTTCGGCCGCCATTGTTAAAACCGAAGTGACGTCATTATCGAAAGCGGCTGTACCGATTGCAACCAAATTTTGGAAATAGTATGACTAATAATTATGAATTCAAGACGACATTAATTTCGGCCGCCATTTCAAAACCGGAAGGGACGTTATAATATATCGAAAACGGCTGGACCGATTGTAATTTCTTAGTACCTATCCTAATCGGTTGAGGCGTATTTTTTTAAAGAAATTAGTCCTTGCTCGGACATGTGCTACAAGCTGTATGAATAAACTAACAAAAGAAGTGATATCCCAGAAAAAAACACTCCGTGTAAAAAAGGCAGCCAAGTCTCTTTACTTAAAAAAAAATCAACACCGAAAAGGAGTGATATCAAAAAAGGAGCCAAGTCAATGACATTTCCAAATATTTAATCGTATCTTTGAAATAAATGTATAAACACCGAGAAATACTTTACAAAAGGACTTGGCGCATCGTTTTTTTAAAGACATTTTTATATTCATAAGCATAAGTCATTTATATACAACCGTAATTTAGAATTTTTAGAAAAATAGGGACACAACTTTCAATTACATATTATACCTACATACCTACTGTAAAATATTTTCTATTTGAATATGTACGCGATGAAACTTGTTGCCTATATTTGTAATAAATATACAATAGTTATCTTCATATTATTGTTTCGTGGTCAACATAATTAAGTCTCATGCGTTATGCACCTTCTCACAATGAAATACATTTCTATTAATCCACATTTTATAACAATACATTTCACAAAGTACACAGTGAAGTCACATTGAACAACTATTAAAACCATAATAATATATACCATATAATGGTATAATATATACCATAATAATATACTTCCATAATATAATAGTGTTCTATAAATAGTTAGTAATTATTTGACAACTTTTCATGATTTCCCTCAGTCATGATCAAATTATGAAAAGATATCCTTCTAATATCACCATATAACAGTGCTATAAGAATATATATGAGCCCACTTCCTTGTTATTTAATTCTACCTCCCTTATTATTACTTCTATTACAGCATGACATCTTTCTTCCATCGCCATTACAAAATTATAAAATAGCCATTACCAAAAGTAGCTTGATTCATAGATCCTGGCTCAAATAAAAAGAGGAAAATGTACCTACTTGTTAATAATCTTTCCACTTTTAGGATAGAATGATGTCTTTAAAAAAACGATGCGCCAAGTCCTTTTGTAAAGTATTTCTCGGTGTTTATACTTTATTTCAAAGATACGATTAAATATTTGGAAATGTCATTGACTTGGCTCCTTTTTTGATATCACTCCTTTTCGGTGTTGATTTTTTTTTAAGTAAAGGGACATGGCTGCCTTTTTTACACGGAGTGTTTTTTTCTGGGATTATTTCTACATTATAGGTAAACTAATTATCATTTTTCAATTTACAGTTTCCGGAAATTGCTGCGATACATTTTCGTCTTCCGTCTTCATAGGAGAAAACCAGAAGTTTAATCAAGGTACGTTTAAATAATAATTTTAAAGATAAAGTTAAATAAGCAATTAGGTCATTCATTTCCATATTGGAAAATAAATTTTTACAAATATTTGTATTTTATTTTTTTTGTAGAAAGATGGAGAACTTCAAGTGCGAGGAGTGTAATGCCAGCTTCAAGCGCAAGGATAGTCTGAAGCGGCATGGCAGGGTGCATAGTAAGGGGGAGAATCCAACGTTCCCCTGTCCGATTTGTGGTGTAACGTTTACTTTAAACTCAAATTTAAAACGCCACAAATTGGCTATGCATCCTCCTCCTCCATCTGCTGGCGACACTTCAACAGCTCTTCACACGTGTACTCTATGCAGCAAATCTTTCAACCGAAAGGACAAACTAAAGGAGCATGTCAAATATCATAAACCTCCGCGTGCTTCAAACGCTGAGGTTGGATATGCCGACGACCCAGCTCCACCATCAACTCCTGGGCCGTCAACATCATCGGTGCCTGCAGAAGAACCCGACCAGTACACGTGTGAAGTGAGTAGTGCTCTAAGAGGAAACGTAATATCATATACGTATAAAGGAGGTGAAGACAGTGATGACGTTGAACATGATTCTTTAGACGTTTTAAAATTTGTTTCGGACAGAATGGACACGGTGAGAGTGAAATTAGCAAAAGATTTAGAATTGTTTAAAGGTGTAAAATGGTACTTAAGTTTAGTGGTTCAATTTAAAAAAAAAAGCGGGTGAGGATGAGGTCATCACAAAAGCATGTTTAGAAGTAAGAATAGTGTTTTAATTTATAATATGGATGAGTTTGACGAACAATTTAATGTAGCTTTCTCATCCATGGCTAAAGCATGTCAAAATTTCCAACGTGAAGGGAGCGGCTGGATCGTAGATAGAGTTTTACAATTAGAATTAAAATCAGTCAAATATGCTCCATTAGCTGCAAGTAGTTATATGCTCCTACCACCTAAATTATATTATACAAAATCGATTATTAATGTAAAAAACGACGACCAAAAGTGTTTCTTATGGAGTATTTTAGCCTATCTTCACCCAGCAGCTGATCATTCTGACCGTGTAAATAATTATGTTAATTTTGAATCTAGTGTAAATATGAGTGGAATAGAATACCCTGTATAAATTAGTAACATAGATAGATTTGAGAAACAAAACACGTCCATTTCCGTAAATGTGTTTGGTGTAATGCCCGATAAATTCGGCAATTATAAAATAGTGTACCCCCTTAGAATTAGTAAAGAAAATAGAGATAGTCATATTAATTTGTTATTCATGTCCGACGAGGAAAATAGTCACTACTTCCTCATCAAGGACCTCAGTCGCCTTCTTAGTTCACTGACCAAACATGATGGTAGAGCATTTTATTGTCATCGTTGCCTGCATAGATTTTCCACAGAGGCAAGGCTTAAAGCGCATCACACCCTCTGCGACTCACACGACCCTCAAAGAATTGTTTTGCCTCCAGAGGGGGAAAATTCCATGACGTATAGCGAAAAAGGCTTTTCATTTAAAGCACCTTTCACTATATATGCGGATTTTGAGTGTTTTGTGAGGAAGTTGAAGGGTTGTGAACCTGATGATGCACGATCACATACGCATAAGACTGCTTTGCATGATCCTTCGGGATATGCATTCGTTGTGATTGATGCGGAGGGAAAAGCGTTCGAGCCACCTCGTGTGTACAGTGGTGATAATGGTGTGGATCATTTTCTTAATTCACTTCTGGTCATGCAGGAGAAATTATTGAAAATAATGTTCAAAATTATCCCTCTTAAGATGACAGATGAAGACGAGATTTCCTTTGCACAGGCCACCATGTGTAGCATTTGTGAAAAGCCCCTGGACGATGTTGATCGTGTTCGTGACCATGACCACATAACTGGCAAATATAGAGGTGCAGCACATAATGAATGTAATATAAATGCACCTCAAGCCGAGCATATTCCTGTAATATTTCATAATCTTCGAAATTACGACTCACATCTCATTATGCAAGGCATTGGCAAAATTCAAAATCAGATAATCATTGTAATCCCCAACAAAACAGAGAAGTATGTGTCATTCTCATTAGGGCAGTTAAGATTCATTGACTCTTTTCAATTCATGAGCACTTCTCTAGATTCACTAGTCAAAAATCTTGTCAACTATGGTTCTGACAGATTCAAAATTTTAAAATCATTTTTCAGTGATGACCTTCTCCCTCTACTCTTGAGAAAAGGTGTATTCCCATACAGTTATTTTGATTCACAAGAAAAGCTGATAGAAGGTTGCTTACCCCCTAAATCTGCCTTTAAGAATGATCTTACTGAAGAGGACATCAGTGACGATGATTATGAACACGCCCAAAATGTTTGGAGGAGTTTTGAAATGAAACACATGGGGGATTATCAAGATCTCTATGTGTTGACTGATGTACTGCTACTAGCGGATGTGTTTGAAAACTTTCGAACACTTTGCCTCGCCAACTACCAACTTGATCCTTGCCACACTTACACTGCTCCGGGTCTGGCATGGGAGGCTTGCCTCCGCATGACCAAGGTAGAGTTAGAGTTATTTACAGACCCCGATATGTATTTGTTCATGGAGGAGGGTGTCAGGGGCGGTGTGGCAACGATCACGACGCGATTTTCGGAAGCTAATAATAAATACATGGATGATTTCGATGCCGATAAACCTTCGAAATATATCATTTATTGGGATGTGAATAATTTGTACTGTGTTGCGATGTCAGATTTCCTCCCCATCCATGATTTCAAGTGGATGAGTCCAGCAGAAATCAGGAAAACTGACTTTACAACTGTTGCAGATGACTCTGATAAAGGATATATTTTGGAGGTTGATCTCAAATATCCAAAAGAATTACATGACAAGCACAACGATTACCCTTTGGCACCTGAGCGAAAATGTGTGTCTGAAAGTGAACTCTCACCTTATGCCAAGCAACTCTCAGACGACCTGAAACTTGGTCATTCTAAAATCAAAAAGCTGATTCCAAATTTGGAAAACAAAGAAAAGTATATTGTACACTACAAGAACTTGAAGCAATACACTTCTCTGGGCTTGAAATTGACAAAAATTCACCGCGTTCTAGAATTCACACAAACGCAATGGTTGAAACAATATATTGATTTCAAAACAGCGCAACGTGTGAAGGCACAGAATGATTTTGAAAAAGACTTTTTTAAATTAATGAACAACGCTGTTTTTGGCAAAACTATGGAAAATTTCAGAAATCGGGTAAACGTTACGCTTATCAATGATGAGAAACAAATGTTAAAATATGCGGCAAACCCTGCATTCGAAAGATTTGAAATATTTTCCATATTTCCCGATTACATGCTCCTTTAATTTGTCCTTTCGGTTGAAAGATTTGCTGCATAGAGTACACGTGTGAAGAGCTGTTGAAGTGTCGCCAGCAGATGGAGGAGGAGGATGCATAGCCAATTTGTGGCGTTTTAAATTTGAGTTCAAAGTAAACGATACACCACAAATCGGACAGGGGAACGTTGGATTCTCCCCCTTACTATGCACCCTGCCATGCCGCTTCAGACTATCCTTGCGCTTGAAGCTGGCATTACACTCCTCGCACTTAAAGTTCTCCATCTTTCTACAAAAAAAATAAAATACAAATATTTGTAAAAATTTATTTTCCAATATGGAAATGAATGACCTAATTGCTTATTAAACTTTATCTTTAAAATTATTATTTAAACGTACCTTGATTAAACTTCTGGTTTTCTCCTATGCAGACGGAAGACGAAAATGTATCGCAGCCAGCAATTTCCGGAAACTGTAAATTAAAAAATGATAATTAGTTTACCTATAATGTAGAAATAATTTAATTATTTTCCAATATAGAAATGTATGACCTAATTGCTATTCAACTTTCTCTTTAAAATTATTATTTAAACGTACCTTGATTAAACTGCTGGTTTTCCTTCGAAGACAGAATATGAAAATGTATCGCAGCAAATCCAGAAACTGTAAATAAAAAAATGATAATTAGTTTACCTAAAATGTAGAAATAATTTAAAGATATCCATTTAACTTCTTTTAAAAATTAAGAAAAACTCACCGTAATGTGTGAAAGACGCTGTTCTCTCTCGCTCCACAAAATGACACAGATTGACAGGAAATCACGTTTGTGTAACCTGTAAAAAATAAAATGCAAACATTAAATTCTATTCATAAAATTATATTTGTTATAAATACCTATTTTGCTTGAAAGTGAAAAAAACTTACCTCAAATCTTTGTAATATTAACACGAACTTGAAGAAATAAAAAACTGTGTAATAATTATTATAATTAAACAATGATGAACACTCGGATAAAACACACCGCTTGAAAAATTCACTTTAGACACACACAAATCAATTATTCTGATGCAATATGAAGACGAACCGCACTGGTCAATTGATTTGAAGAGAATGATTGATTTGGCAATCAACACTTATTAATATTGTAACAAGAGGTCATACACCTGATATTAGTCTCGTACGAGGTACTCACTTATGGATGAACTAGCCTCAAACCAGGTGCTAAAATTGATGATGCAGCGATTTCATTTCCGTTCACTATGAGATGCAGGGTCCAAAGTCCAATATACGTCGCAATTGTCTCACGGATGTGATGATGCAGGTGTTCAATTGCGTCTTTAGAGTATCTTGTTATTACCTCAGCAGTAAAGTGTATTTGATAAATGCACTTGACATGAGATGCATTCATTACAATGCTTTATTTAATATTTTGTACAATAGTTGGAATATGTGAACACAATTTAAAATTTCATAATAATAATTAAAAAGATGCTACCATCCACATCCTCATCCACATCCACATCCCAATCCTTTATAAGATGTAGGATTCAATGTCCAAATATCAGTTGGATTATATGAAAACAAAACAAAATTTCAAATTATCTTTACATTCTAATTATTTGCGCTAGTTTTAATTAATACAATTATTGACACCTAGAGAGTGCTACAGTCGAGTATGAAATATAAATTTAAATTTCTACACCACTTTTAGTAAATGTTATTGAGCGAGCGTAGCGAGCGTCACCACGGTACTCTTATGGCACTTTCTCTGTGTGTTTTTTTTTTTTGTTTTTTTTGTTTTTTTTTTTGTGGTCACAGCCCAGGTCAAACCGCTCAAGCAATCGATCTGAAATTTTTTACACATACTAACGTAATCTATGCGGTCCCTGGGATCGTTTTTGAATGGGCTCCCGTGATTGGTTCAAATTTTAAAAAAATTATCTTTCGATTGGGTGCTTCGATCTATTTGAAATTTAGCAAAAACATTGCAACCAACATTGTACCCAATCATAAAAAGTTTCAGCCAAATCCTCTTATTGGTTCAAATTTAAAACCATTTTTCATGTGATTTTTGACATTTAAACTAGAACAGATTGACCGATCAACTTGAAACTTCGCGTGGTCATTGGTACTAACATTTTAGATATTTTTGCCAATTTTCAGTCTAATCTGTCGTTATTTTCAAAAGTTTTGTCATTTTAAGTTCATTTTATTCCATAATCTTGAAAAATGTATACTAAATTGTCATCCCTGCCTTCTTTAAGCTTCTGTTCCAAGGCAAGGCCTGTAGAGCAGCCAAGCTATCCACAATGTACAGTAAAATGAAAGCATTTTTGAGCTAGCGCATAAAATCGGATGCAGTACGAAGGCCAAATCCTCTAATTGGTTTAAGTTTAAATAATGTCTTCTGATTGGTCGACAATAAAAATGTTCACATTAAGTTCAAATTTTGCATGGTGATCAAGACCAACTTAATATTAAATTTTACATATTGTAAGCCCAATCAGTCAAGTATTAATTGTAATTTTACGAGTTTAGTATGGGATGTCACAATAGATTTCTGGAGAAGGTATGTAGGTAAGACTTCACGACACAATGGATCTGTTATTCATCCAGAGTATTATGGAGATTGAAAAATTGCAGAGAAAATCGTCTTGTGCCGTGTCGTGCATCGTTACTATAGGGATGTTGCATGTTCTGTGCTCGCTCATCAACGCGTTACACTGAGCGTTTTCCTAGTTACTAGGTACACACAATTATACACATACAATAAATACACAAATCTACAAGCTATCCCACAAAGCCAAAAGACTAGTCTGTGGGAGTCAAAATAATTGAGCGAGCGTAGCGAGCGTCACCACGGTACTCTTATGGCACTTTCTGTGTGTGTGTTTTTTTTTTGTTTTTTTTGTTTGTTCACAGCCCAGGTCAAATGGCACAACCAATCGATCTGAAATTTTGCACATATACTAACGTAATCTATGCGGTCCCTGGGATCGTTTTTGAACGGGCTCATGTGATTGGTTCAAATTTTAAAAAAAATATCTTTTGATTGATTGTTCCGAGCAATTTGAAATTTTGACAAGTCATTACGACCAACATTTTACCCAATCATACAAAGTTTCAGCCAAATCCTCCTATTGGTTAAAATTTAAAAAAATCTTTCATATGATTTTTGAAATTTAAACTAGAACCGTATGACCGATCAACTTAAAACTTTGCATGGTCATTAAGACCAACATTATCTGTATTTTTGACAATTTTCAGACTTATCTGTGTTTAAATCCAAAAGTTATTGACATTTTACGGACATTTTGCGTGTTGGCTGTCAAATTACTCAAAAATGTTGATCACGGCTACTTCGACTCTTTATAGTTCCAAGGTAGTTAGAGCAGAAACTTTCAAACGTATGAAACTGATATGACCGTTCAACAGATCGTCTAATATTGTGTAAGTATACACACTTATATCACATGAGTGGTCCCAGGTATATTTTTTAAAATAGATCCTATGATTTTTGAATAACAAAGAACATTCTAATCATAAAGGTTCAATCAATCAACCTAAAACTTTCCATGGTTATTGGGACTAATACTTTAGGAATAATTGGAGATTTTTATACCTACAAGTCTGACGAATTTCAAGAATTATTGGCTTTTAATGATATTTTCGATAGACATAATTTCGGTTCGAGGTGTTGCGCGTGTCCGTGCTCGCTCATCAACGCGTTACACTGAGCGTTTTCCTAGTTATTATCACCTAGATAGCGTTGTAGTCGAGCGCGAAATATAAATTTAAATTTTTTATGTCGCTTTTAGTAAATGCAATTATTGTAGACAGCGTTGCAGTCGAGCGCGAAGTTTAAATTCAATTTTTTTTGCCGCTTTTCGTTAATGCAATTATTGTCACCTAGATAGCGTTGCAGTCGAGTCAAGTTTAAATTCAAATTTTTTGTGCCGCTTTTCGTGAATGCAATCATGCAATCATTTCGTGAATGTCACCTAGATAGCGTTGCAGTCGAGTGCGAAGTTTAAATGTTTGCGCCAATACTTACCTTGACAACTGGATGACGTTGCTGCACAGGTCAATAACCATCTATGTATATGCTAATTGCGTCGTCTTTCTCTCATCGCCTAGTTAGCCGAGATGTTAAGGCGCTGGATTCGTATTCCAATGGTAGCAGGTTCAAATTCACCTCGAGATACATTTTTAATTTAAAAAAGTGACGTCAGAAGAACACACGTGACATGAAGGAAGAAAATGGCGGAAATATGCTCGGACTAGAGTGTAGAAACCGGAAATACGTTTGAAAATGCCGCCCTGTCAAACATGTGGTAAGAAGCACATGGCGGAACAAAATGGAGGATAAAATGGCGGATAAAATGGCGGAAATGGTTAAAATATGCTGACACTAGAGCGCGGGAACCGGAAACACGTGACAAAATGGCGCCAAAACAAGATGTGACGTCATAAAATAGACTCACACTCGTAGCTGAGATTTTCCACATCTCCACATCCCGGTCCAGAACTGTCATTTGATATCTACTAGTAATATTTAGTATTTTTTGTCAAAAAAAATTGCTATTTTCTTTCTTGGAAACGATAGGAGAGGAAATGGGTTGACAAAATGACTTGTAATTTTAATCATGATTAGGTAAAAGACAAACTTGGGGCTATATCTTGGTACCTTTTTAATTTTTAACATATTATTGCTTTTATTGCTATTTTCTTGTCTCGCTGTGTGCCGTGTAAAATTTTCTTTTTAAAAGGTGCCAAGTGATCATGTGATGATCAATTTCTATAATTTGTGAGGAATAACAGTAAATGCCATTTGCCTTTATTTAATCTAATCATGATTCAAATTTGAGAGCAATTGGTTCAATCATAAAACGGTATTTGAAAGAAACGATTCGCTGCTTGTCAGGTTCCTTGACAATCAATCCTTGTTATCAATGATATCAGAGCTCACCTACTAGAGGTAGATGACGAGTTAGCAGAGACTTGAACATTTTGATGCCATCACATATTAATCAGCCAATCCATTTCTTTCAAATACCGTTTTATCATTTGCTGAGTGTACATAGATGACTTGCCTAAATGATGTAGGAATAAATAGTAATATCATCCTAATTTTTGATAAGAATGTAAGTATAGGTAGGTAAATAACACGCAAAACCTATTTGCTGTTCTTCCATGGAATAAGGGCAAATGAATATTTGCTGTTATTCCTCGCGGAACAAGAGCAAAAGCTATTTGCTGTTTGCTACATAAACAGGGTAATATGACTAGCCGCATGGTGCATGAAAAATCTGACCATTTTAACTATAGACTCTTCTCACCTCAAATAACGACTTCCAACCAATAAAAAAAAATGAATTGCTTTTGTTCCTCGACAGCAAAGTTCGATTGCTATTCTTCCAAGGAATAAAGGCAAATTAATATTTGCTGTTATTCCTCGAGGAACAAGAGCAAAAGCTATTTGCTGTTCTTCCATGGAATAAAGGCAAATGACATTTGCTGTTATTCCTCGCGGAACAAGAGCAAAAGCTATTTGCCTTTATTCCATGGAATAAAGGCAAATGGCATTTGCTGTTGTTCCTCGGCGAACAAGAGGCGATTCATTTGACGTTAGTCCATGGAATAAAGGCAAATGAATATTTGCTGTTATTCCTCGCGGAACAAGAGCAAATGCTATTTGGTGTACTTCCATGGAATAAAGGCAAATGTCATTTGCTGTTAATCCCCGCGAAAAATCATCAATTGAGCAAATCATGATGATCAATTTCTATTAATTGTGAGGAATAACAGCAAATGCCATTTGCCTTTATTCCATGGAAGAACACCAAATAGCATTTGCTCTTGTTCCTCGAGGAATAACAGCAAATATTCATTTGCCCTTATTCCATGGAAGAAGAGCAAATGAATTTTGCTGTTAATCCTCGAGGACCAAAGGCAAAAAATTATTTGCTGTTGTTCCTCGAAGCCTATTTGCCGCTATTCCATTTGCCGCTATTCCGGCGACTCAATTTAAGGAGAGTACGGGTGGAGAAGATAAAAAAAATACTTTATATCTTAATAATGAGTCGGTTAAGTTCACTTCGTAAAAGAAAATACTAAGCATTGTTGAAATTCTCCACGAATGCCTAAAGAAATCAAGGAAATAAAAGTGTTAGAATTTTAAAAGAATATCTATACGTTAATGTTGCATGCTTATTAATACAAATATTTTTCAATATTTTTAAAATTGAATGCAATATCTCACCATTATTATGTTGAGAAGATTTTCTGGAGATCAAAGATTGAAGCGATGTTAACTGTTCGAGGTTTTCGTATGAACTGACAACGACTCTTCAAATTTCTTTTGACATCAGTGAATTTTGAATTCAATTTCCTATAATACCAGATTTCATTATGATGAATTTCAAGAAAAGTAAAGAAAATAATGAAATATGTTTAAAAAAATTGTAAAGCATTAATTTAGTAATTCTTTGATTCTTCAAGACTCAGTTCTTTTAGTAAAAAAAATACATTCCTTATTATTGCAATACAACTCTCTACAGTTTGTCAAATTTTATGTTTGTTTTAATAAAATGAACAAATCTTCCATTATAATCTGTGAATTTAAGGAGAGTACGGGTGGAGAAGATAAAAAAATACTTTATATCTTAATAATGAGTCGGTTAAGTTCACTTCGTAAAAGAAAATACTAAGCATTGTTGAATTTCTCCACGAATTCGTAAAGAAATCAAGAAAATAAAGAATTTTAAAAGAATATCTACACGTTAATGTTGCATGTTTATTAATACAAATATATTTCAATATTTTTAAAATTGAATGCAATATCTCACCATTATTATGCTGAGAAGATTTTCTGTAGATCAAAGATTGAAGCGATGTTAACTGTTCGAGGTTTTCGTATGAACTGAAAACGACGACTGTTCAAATTTGTAGACAGACATCGACATCAGTGAATTTTGAATTCAATTTCCTATAATACCAGATTTTATTATGATGAATTTCAAGAAAAGTAAAGAAAATAATGAAATATGTTGAAAAAAAATTGTAAATAGTTTTTTTAATATACCATCGTAATTTATATATATTATAACGTTGTGTGGTCTAAGGTGTCAGTTTATAAGACAGCTGGAACCGAACATTATTCACATGTTCGTGAAGTATTGGACTCTGAACTTCCTGGTTTAGGACCAGGTGTGAGGCTGTCACACTTCCATTTAACAATAACAAATCTATTCTCAAGGCAATGAACCTTGCGCATTGTCAATCAATCAAATTCAACATTAATTATTGTCCAGCGCTTTTGACATCATTCTACTCTAGTAATTCTTTGAGTGACGTCGATCCTCGCGTTCTATTGAATAAGTGGAAACACAAGTGTCGAGTTTTTGTTTATGTAATTATAATCGGTGTCGTACGCAGCTGTGATATTATCATAAATATTTGAGGTAAGCTAATTTTGAATTACATAAAATAATAAAGCAACAATATTTTAACTTGTTTATCCAATGTTTAATTAAAATCATTTTGTTTTTTTATAGGCTACATTTAAACTTTCAACATCAAATTTGGATTGTACATTTCAACAAGATCAAGTCATTTACATTCTGGTGAGTACTTTTTATTTATACATGAGACGAGAAAACTATTCAATTATTTTTTAAGCTATTATTAGAAATCAAAGAAAACATTCATCGTGAAATATTATTCGATATGAATATATTCAATACATTACTGACTACTGTCATGGTCAGTGTAAAATGACGTTAGTTAAAAAAAAATCAAATTAATCTGTTTGAATAACATAATTTTTAATAGTATATGACAAATTTGAATAACACTTTGCTGTATTAGTGCAGTAAAGATGTCTAAAATTAGTGCGTTTGCGATAGTATTCGTGAAAATTGGTACCCTTACTAATTCGAGTATGAGGAAACCAAAAATCGATGGCACCAACCTGAGTAATTAATACTTTCTGCGTAATTAGCATAATTAGCATAATTAATAAACTTATATAAAATAATATATAATTTTATAATATGGTCTCTATGGGATGGGTATCCATCGAAAGCTCGTCATGTCTACAATCCATATAAATCATAAAAAGTTTAATTTTTTTATTCACATAATAATTAATCGTATAAAATAATTATTTTATAAAAATCGCCATTCAACAAAAAGCTTAAAATAACCCTCTCAGATTTTGATAAAACTTGGTAGGATTGGTCACAAGCCCAAAGTAAAACATACGTATTTTATGGTTTGTCCATTTATTGAGTACTTTTGGATTTCCAGGCCATCAAATAATCAAAATTTTGATTTCTATTCCTTCACTTGAACTGTTCTAACTTTTGCACCGTTCAACTCAGAAGCTTCGTCTTTTTCAAATTGTGTGAAACTTATTGCTAGGGACTAAGTAGTATGTACATTTAAGGGGGGGAAAAGTCAAAATTTTGGCTTCCAAATTGCCTTTTCACAAAAAAATATTTTTTGCAATTTATTGAGTAATTAATGCGTTTGTGAAAATTGGTGAAAATTGGAAAACGTGAAAATTGGTACCCTTACTAATTCGAGTATGAGGAATCCAAAAATCGATGGCACCAACCTGAGTAATTAATACTTTCTGCGTAATTAGCATAATTAGCGTAATTAATAAAATCGACATAAAAATTACATTATTATATAACGTAGTAGCTTCATGGGTATCTAAATAAAGAAAGCTTGTAATGTCAACAATGCAAATTAGTCGCCAAAAGTTAATTATAGTCATTAACATAATAATTAATCCACTAATTAATTCATCTGATAAAAATCGCCATATTGACACAAGGCAACATGATGAGATCAAAAACAAGGTTTGTAATTTAAGCTTATAAGTAGTATAAACAATTAATCAAAATTGTGTGTTTAGTTCCTAATTAGCATAATTAATTATGCGTAATAAATTATGCTAATCTCACATTTTGATAGAAATGTCACTTGATATTCAACAAAATTGAGGTTTTAATGTCACAAATAGGTCACTTGTGTTGAATAACTACCTTTGGTTGCGTATCAATAATATACAGTTTTCTATTAATTAATTAATTTTAAATTAATTGCAAATAATTATATAAAATCAAAATTTCTTCGGATACATATCGAGTGACATATCTATCGTTTTAATTGTTTTACTTACTACTTAGAAGCTTAAATTACAAACCTTGTTTTTGATCTCATCATGTTTCCTTGTGTGAATATGGCGATTTTAATCAGATGAATTAATTAGTGGATTAATTATTATATTAATGACTATAATTAACTTTTGGCGACTAATATGCTATGTTGACATTACAAGCTTTCTTTAGATACCCATGAAGCTACCACGTTATATAATAATGTAATTTTTATGTCGATTTTATTAATTACGCTAATTATGCTAATTACGCAGAAAGTATTAATTACTCAGGTTGGTGCTATCGATTTTTGGATTCCTCATACTCAAATTAGTAAGGGTACCAATTTTCACGTTTTCAATTTTCACCAATTTTCACAAACGCACTAATTACTCAATAAATTGCAAAAAATACTTTTTGTGAAAAGGCAATTTGGAAGCCAAAATTTTGACTTTTTCCCCCCTTAAATGTACATACTACTTAGTCCCTAGCAATAAGTTTCACACAATTTGAAAAAGACGAAGCTTCTGAGTTGAACGGTGTAAAAGTTAGAACAGTTCAAGTGAAGGAATAGAAATCAAAATTTTGATTATTTGAGGGCCTGGAAATCCAAAAGTACTCAATAAATGGACAAACCAAAAAATACGTATGTTTTACTTTGGGCTTGTGACCAATCCTACCAAGTTTTATCAAAATCTGAGAGGGTTATTTTAAGCTTTTTGTTGAATGGCGATTTTTATAAAATAATTAATTATACGATTAATTATTATGTGAATAAAAAAATGTAACTTTTTATGTTTTATATGGATTGTAGACATGACGAACTTTCGATGGATACCCATAAAGACCATATTATAAAATTATATATAATTTTATCTAAGTTTATTAATTATGCTAATTATGCTAATTACGCAGAAAGTATGAATTACTCAGGTTGGTGCCTTCGATTTTTGGATTCCTTATACTCGAATTAGTAAGGGTACCAATTTTCACGAATACTATCGCAAACGCACTAATTTGCCATTATATAGGACATCTTGACTCCACTATATTTAGAAAGGGGTATTTAAAAGTTATATTTCTAATTGTATATTTTCAGAACGATGGATAAGTTCCAGTGTGAGGAATGCCACAAGAGTTTCAAACGTAAAGATAACTTGAAACAGCATGGAAAGCTGCACAGTCAGCAGGGGAATCGAAATTTTCCCTGTACAATTTGTGGCAGGAATTTCACTACTATAAAAAATTTGAAACGCCACAAATTGTCTGTGCATCCTCCTCCTCCCCCTGAACCATTTGACAACAACATCGCAGATCCTCCAGCATCACTTCACGCGTGTTCCATCTACAAACGAACATTCTCCCGTTCGGATAATCTACAGCGGCACTTCAGAACCCACAAACCAACGACTGGTTCCGATGTGAGGGTTGTTGATGATCCAACTCCTGGACCATCAACATCATCGCAACCCTCATCGTCTGCTGTAGAAGAACCGTGTAAATTCACGTGTGAAGTGAGTAGTGCGCTGAACCAGGTCGCTAAAACCTATCCGTGTAAAAATACCAGCCAAGTCTCTTCAATTAAAAAAAAATAGAAGAAATCTAAAAATTCAGCACTGAAAAGTAGTGATATCAAAAAATTGGCCAAGTCAAAACTTTTCAAAAAATACTTGGCGCATCGTTCATATAAATAGTATAGAAGTAGGCAGGAAATGAAATGTACTCATCTACACATGTCCTAAAAAAACGATGCGCCAAGTATTTTTTGAAAAGTTTTGACTTGGCCAATTTTTTGATATCACTACTTTTCAGTGCTGAATTTTTAGATTTCTTCTATTTTTTTTTAATTGAAGAGACTTGGCTGGTATTTTTACACGGAGTGTTTTTTATGGGGATATCACTCCTTTTTTCAGTTTATTATTACAACTTGTAACATATTGTGGCACCAAAGATTATAATTCTTTTAAAAAATAAGATTTTGTGATTTGGTTGCTAAGAAAAGTTGTGCTTGTTACTGTGTTAATGCTATAAATAATATGTTACAAAGTATAGCAAAAGTTTCGTTCCAATCGGTCCAGCCGTTCTCGAGTTACGGCATCACTTCCGGTTTTCAAAATGGCGGTTGACATCACTGCCACCTAAAATTTGTATTTATTAATGTTATGTAACATTATAAGCCTTCTGAATATGTAGTTATTGATATAAGAGATGATTTTAGTCAGATTTGTAATTTTTATGACGTCATTTCCGGTTTAGGTTATAGAACATTTCTTTTTTCACTATTGGTATTCCTTATAGATGACCTTCTTAATCGAATGGCGCTAATTTCGTTCTAATCGGTCCAGCTGTTTTTGATATATGACGTCACTTCCGGTTTAAAAATGGCGGCACAAAAAATTTATAAGAACAAAGTTATCATTAAACGCCAAAAGTGCACATGTGGTAAAATTTTCATATCGATCGGTTCAGCCGTTTAGGCTGTGGCAGTGATAGCAACGTTTCCTGATATCTGAATCATCATCAGATAGCTTTTAAAAGGGGTGTAATTTCACTGTTTTCACGGCCCTCTAGCACCCAAACGGCATAACGTATTGTTCCCAAATTTGGTATATGTTGTCAGGTGGATAGCTCGAAATTAGGTTATTTCGCAACAATGTGAGATTTCCCAATTTTGAGATCCAGTAGGCCGAAAATGCCATGTTGTTGCTTACAGTAAAAGTGTTTGGTCTGCTCCTCAGTTTATTAGGCATTTACGGTATGTTGAGTGAGTGTGAGTGTATAGTACGACTTGGCTGGGTGGAGCGACCGCTCCACTAGATACGTTTAGAGGTGGTGACAATGAGAGGGAAATGGACACGTTAGATATATTACATTTTATTTCAGAACGAAGAAGTACTATTGAAGTTAAATTAGCAAATGACTTGAGTGTTTTTAAAGGTGTAAAATGGTATCTTTGTATATTTGTTCAGTTTAGTATGGGTACAGATGATGATTTAGTTACTACGAAATCGTGTTTTAGAAGTAAGAATAGTATTATTATTAATAACATGGACGATTTTGAATCGCAGTATAGCCTTGCGTTTGCTTCCATTGCGAGAGCATGTCAACATTTTCAGGGTGAAGGTAGTGGTTGGTGTGTGGATAAGGTACTATATATGGAACTAAAAACTGCCAAGTATGCTCCTCTAGCTGCAAGAAGTTACATGCCCCTCCCCTCTAAACTTAAAAACACAAAGGCAATTGTAAATATTATAAATGATGATCAAAAATGTTTCTTGTGGTGCGTGTTAGCCCATCTGTACCCTTTAGATATGAATTCAAACCGTGTAAATAATTATGTAGATAAGGAAGATAATGTAAATATGTGTGGAATAGAGTATCCTGTTAAAATTAGTAGTATAGGTCGTTTCGAGAGTATAAATGAATCCATTTCTGTGAATGTGTATGGTTATGAAGAGAAAGTAGAGTACCGTCTCAGAATCACAAAGTTGAATCGAGAACATCACATCAATTTGTTATACATGTCAGATGAGTATAACCAACACTACTTTCTCATCAAAAATTTAAGTCGATTGCTTAGTTCGCTTACAAAGCATAATGGTAGGACATTTTATTGTCACAGGTGCCTGCATAGATTTTCTACCGAGGAAAGGCTTCTAGCACATCACACACTCTGCGACTCTCACGAACCTCAAAAGATAGTCATGCCTGAAGAAGGTGAAAATTTCATGAAATATCGTGAAAGAGGATTTTCGTTTAAAACCCCTTTCACAATATACGCTTATTTTGAGTGTTTCGTGAGAAAGTTGAGTGGATGTGAACCCGATGACGCACGATCACACACTCATAAAACTGCTCTACATGACCCTTCTGGCTACTGTTTCGTTGTGATTGATGCCGAGGGAAAAGCGTTTGAGCCACCTCAAGTGTATCGAGGGGATAATGTTGTGGATCACTTTTTGACTTCACTTCTAGCTGTAGAGCAAAGACTAACTAAAATTATGAACAACATTACCCCCATTGTGATGACAGATGAAGATGAGCTCTCTTTTAAGCAAGCAACCATGTGTAGCATATGTGATACCCCACTCGATGACGTTGACCGTGTTCGTGACCATTCCCATATCACTGGCAAATTTAGAGGTGCAGCACATAATAAATGTAATATTAATTCATCTCAAGCCGAGCATATTCCTGTTATATTTCATAATCTTCGAAATTACGATTCACATCTTATTATGCAAGGCATTGGTAAAATTCAAAACAAAAATCTTACTGTTATCCCCAACAACATGGAGAAATATATTTCATTCTCTTTGGGGGAGCTAAGATTTATAGATTCATTTCAATTTATGAGTACATCTTTGGAAACACTTGTTCAAAATCTTGTAAACTATGGTACTGATAGATTTAAAATTTTAAAGTCATTTTTCAGCGATGATCTCCTTCCTCTACTCTTGAGAAAAGGAGTTTTTCCATACAGCTTTGTTGATTGTGAGCAAAGTTTAATGGAAGGTTGTCTACCCCCTAAATCTGCATTCAAAAATGATCTGACTGATGATGAAATCAGTGATGCTGATTACGAACACGCAATAAGAGTATGGGATGCGTTTCAAATGACATACATGGGAGATTATCAGGATCTCTATGTGAAAACAGATGTACTGCTGCTGGCAGATGTATTTGAGAACTTTCGCACACTTTGTCTCGAAAACTATAAACTAGATCCTTGCCACACCTACACCGCTCCAGGTCTAGCGTGGCAGGCTTGCCTCCGCATGACAAAAGTGAATCTTGAATTGTTCACTGACCCTGATATGTATTTGTTCATGGAGGAAGGTGTAAGGGGCGGTGTGGCAATGATCTCGACGCGATTTTCGGAAGCAAATAATAAATATATGAGCGATTATGACGCTGAGAAGCCTTCAAAATACATAATTTATTGGGATGTCAACAATCTATATGGTGTTGCAATGTCGGATTTTTTACCTCTATGTGATTTCAAATGGATGACTCCTGATGAAATTGAAAAATCCGATTTTACAACCGTTGCAGATGATTCCGATAAAGGATACATTTTGGAGGTTGACCTTGAATACCACCCAGATTTACACGAAGGGCACAACGATTACCCCTTGGCACCCCTTCGAAAATGTGTCTCTGAAAGTGAACTTTCACCTTATTCAAAAACGCTCTCAGACGACCTGAAACTTGGCTATTGTAAAATCAAGAAGTTAATTCCAAATTTGGAAAACAAAATAAAGTACATTATTCACTACAAAAATTTAAAACAGTGCATTTCTCTCGGCCTGAAACTTGTAAAAATTCACCGTGTTCTGGAATTCACACAGTCACAGTGGTTGAAACCATATATTGATTTCAACACTGTGCAACGTGTGAAGGCACAGAACAATTTTGAAAAAGATTTCTTCAAACTTATGAATAATGCTGTTTTCGGAAAAACAATGGAAAATGTCAGGAATCGGGTGAACGTTGCGCTGATTAACAATGAAAGACGAATGTTAAAATATGTTGCCAATCCAGCATTCGAAAGTTTTGAAATATTTTCAAACAATCTAGTAGCAGTACAATCAAAGAGAGCAACACTACATCTAAATCGTCCAATCTATGCAGGCTTTTCTATTCTAGATTTAAGCAAAACCATTATGTACGATTTTCATTATAATTATGTTAAAGCTAAATATGGGCCAAATTCAAAATTACTCTTTACCGATACAGATTCGTTGTGTTACGAGATTACGACCGACGATCTATATCAAGACATGGCAAATGATATTTCTTTGTTTGACACTTCCAATATGCCAAAAGATCATTTCCTCTTTTCCGACATTAATAAAAAGGTGTTGGGAAAAATGAAAGACGAGTCAGATGGATGAATTGTGAAGGAGTTTGTGGGCTTGCGGGCAAAAATGTACAGTCTCTTGGAGTCGGACGGTAGAAATAAAAAAGTTGGTAAAGGAATTAATAAATGTACTTTGAGGAAGAGTGTTACTCATCAAAATTATAGAGATGCTTTATTTTTAAATTGTACACAAAGTGGGAAGATGATGTCGATCCGCAGTTATAAACATAATATTTATACAATAAGTCAAAGAAAAAGCACTCTATCACCGTACGACGACAAGAGATAAATCCTACATGATGGTTTTAACACTTTAGCATACGGTCATTATAAAATCGGCGCAGAAATGGATATAGATTAGAATTATTTATTTTAGTTCTTATATTTATTCACAATTACATCACACCAATCTACCTATACCTCTAATAAAACATCACATATGCTTTTTAGCACATGTCATATTCTAAAAAAAAATGTTTTCATTAATAATTGCCCCCCTATTTCACTCCACTCCTTATTCCGTGGCAATTTCACGACAAGTTGATTCTTCATGGTGAAGCTTTTTGAGAACATTATTACAATAATAACTTAATAAATTAATAGGTTAAATAAAGATAAAACAATGCAATCGAGACGTTTATAGGTTCTAGCGCAATAAAGCGTAGCAATATTAAGTAAAATAATACTTTTTAAAATGTGTTATGATTTCCAATTATACTTAATAGTTTTCTCTCATCCTAACACAATTTTATAAATGAAGACAAATTTAAGTGTTCGACACTCAGTATAATGTTTCAAGCCTACAGCACGGTTAAACGTAAACTCTGATGTGCAGGTGTTAATATCAGGATGCGTCAGATGTCAACACGCGTATAGAATGCAGGTGCAATGACATCACGTGCAAGCACACTCATTCAATATGATGAGAGTAGATGATCAGATGATCGAAGATTGATAATGATAGGTAGATAATTTTTATTTTTGTAATACAATTTTTTGTGAAGAATATTTGAAAATAATAATGTTCTATATTCTATTTAGCTCGAATCTCATTTACGAATAAACCTTATTTCTAATAAAATAATATTCGCAATGTAGTTAAATGAGATGCGATACAATAAAAGAAAATATAGACATCGGTTACAACAATAGTGATGTTTGAAATATAGATCAATCTCGGATTATTTCAATCAATCAATTAATCAATCTATTTGTTTAGAAGAATGCAGTTATCATGACGTTTCCATACAGGAGTTTTATTCACTCAAATACAGAAGCGGAGGAAGATTATTATAATATCTGCGTGTTATTAATTTCACGATGATGATGAATTAACCTTGATTTCAACATCTTGTATGAAATCATCTTGTTGAAGTGGTGCAAGTTGGTTCAGAGAGTAACGGTCGGAGAACACCTCTTGCGATCCTAGGTTCGATTCCTATGTGAGTTTATAAACTAAATATAGTTCTCAGTGTTAATTGCCTCATCAGATTTAATATTAGAATAATATAATCAAGCTATATTCATACACACATTGACCTGAGTGCGTATGATCTTTTAGAGGTCCAAGTAAATTCAAAATGTAGAATTATAAAATTTAGTTTTTTACTTCTATGAAAATCTTATAAGAAACAAAAATTAATTATTTTCAATATATTATTTTCTCAAATATTCTTCAAGAGAAATAATAATAATTCCACAATACATTCAAGATCGAAAAATAATATTTTTTCGCAATATCGAGTGCAATGAGAGCTGTAGAGATCGAGTCCAGAACCTCTAGAGACGCGCACTCGGAGCGTTACTCTCTGAACCAACTTGCACCGCTTCAACATAGAATAATCCTTAAAAAATCATACAAAAAAAGAAGATAATTTTAGTAGTTCCCCTGTTATATGAGTAGTCGGTGCTGTAAACTATACATTCATTCGTAGAATTAAAATATTTTTTGTGTACCTACTTCTATGATAATCTTAGAGGAAACAAAAATTAATTATTATTCAATATACAATTCTTTTCTCAAAATATTCTTCAAGGGAATAATAATTCCACAATATTATTCTTAGATATCTATCTGAGACCTACTTACAAAAAGAAGAAAGATGTTAGGGCTATCGAAGGAATAACAAGTTGAACTTGCTAAGATTATTTTAATATTTTAGGTGCTCATTGCATATAGTGATGCAATATAAAAGACATTGACCTCAGAGCACATGATCTTCAGTGGTTCTAATGAATCAGTACATGACATTTTCGCTAATATTACACAAAAATTTGATGAAATTGTCGAATTAGCAATATTTCTCCCCACAATACTGAATACATAATTACTGTTGAATCAATTGACTAATGATGAAATTTAAAATCACTAATCACTTCGTTCAAGAATCATCGAGGACCACACATCAGAAGAAGAAGAATCCGACAAAAATCGTCTGAAAATAATGATCGACTTGTGATATCAACATACTTTAAAATATTCGACCACTGTATGAGTCACAACTCCAAATATGGCGGTCAATGTTGCTGTGCGCGAATTATCAAGAAATAACGTACATCTCGCTAAAAGATAGTTCAACGCCCTTCTATTTTCCTGTCAGAACACGCTTCAGCTCAAAATTAAAAAATGCTTGCGATTACACACAATTTTATATTCTTTACCTATACTTGATTCACCTCAAATAGTTCAGTCACCTCACTCGTTTTGTCGAAGGAGTAGAAATTAATTTAAAAGAAAATGGAAATTACTCCGACACGAGATGAAAAACCATTACTTGATATTCTGTAATCTCTTTTCTACGTGAATCCATATCGATCAAAGCTTGTGATTGTTTGATTAAACGTCCAAGACATTTTAATATCTGCGTGTTATTAATTTCACGATAATGATTAATTAATCTTGATTTCAAGATCTTGTATGAAATCATCTTGTTGAAGTGGTGCAAGTTGGTTCAGAGAGTAACGGTCGGCGAGAACACCTCTTGCGATCCTAGGTTCGATTCCTATATGCGAGTTTAGGAATTTAATATAGTTCTCAGTGTTAATTGCCTCCTCAGATTTAAGATCAGAATAATATAGTCGAGCTATATTCATACACACATACATTAACCTGAGTACGTATGATCTTTTAGAGGTCCAAGTAAATTCAAAATGTAGAATTATAAAATTTAGTTTTTAATTCTATGAAAATCGTATATGAAACAAAAATAATTATTTTCAATATATTCTTTTCTCAAATAGTCTTCAAGAGAAATAATAATAATTCCACAATACATTCAAGATCGAAAACTATAATAAAAAATCTGATGTCGATATGGAAGATTTGTCTCATTTTATTAAAACGAATGTAAAAATTTGACAATAAACGTAATAAAATAATCCAGAGAGTTGTATTGGAATTAGGAATGGATTTTTTTTACTAAATGAATTACGTCTTGAAATATCAAAGAATTGTTAATTTAATGCTTATCCAACGCGTGATTTTACATGTCCTTGTTTGGTCATCAATATACTGTCGGTGAATTGATGAATTGACAATATCAAGAAGCCGATGTCTGTCAAGAAATTTGAAGAGTCGTTGTCAGTTCATACGAGAACCTCGAACAGTTTACAAAGCTTCACTCTTTGATCTACAGAAAATCTTCTCAACATAATAATGGTGAGTAATTGCAGACAATTTTAAAAATATCGAAATAAATTGTATTAATAAACATGCAACATTTACGTGTATTCTTTTAAATTTCTAACACTTTTTTTCCTTGATTTCTTAAAGGGCCACAAAACCCTCAGGTTTTATTGTCTTTATGGCTGGAGATGCATATTTGAACAACTTTTGGCCAAAAATATAGTGAAAATGATAATTGGAATAATTATAATTAATTCATACAGATCGCGATGATGACGTAGATTATTATCAACTCGTCCCTCCGCGCGCACAATTGTTGCGAGTTCGGTGAATTCTCCACTTTACATCGTCGTATCTCTGTTATTATAAGTCTTAGAAAATAATGAAGCACACCGCTGGAATCGGAAGGCAATTTTCTGTGGTAAGCAACTATTTTTATATTCAATTGCGGCATAATTATGAATAATACATCGATATTACAATGACTCCAAAGTAACTGATTTTTCATGATATTCAAGACCCTCCACAACCTAGACGGCTAAGACGAGGATAATTTGAGACCCATCGACATGACCGTCTATGCGTGTAGATTACATCGCGTCCATAAAATTACCGATTCCCTCATAAACGCGTCTGGAATCGCTTTGTATTTGACTAAGATTTCTGGAGTAAAAATCGTGGCAGCCGTGCTGCCGTGTCGCTGCTCTGGGCCGAGCGAGAACAGGTTGTTTGAGTGGCAGCATGACAATGGGGGATGAGAATCAGTGGGGCATGATTTCTTACGCGAGATAGTTCTAAAAACATTTATCCTCTGATCTCTTCCGCAAATACCAAAGCATCTAAGCGACCTCAGCCACTTAGCGACTGAAATTAGACATGATTCTGTATGTCTGTTTCGGTAACATTTGATTTTTAGCAAAAGGAATGTCTGAAATGTAAGGTACTCACGGTTATGACGTGGATGAAGTGTCGAATCTGGAATATCTCTTCTCCTTCAGCTCCTCCAAAGTAGGTTTGGGAACGGGCGCAATGCGACTGGGGATGTTGTCTGGGATTGACAGCACTGTGTCAGGCGTCCACTCTCCGCTGGCCATTGCCGACACTTTGTCCATGATATCTTCTCTCCATTGCGTCGATTTCTGTGCATACTTATTTTTTAACACGTAACCGTGAGCACTTTTCGAATATCGAAGCGTTTCTCCTGTCGGTTCGCGATCAACATTACAGTTGTGATCTAGGGCAGCAATTTGCGAACGTGTTTGCATTCCCACCCAGGGATAATGCGTTCTTTTTTGCATATATTTTAGTCGCAAGTTGTGGTAGCATTCTAGTTGTCCTGTGTGGCAATAATGGTTTGCGTGTTTGAGATCTTTGGTGAAACGCTTATCATTTATAATCTTGCTTATCTTGTCAAATTCTGTTGAGTCTTCTTGGATCCACTTGCACCGCTCTCGGGAATCTTCATCGAGCTCAGGGTGCTCGCACTTGTGCATTTGAGTGCCGTTCTCCCATTCGTGAACGTTCGTTATGTGGTTCAAACATGATTGAAACTTTTCAAGCAACAGCTCACTGTCTCCTTCGCATGTCATACATGACCACCACATATGATTGTATAAAGAAGACTTCCACTCGCCAATCAAAGGTAGTTTTTTCTCTGCTAATTTGATTTGTTTCATGAAACTCTTCGCTAGATGCCAAACATCAAATTGGTGTTTTATTCTAATGTATTTTTCTCGCATTACTTTAGCAACTCCCATGTGTCGGTCTGTCAACATCAGCTGTATGTTAACATCATCTTCATTTAGCAATCTCTCAAACACATCAAGAAATGCTAATTTCTCCAAATCTCCCGTGAATTGGCCGCGCTGAACAATAGAAAAGTCAATGATTTTTTGAGTCTCTAAATCCATGATGGAATATGTACAATACTTTGCTGAGTAGCCAGGACTGTCAAATTGGCCATCACCTGAAAGCCAAATTTTTGAACTGTTTTTTAATTGCAATATATTGTTCTTCTTTTCGTGTTGCCATATGTAGTTTATTGTCGGTCGCACAAATTTGCCAACTAACTTGTCAAACGTAGTTCTACTTGGAATCAGGAGCCTCAGTGCATGCGCAAACGCCTTGATTCCTGCAAACGTAATTCCCGACAACATGATTGCTGACGAAATCAAAACGTTGCCTAAAGGCCTCCTTCCATTCATGGGCTGGGAACTCCACTTGTTGACATGACCAGCCGTGCACATAGTTTTCACAACTAGCATTGAACCGACGCAATAATGTGAAATGTCCGTGTTGTGGGCATGGCAATACGAACAATTCAAAAAAAGCTCTTTCAAACATTGCCAAAACACCAAAAACACGAAACATCGAGCCGTGCTGTTTGAATGAGATTCTTCTGAATCTGAATCATCGCCGGAATCCGCTGAATCTTCCATCGCGTCCAGATTGACGTTGAACGAGGGATCTGTATCTTCATCATCACTCTCTTCGCTGAATTCTGGCGCTGATACTGAAATCAGTGGCTCATCAACTGGCATTGTCTTCTCCTCGAAGTCCATGTTACATTAAACACCAACATCACGCGTTGACGAAGATAAAGTCGATTCGTCTGATGCTGATGTGACGTTTCTTTCTCCATCGCCAATCCTTTTCTCTCACTATCTTCTTCGAAATATGTCGCGATTCGCGCTCTTTAATTTCGTTGGATGTGCCGCGTAAGTTGACAGAAGGTACGATGCCATTTTTTAATGATGGTGCCCTCGATCTACATTTGAGCTTTATCTGAAGAAGAGATGATTCTTCAAAATCATCCAATCGAAAGTGATTTGAGCAAATTCTGGTGTTTTGATTGGGTTCAAAATCAGCACGATTTATTCGTCTCAGCCACGCTGAATGCCTCTGTGGAGACGCGTCTCGTTTCGGAAAACTATAAAAATACGTTTTTCCAAAAGGCAGATGATTTGCGGAAGTTGACGCTTTTTGTGGTGTTCTATTGTTATTGAAGCAACCGAATACACAACACAAAGGCATGTCTCTAAAAGCACTGAATACAATTTACATTCGATATCGAAAATATACAATCACACGGTAAAGCGATTTACTACTTTATCAATATAGATTAAATATGAAAAAAATATAGAATGTTACAATATCTCTTTCGAATTAATTTTTAAAGTCGATAATCCACTATACAGAGAACACAAAAATGTATAAATGTCCAAATATTATAATCGAATTCTTCTAATGTTAAAATATCCAAAACCTCAACCTCAAATGCACCACACACAAATGTCACAACACTGATACTAATTAAAATCCGTACGAACTGTGATAACAATAAGATTATGCTAATAATTAACTCAATCTGCCTGCACTGAAATCAGTAACAAAGAACACAACATGAAACTTGAAGATAGCAAAACCGTGTGATTTCAACGACCGTCACCGTCAAGACGAGGGACAAAACTGGTTAAAATCAGCTTTAGTGTCATAAAACAGTGACCTGGACAATATCCGGTCAAAAGGGATGCCAGGAATCGAGGTAAAATTGTCATGCAGAGGAAGTAATTTTTTTTTGAAATTCAGTTCTTCGGGAGCAGGTAACATGGCAGGAGTCAAACCCTACATGTACGAACCAACTTTTACAGACGAAGATGTGTTCAGAAACAGGCTTCGTCATGAACAGGAAACTATTTTAGCCGATAATTTGTGTGGGAGAAGAGACAGAATTGATTGGTGCAAGTGCGCGAAATGTAAGTCAATGCCGACAGATGCAGAAAATATATGCTGCTCTGAAAACACCGATGTGGTAAGTCTATTACACGCAGACAATGTCAATTATAAGTGTATAATAGACCACCCTACATTCAATAACCACATTATTTCAATGGAAGGCCTTTGCATAACCAGACAAATTTTGATTCAAAATACTCTGAATAAAGTAAAGAAAAGAGAATTAATGAAGAAGATGACATCAAAAAGTTGGCGGCATTTAGCATACAGACAATTTGTTTTCTGGATAAACCATTGGGCAAATCTTGGAAAAGGCAAGAGGATCATAATTCCCGCCTGTGTAGTGACAAGAATAAGAGAAGTCTTCCCAGAGGAATCAGGGGAATATGTTGGCTTCCTGCCACATCCAATGGACACAGACGAGTAAATATCTTATCAGCGGTGAGTGAAACAGAAATTCGTTTGCAAACAATACAACGTAATTTTAAATAATGAATAATTAATAAATTTTTATACTTTTATGTTTGTATATGTATTACAATCTAATCTGAATTAAAGAAATAGACTAAATATTACTGACTTCTGTGTAATTACGTAAACTGTTATTATATCACCAACAGTTCGAGTAAATATAAAAATGTGCATCATCTAGTGGAGCGGTCGCTCCACGCCAGCCAAGTCGTACGGCGCGCGCACACTCTCATATAAAGGCTGGAGCAAACCCACTTTTACTGTAAGCATCAAAGTGGCATTTTCGGCCTACTGGATCTTAAAATTGAGAAATCTCACATTGTTGCGAAATATCTTAATTTCGAGCTATGGCCCACCCTACAACATATACCAAATTTGGGAACAATAGGTTACGCCCTTTGCGCGCTAGAGGGCCGTGAAAACTGTGTTTTAGGGCGGTTTTCATAATAATAATCTTAGTAGTAGTAGGCTGGAGCTAAAATCCGGTAAACAGGCCACAGCCTAAACGGCTGAACCGATTGATCTCACATTTTTACCACGTGTGCACTTTTGGCGTCTGATTTAACCTTGTCCCCATGAATTTTTTGTGCCGCCATTTTGAAACCGGAAGTGACGTCATATCTCGTCAACGGTTGGACCGATCGGAACGAAATTTGCGCCAATCGTTTCAGACGGTCATCTATATGGATTATCAATATCAAAAGACTGAACATTATTTTAAATAAACCGGAAATGACGTCATGAAATTTAATATACATCGATTTGCATTTCAGCAACAACTGTTGATCCGATTGTCTTGATATTTATGTAACGTTTGTACTTTTGATATTTCATTTGACTTGTTATAAAACCAACCGGAAGCCGCCATTTTGAAACCGGAAGTGACATCATGTCTCAAAAACGGCTAAACAGATTAGAACAAAACCAGCGCTAAACGATTTAGACGGTCAACTTTATGTAATCAGTAATATTTGATGATTCAAATATCGAAACCGGAAATGACGTCACACATTTTATGACCTATACCGGAAATGACGTCATAAATATGCTAAATGACGCTAAATTCACCACTTTATACTTTAAAATAGATAAAAGTAAACGTACTTTGTAAATAATTATAAATTCAAGGTTGCAGTGTTCTCGGCGGCCATTTTTAAAACCGGAAGTGACGTCATATATCGTAAACGGTTGTACCGATTGCAACCTAAGTTTGGAAATGTGTTGGACTAATAATTATGAATTCAAGACGACATTATTTTCGGCCGCCATTGTTAAAACCGGAAGTGACGTCAAATATCGAAAATGGCTGTACCGATTGCAATCAAATTTTGGAAATGTGTTGTACTAATAATTATGAATTCAAGACGACATTATTTTCGGCCGCCATTGTTAAAACCGGAAGTGACGTCATATATCGAAAATGGCTGTACCGATTGCAACCAAATTTTGGAAATGTGTTGTACTAATAATTATGAATTCAAGACGACATTATTTTCGGCCGCCATTGTTAAAACCGGAAGTGACGTCATATATCAAAAACGGCTGTACCGATTGCAACCAAATTTTGGAAATGTGTAGGAGTAATAATTATGAATTCAAGACGACATTATTTTCGGCCGCCATTGCTAAAACCGGAAGTGACGTCATATATCGAAAACGGCTGGACCGATTGTAACGAAACTTAAAGCTATTCTTCTTGGATAATTATTTTAATCTTATATACCAAACGCAACTTTTCTAAGTATCCAAATCGGCATAGGCGTATTTTTTTAAAGAAATAAGTTCTTGCACGGACACAAGCTGTGCTACAAGCTGTATGAATAAACTAACAAAAGAAGTGATATCCCAGAAAAAAACACTCCGTGTAAAAAAGGCAGCCAAGTCTCTTTACTTTAAAAAAATTCAACACCGAAAAGGAGTGATATCAAAAAAGGAGCCAAGTCAATGACATTTCCAAATATTTAATCGTATCTTTGAAATAAAAGTATAAACACCGAGAAATACTTTACAAAAGGACTTGGCGCATCGTTTTTTTAAAGACATTTTTCTATTCATAAGCATGTGCCATTTATATACAACCGTCATTTTGAATGTTTAGAATAATAGGGAAACATCTTTCAATTAGGTACATATTATACATACCTTCTGTAAAATATTTTCTATATGAATATATACGCTATGAAACTTGTTGTCTATGCTTTCTATAAATATACACAATAGTTATCTTCGTAATATTGTTTCGTGGTGAATATAATTAAGTCTCATGCGTTATACCTTCTCATCATGTAACAATTTCTATTAATACACATTTTATAAAAATACATTTCACAAAGAAGACAGTCATATTGAATTTCTATTAAAAAATTTAACTTTATACACTTGACACTTCAAAAATATATAATTGTGTTCCATTAGTTAGTAATTATTTGACAACGTTTCATGATTTCCTTCAGTCAAGATCAAATTATGAAAAGATACCAGTCTAATATCGCCATATTAACAGTACTGCAAGAATATGTAAGAGCCCACTTCCAATTGATATGAAGGGATGTGTGTTGTGAAAAATATCCGACCGAACCGGGGCACGAACTTGGGACCTCTCACTTGCCGGGCGAGAGCTCTACCAACTGAGCTACCCGATCGGACGGGCGGACATTAGACACAACACACTGATGAGGATCCTGACTCCTGACTCCATGGAAGTTTTCCAAAGAAACCTACATTCTCACCACTTCCAATTGTTATGTAAATCTTTCACCCTTATATTACTTATATATTACAGCATAAAATCATGCTTCTATCGCCATTGACAAAACTATAAAATAGTCATTACTAAAAGTAGCTTGATTCATAGATTCTGGCTCTAATAGAAAGAGGAAAATGTACCTACTTGTAAATTTCTTTCCACTTTTAGGATAGAATGATGTCTTTAAAAAAACGATGCGCCAAGTCCTTTTGTAAAGTATTTCTCGGTGTTTATACTTTTATTTCAAAGATACGATTAAATATTTGGAAATGTCATTGACTTGGCTCCTTTTTTGATATCACTCCTTTTCGGTGTTGAATTTTTTTAAAGTAAAGAGACTTGGCTGCCTTTTTTACACGGAGTGTTTTTTTCTGGGATAAATATAACGTGGAGGAAAAGAGATTTGCTGAGACGTCAAAATGACGAATGTTTTTGGAAATGTCTTGTGACGATGCTCGTGCCCATTCATGCCTCACTGATTCTCATCCCCCATTGTCATGCTGCCACTCAAACAACCTGTTCTCGCTCGGCCTAGAGCAGCGCCACGGCCTACACGGCTGCCACGATTTTTACTCCAGAATTCTTAGTCAAATACAAAGCGATTCCAGACGCGTTTATGAGGGAATCGGTAATTTTATGGACGCGATGTAATCTACACGCATAGACGGTCATGTCGATGGGTCTCAAATTATCCTCGTCTTAGCCGTCTAGGTTGTGGAGGGTCTTGAATATCATGAAAAATCAGTTACTTTGGAGTCATTGTAATATCGATGTATTATTCATAATTATGCCGCAATTGAATATAAAAATAGTTGCTTACCACAGAAAATTGCCTTCCGATTCCAGCGGTGTGCTTCATTATTTCCTAAGACTTATAATAACAAAGATACGACGATGTAAAGTGGAGAATTCACCGAACTCGCAACAATTGTGCGCGCGGAGGGACGAGTTGATAATAATCTACGTCATCATCGCGATCTGTATGAATTAATTATAATTATTCCAATTATCATTTTCACTATATTTTTGGCCAAAAGTTGTTCAAATATGCATCTCCAGCCATAAAGACAATAAAACCTGAGGGTTTTGTGGCCCTTTAACACTAGGAAAACGCTTTGTGTCGCGTCAATGAGCGAGCACGGATACACGCAACACCTCGAACCGAAATTATGTCTATCGAAAATGGCATTAAAAGCCAATAATTCTTGAATTTCGTCACAGACTTGCATAAATATCTCCAAAATCTCTAAAAATATTGGTCCCAATAACCTTGATAAGTTTTAAGTTGATCGATTAAACCTTTGATTGAACGGTTACTTGTTAAGTTTCAAAAATCACATGATATCTTTCAAAAAATATACCTGGGACCACTCATATGATATGATATTAGTGTGTACACAATATCAGATCAATCTGACGGAACAGATTGGCTGAGTGGTAACGCTCTGAACTTGTATTCCGGAGGCCCGGGTTCGATTCCCGCGGCCGTCCTTCCTGACTGGGGTTTTTTCATAGTTTTCCCTCAGTCGACAGGCTAATGCTGGGAAGGTACCCTACTAATAGGCCACGCCCGCCTCCTTCCCACCTTCTATCCTTCCCTAATCTTCACCATCATCTCCCAATCATCCTCATAATCATTCATCCGTCGCCATTAGCCTCGCTGCAGAACAGTGCGACGTTAAGCCCCAGACAAAAAAATCATATCAATCTGTTGAACGGTCATTATTACTTTCATTTCGTTTGAAACTTTCTGCTCTAACTACCTTGCCTTGAACTGAAGATTCGAAGTCGCCGTGAATTTGACAGCCAACACGCAAAATGTCCCTAGAATTACAAAAACTTTTGAAAATAACGACAGATTAGACTGAAAATTGGCAAAAATACCTTAAATGTTGGTACCAATGACCATGCAAAGTTTTTAGTTGGTCGGTCAATCGGTTCTAGTTTAAATTTCAAAAATCACAGGAAAAATGGTTTCAAATTTAAAGCAATGGGAGAATTTTGCTGAAACTTTTTATGATTGGGTAAAATGTTGGTTGCAATGACTTTGCTAAATTTCAAATTGATTGGACGAACCAATCGAAAGATAATTTTTTTAAAATTTGAACCAATCAGTGAATTTCAAAAAAATTAGGGTCTGCAACGCCGAGAAATGGTTCGTACATGTGTGCGAAATTTCAGTTTGATCGAAGAAAAACTGTAACTTGTATATCGTCAGGTAGCAGAAAAAAAACACACAAAAAAAACAGAGGTCCGTGCCAAAAGAGCCAAAAGGAGACGCTCGCTTCGCTCGCTCAATAATATTATTATTCGATTTATTGGTTAAGGAGTTGAGTTTGGAGTTAGGTTTTAAAATTAACTTATTATTGTATGAATGTGTCAATGTGTCAAGTATCGTTGTTGGTCATCCAAGTGAATGTTAGACATTTTGTTTTACCAACAATTTTATTTGTAACTTGAAACAGGTATTTCATAATATTTTCCCCAATAATTATAAAAAAAAATTACAAAAAGACCTTAAAAAAGCAAGAAAATTACTGAATTCATAAAAAAAAATCGAGAAAATTTCATTTTCAGGCAAAATAAAACACTTTTTTAAGATCAGGAACACATGAAACATATGTATATGTCATTTTTATGGACGTGTTGAACTCTGAACAAAATATTAAAAAGGATATGTAAAATATGACAAAGTATGGCGATTTATATTTTGTGATTCCCTCTAAAACTGCTCCACACCGATTGGCATGACAAAATGATTATATGGCTGGCCTTAATTCTAAAGACTTCATAAAGTACACACACTGCGTAGCCATAGCCTTTATTGGGCATTTAGCCAGCATCGAATTTAGGAACATTTTTCTCGTTAATGGTTGAAACTTGGAAGAACTGCCCTGCAACTTTTACCATGTTACACCAATTAAATGGAATACATTGATCAAGAATGAACATTGTATGTCATGTTCGATTTTTCTAGTAATTATTTTAAGACTTTAAACCACACATTGAAGTGAAACAATTTATAAATATATTTTATAGACAACACAGGCAGTTTTGTAGTCAACACATTTCTTCGAGTTCAGACTATAGTATGCATTAATATGTTTAGAACATTCACAATTCAAATTTTTATCTTCGCTGGAAAATTGAAGTACCTAAATTTTAGGAAATTTGTGCGTTTAATTTCTGCAGAATGCTGGCAAATCATCGAAAAAAAACTGCCCAAATTTGAAGATGGTTAAAAGTAACTAATATACTATACTTACAAAAGGTACTTTTCAACTAAACATACAATTTTACAGCGATACACATCATTCAACGTTATTATTTACTAGGAAAACGCTCAGTGTAACGCGTTGATGAGCGAGCACAGAACATGCAACATCCCCAGTCACGATAAACGACACGGCACAAGACGATTTTCTCTGTGCAACTTTCCAATCTATATAAATACTCTGGATGAATATTAGATGTTGTACAAAAACAAAAACTTGTATATAGACTGCCAAGCACCTTTCCCCCTAAAAGGATTGCGATCTAAAAGAAGGTCCCAGCAATAATATATTGTTGAAACATTTTCGCACTTAAAATTCGTGAAATCATTTCGCCCAGTTACTGCCGCCAAGCACGACATTATAAACCAAACATTGTGCCCAAATTTAAGATTGAGAAAATCTCTATGTGAACCATCATAGTATAAACTTTAAAACAATTATAATCATTTAAAACGAAAAAAAGAAAGTATTCAAATTTTAAAAACGTGAACAAAATCAATTTAAAAAAAAAAAAATTTACATAACAAATACAAATAAAAAATATTTAAAATTAAATTAAAAAAAAAATTAAAAGTAAAAAAAATAAAAATAAAGCTTGGCGCATTGTGTCAAGGAGGGGGCAACATAAAAAGAAGATGTCGACCAAGGAGACGACGATAGAAAGAAGGGAGAAGAAGATGATGAAGGAGAAGAAGGAAGAAATCAACATGACGGTGCAAAAACAATGCGCCAAGCTTTATTTTTATTTTTTTTACTTTTAATTTTTTTTTAAAGTTAATTTTAAATATTTTTTTATTTGTATTTGTTATGTAAAAAAAAATGTAAAAAAAAGAACTTAGTTACTAAACCTGGAAATTTTCCAGGTAACTTTCTAGTTCTTTATTTGAACGGAACTAGGAACTGAAACTAGTTCCTTTTTGTTCAATGGAACTGGAACAAGTTCCTTGTTTGAGGAACTTACCCAACACTGCTGTTTAGTTATAGTCCCACCATGGATTATACCTCAATTTCTTCATCCAGCAGTTTGAAAACGTACCAAAAATGGGTTTATGCAGAATATTATGTATATTTAATTTTCTATTACATAGGGGTGGTTTCTTAAAATTTGGGGATGTTTGCGTAAGGGTGTAAGTACCGTACGGTATGGGTTATTTCAAATAGAATGTGTATATCAAATTTTGTTTGAGATCGGTCAAAGGGTGTATATGGAGTATATAAGAAAGAACGTTCATACCAAGGAGCGTTTTCCTAGTTTATACATCGAGACACTTATACTTATTTTAAAGGAATTACGGCAAAGGATGTGGCCATTTGATACTGCCTTGTTGTGAAAATTGATTTTGAAGATTTCAACCTAGAATTCCTTTAAGATTAACTATCTGAGCCACCTGGTGTTTATAGTGCTGGTGGGAAGGAGTAGGACGTATATCATTAACACAAAACACACCAACACACGAACAAACCAACAAAGAACGGTCAACCTGAATGTACTGACTGATTGCCATGATACCAGAGAAGCTAAAGCACTATTTTTGCCTGAGAACAGTCACACAATCCTAGATCACACGCTTATTAATTCCCTAAGGTGTCTACCGCTTCCATAGGTAGTATGTAATTAAATAAAAATCAATGAACCTACACATATTTTGTTTAAATCTCACTAAACGACAATTAACATAAAAAAATCTCTATTGATTTAAAAAAATATATATGATAACAATGAGAAAAAGTAGTAACACGAATCGTTTTTTTTTATCTCCTCGGTCCCATTCAGTGCGTACCTATACATTTAAAAAAAACTGTTGCTAGTCAAGACTCAAGTGAAAAAAACATTGTTTAGGTAATAAAATATCACTTTATCCATTTAAGGAAAACACATGTCATATTCAAGCAAATGTTCAATTTCTTTTAAAATGTACCAAATATAGTTATGAATGTAATTTATGAATAAGATTTTTCTAAATTTATTTTGAATGAAATAGCTTTAAAGAAAAGTACTTTACGAATACTAATTTTACCCTGGGGAAGTCTTCTTCGAACGGGTTGTGTGCTTACTCATTATCTTGAAGTATACAATTTTACAATAAATAGTGTGAAAATAAGTTATTTGAAATACAATTGTGCTAGAAGACAGCCTCCTACTGCAGCAGAATCTATTATTCTATTATGTTACATTCCAAAACAAGTGTCATCTACGTACATTTGTATTTCTTTTGTGTCAAGACAACATAGGAAACCAAACCTCTGATAATCACAACACAACCCCCACCCTTCATCCATCAGTCACTGAATGTTTATCTCTAGATCTGAATATGCATTGTGTATTTTCCAAGCAATGGATTCACGATATTAATTGACCTTTTATTATTTGTTTATTGATTATGGTGTGTGTGTGGGGGGGGGGGAGGGGTGTTTATGTGTTTATTACGCATAGATCATACAATCAATTAGTCTACCGGTCCTTATTCCTGTTGATGATGACATATTGTTGATACATCTAATTGATTTTTTGTTTGTTTCGATATTTTAGACAGTATGAATTATTTCGTGCATTTAGGTATTCTTTTAAAAATGCCATTGCATATTGTTGATCATGTTTGTAAACACAACGACGGAAGCCGCATGAGGCAATCGATTGGCGTCAGAATACAATACTATTGTTCATTGTGCATAGTTAACCTTTTATTCTTTATTCTACACAAAACGAAGTTTCCATACTCTCGAAACTGAAATAAATTTAGACATTATAATATTCATAGGTACGTGAAGTAATAAAAACCCCATAAAAAAACACTCCGTGTAAAAATACCAGCCAAGTCTCTTCAACTATAAAAAAATAGAATAAATCTAAAAATTCAGCACTGAAAAGTAGTGATATCAAAAAATGAGCCAAGTCAAAACTTAATTTTAAAAACCAAAATATACTTGGCGCATCGTGTATATAAATAGTATAGAAGCATATGCCAAAAATCAAATGTACCTACCTAATTATATATAATATACCTATAATGCCCTTAAAAACGATGCGCCAAGTATATTTTGGTTTTTAAAATTAAGTTTTGACTTGGCTCATTTTTTGATATCACTACTTTTCAGTGCTGAATTTTTAGATTTATTCTATTTTTTTTATAGTTGAAGAGACTTGGCTGGTATTTTTACACGGAGTGTTTTTTTATGGGGATATCACTTATTTTTTTAGTTTATTTACACAACTTGTAACACACATCGGAGCAACAATGACTAAATACTTTTAAAAAATACGCCATTTCCGAATTGGTTAATACGAAAAATTGTGTTTGGTGCTCAATATACCTAAGCTTAAAGTAATATTCCATGAAGAATTGCGAAAGCTTCGTTCCAATCAGTCCAGCCGTTTTCGAGATATGGTATCACTTCCGGTTTTCAAAATGGCGACTGAAATAACTGCCACCTAGAATTTATTTCTATAAATGTTATGTATCATTATAAGCCTTCTGAATATGTAGTTATTGTAGTAAGAGGTCATTAAAATCTAGATCTTCATTTTTATGACGTAATTTCCGGTTTTGGTAATAGTACATCTCTACTTTAACTACTGATATTCCATATAGACGACCGTCTGAATCATTTGGCGCTAGTTTCATTCCGATCGGTTTAGCCGTTTTCGAGATATGACGTCACTTCCGGTTTCAAAATGGCGACTACCGGTTAGTTTTATAAAAAGGCACCTCAGACGCCAAAAGTGCACATGTGGTAAAAATTTCAGATCGATCGGCTAAGCCGTTTAGGCTGTGGCGGTGATAGCGGTGTTTCCTGATATCATCTGAATCATCATCTAAAGATCAAAGTGGTGTAATTTCACTGTTTTCTCGGCCCTCTAGCTCGCAAATGGTATAGCCTATTGTTCCCAGATTTGGTATATGTGGTGGGGTGGGCCATTGCTCAAAATTAAGATATTTTACAACAATGTGAGATTTTCCAATTTTATGATCCAGTAGGCCGAAAATGCCATGTTGTTGCTTACAGTAAAAGTAGTTGGTCTGGCTCCTCATTTTATTAGGCATTTACGGTATGTTGAGTGAGTGTGAGTGTACAGTACGACTTGGCTGGGTGGAGCGACCGCTCCACTAGATAAAGGTTTCATTATGAAACGGAATCGATGTCTGTTATTCGTTTGTATTATTGTCTCAATACTTGGATATCCATAATAACTATCCAAACGAGTTTTCTCAAATGGTTGATACTACGTCATATTCTGTCGTCATATTGAGGTATATTTGAGGTTTGAATCTTTTAATGTGACAAAATTATGAAGTTCACCTAGAATTCTACGAGCGGCTAGAGACAGAGGGTACCTACTCCAGGCGGCGTTGGGCGCGCGCATACGTTTTACTGGGCAGCCTAAGGAATAAAACTCTCTATGGATAGACAAAGTCGAACTGGCGAAAATTAAAACTGGGCAACTTAAAAAAATAACTCTATGGTTAGGCAGAATTAAAACTTGTTAAAATTTCAAATAAAAAAGGACGACCCCGGCCGGAATCGAACCGGCCACCCCTAACACAGTAAGCCAATGCACTGTCCATTGCGCCACCAGGACGGCGATACTGAATGCCGTTCGTAACCACTAAACTAGCAAATGGGCGAAGATTTCAACAAGACGCAATGTCGCTCGTCATACCTGCAGCATTACCTACGAACCTGATACTATGTGTGATCGCGAATCACGATGGCGATGTTTCGGGTTATTGATGATGTACACAGCATCCCTCGACCTCTCATTTGAATATATATACTGGAAGGTATCATCGCATACACAAATTAAAAAAGAATGATGTGAAAAAAAAGTTTTTTCTAGGATCGGGAATCGAACCAGATATGCAGGAATACAAGCCAGCTGCCCCCGATAATTGAGCTATTCAGGCCGACAGGGTATGTGGAGTTGACAGCGAAGCTGCTGTGTTGGTAGATGAAGGGGAAGAGCGGAACGCTTAATATTGATAATTTTTCCATTTCCGGTTTGAAAATTTTGTTTTTTCTTGAAGTGGAGTGTCTAGCAATACATTGTCTTTAATGTTGCCAAATTTCAAAACTCTCGATGGACCCGTTCGACTTTTTAAAAAATTTAAAATTTAAAATTAGAATAACTTCACTTCCGGCCAAAATTCTCCCGATTTTCTTTCAAAAGTAGGCGTGAGAAGGGGGACTCTAGGTGTCTACCAAATTTCAACTCTCTAGACCAAACCATGTAATCTGTAGAAAAGGGCAAGCAAATCGACCGTGGGCAGCACTAACTAACTAACTAACTATCGGTAGACGTGTATCACCTCGGCTCCCGATACAATAGTGAATAGTGTACAAAATCCTTAATATAACGTGTTAGAAACGGTATCAAAAGATCCGTGGTGTCAAGACGAACAGATATTTATAAAAAAGTGGCAAATCGAGTGACTCTACATATTGATAATCGTGTTTTTTGCACCGCGCAATGCTATTGCCGGTGTAGTGCAACGAACTGATATTGTTTACTATGGCGTGCCTACCCAGCCTCGCCGTGGTTATTGATAACGTCGCCGACACAGCGATCGACGACTACCTCAAAGGTATTGCCGAATTGGTGACGGGGGCGGAGATAACGCACGCGTCACGCATTGCCGGGGGAAGAGTGTGCGTCTTCCTACGCAGCGAGACGGCGGTGAAAACTGTTGTTCAAGAAGGTTTAATTACTGTTAAAACTCAATTTGTTCCTATCAGACGTTATCTGACGGCTGCCACAAAGATTGTTCTCTCAAATGTTTTCCCCTTTATAACCACCGAGATGCTGATCGAGAAACTAAGACGAATCGGGAAACTGACCTGCCCAATTAGGGACATCTCTACTGGTTCAAGACTCCCTGACTGCACGCATGTAAAATCTTTCCGTAAACTTGCATATATCCTGTTCGATGATGTAAATAATGTCCCCACCCACTTCAGTTTCGATATTGAAGGTTATAAACACATTGTTTACATATCTATGGACGATGTGACATGTCACAATTGTAAACATGCCGGCCACGTGGCTAAGAACTGTAAGCAACCCCGGCCAGCGGGAAACCCGACTGACAACATCCAAGCCAGGTTCCCACCCCTTCCAACAAAGCACCTGTCTTTCGCGGACGCGGTAATTGCAACCCCCCCCCCCCTCTCTTACTAACACCTTACGCAAGTGATAACATTGGCTATCAGATCCCCTCAACCTCAGCTCAGGACATCGCCACGACTGTGGCTGATTATGGCACCTCCACTGACACAATGATACGACCACCGAAGTCAACCAACGTCGAGGACATCACGTCCCCGATCACCACGATGCCCGTGCGGGCGACGTCGCCGCAAAGCCGCCTGGCAGAGGCCGCGAGGCTGACTGGATTAGTTGGACCGACTATTCACGTGGACGACACACTGAATGACGACGTCATGTCGGAGACTGGTTCAACGTCATCGCAGATGTCGCTGATGGAAGACGCGACCTCGCTGGAGCAGATCATCCCCGGAAACGACGGTACGAACAAAGATCAAATTTTCACACCCATTAGGTTTAAGGACTTCCTAAAGAAGTCCCGCCATTTCAAAAAGATTGTTCCGATTATTAAAAAATTCTCAAAAGACTATGAAAAAGTCATAAAAGAGCTAGAAGACATTAACAAGAAGTGCAACGATATCAACCTAAAACGCAGAATTGGCCGTATAATTACGGCCATAACCGCTGAAACAATGAATAATTAATAAATGCCTCATAATTTCCTATCACTCAACGTTAGGGGCATGAATAACGAACTGAAGCAAATATTACTTTCGAACTATATCAAAAAGCTGAACTCTGAAATAATTTTTCTCCAAGAAACCAACGTGGACACTGAATTCTCAATAAACTATCTAAATAATTTTTCATCTGCAATCAACGCGCCAGTGCAGCGTAATAGTGGGACAGCAATACTATTCAGAGGTATAGCTTTCGACACAACTCAAATTTTAGTAGCCGGCTTCGCTCAGACTGTTATCTTATGTAACACTACACAACAAGTGGCAGTTGGTAATAGAAAAATGACTCGTTAATTGACGAAGTAAGATCACAGAAAATAGTATATAAATATAGAAGGGTATCAACATAGGTAGTTTCATTAGTTCCTAGAGGGGTATAAAGAAGTATTTTAATGCCAAAGCCTACTAGAGTGCAGAGAAGAATTTTATGTGTGACAACGATGGGAGAGATTTCGTGGCGAGTGGTGATTGGTGGAGACAGGTTGAAATTTTACAACAATGAAAAAGATATGATAAAAATCAGTTGGATAAAATATTTTGAAGAAGTCAGATGTAAAACATTATTTCTCTTGGATGAAACTAATCAAATTTCATTTTAAAGTTTATAATAGTAATTCTTATCTATTATAAACTATTTCAAGAAACAAGAAAGGAATGAAGAACAAGAATTGACCATATAAACGTGTGATGGAAAGAAAAGCAGAACATGGACAGTTGAAACTTTGAACCTTTGATTGAACCACGGAACATTGCCGGCGAAGGAATGAGTACAAAATAAGACTGTTTAATGTTAAATAATACCTAATAACTATTTATAAAAATTAAGAAAGAGAATTGTAAACTTTGTCAAAGTTAGGTAGCTAGTAACTGGCCAGTATTAATTGCAGGAAAACCAGGATTGCATAACATGTATGTGCATGATCTCTACCTAATTATACCATTGTAATACTTCGAAGATGTTTATTGCTTTAAAAAAAGGAATAGTTACAATAGTGAAGATTAACGTGGAGCTATAGGTTGAGATAGTTACAATTTGTCGAACCAACGTGGGACTCGATGTTATATTTGAAAAAAATATCCCACTACCTGAAATTGAGATTCTCACTGAGCTAGAAAAATATTAAATTGGCGCCCAGCACATAATAAAATTTAAACATAAAAATTTGCAAACAATATCTAGTAAAAAAATTTCAAACCTAAACGATTCAGATTCAAACACAGAAGGATATGAGCCAAGTACAGTTATATCTAACAATGAAGAGGATGTTAGAAGAATCATTATTGGCAATAATGAAGCTGCAACAATTGAAGGGTCAAACTCAATTCAGTCAGAAAAAATAAAAGAAGAAAAGCAGATTGATTTAAATCAAATGATGACAATGATGCTAGAGAAAATGGAGAATCAGAAAATATTCTCAGAGAAACAAGCAGAGAAATCAGAAAAACAAGCAGAGAAACAAGCAGAGAAACAAACAGAGACTCAGGAAATACTAAAATCAATGAGGAATGAAACACAACAATTGTTGAACGAGATGGAAAGCCGTATGACAAAAAGACAAGATATTTTGGAAAATGAATGCAATGAAAAGCTGAACAAAGTAGAAGAAAGTTTTTCTGAACGAGTGGAACAAATTACGATGAAAGTAACAAATAGCGAGATGTTGGTAAAGAAGATTGAAATGGTGCAACAGAAGCAGATTGGAGACGAGGAATTGTTTAAAGATGAGACCGGCAACAAGTTTGCAGAAATAGAAGAGCGAGTGAAAAAGGTAGAGCACAAGTCAGATCTGGTGAGAGAGGAATTAAAATTGGACATTGAGAAGAACATTGCAAAAGAGAAAATCGACTTGGATCAAAAGTGTGCCCTATTTACACGTAAGACTCAAGTTACAGATAATGGAGGAAATAATTGCCTAATGGATATCAGCGATCAAATAATTGATAAACTTAGGAAAGAAGATGTTTACTTTAATGGTAGGAATGATGATATTCATATTGAAGAATATATCAGATCGCTAGACAAAAAGTTCAACCATTACGGATACCTGGACGAGTACCAGAAAGGAGAAATTGCTGCCGCAACAATTAGAGGGAATGCGAAGACTTGGTTTCGGGAACAAAGTTTTGAGAGTTATCAAGCATTGAGAGACGGTATTCGAGAGAAGTATTGGGGAATCACGGAACAGAACAAACTGATGGAACAGATTTATACAAATAAGTACAATGCTGGTACCATGTCAGTATATTTCCAGAAGTACGTTCGTTTGGCCGGTTATCTGAAAACTCCCATCGATGACGTTCATTTAGCTAAACAAATCATGCGTCATTTCCCAGACAGAGTACGAGAGATAGTGTTATGCTATAAAAAAGGAACAAAGGAAGTATTGGAGTTTATACTTGAAGGCGAGAATACGGGACTCCAACCATTCCAAAGCAATAACCGATTCAACAATAACAACCAGTACAGAAATAGCCAGAATAATCAGCGAACAAATCAACCTGTTGAACAGAATGCTATCCAAGTTAATGAAACACAAGGAACTAATAATCAACAAGGTAATAATATCAGCCAAGATGTGCGTGGATTTGGATTTGGACGTGGAAATGCACGTGGACGAGGACGTGGCAATGGTTTGGTTAATCAGTCGGAAAACTCAACGGGTCTCGCTTAGGATGTGTCGAAATGATGACCAGAAATGAAAGTGAGGGATTAGTACACATCAATAATCTAATATATGACAATAATGAGTTAATTCAAGAAGAAAATGAAATTGTGAGTGAAGATATTATAAAATGTCCAGCAATTTTAATATCTGTTGAAGGAGAAAATATGTATGCTTTATTAGATTCGGGCAGCGAGATGACATGTATTTCAGAAGAATTATTGAGGCAATTACTTGTGAAGAACGAAAATATTTTAACATTACCAGTTGTTGGAATAACAGTTGTAGGAGCAACAAAAACAAAAGGAAAAAGAATTTCTAAACAAGTATTTTTATCAGTTGTTATTGGAGAGATAATTACTGAAACAGTATGTTTAGTTGTGCCTGGACTGTCCAGACATTTCATTCTTGGAAGTGACTGGTTGCACAAGTTAGGTATCACAATTTGCTTCAAGAATCAAGAAGTGAAGATAGGGGAGAAGAAAATTGATGATAAATTTATTAGTTTCATAAATAAGAAGAAAGAAACGATGATTACAACAATGACATTTGAAATTTATGAGAATGAGATTCATGCTGAATGCAATTTATTGTACAATACTGAATGTCAACATGAAACTACAAATGAAGAAATAGATTATTTTGTGGATCAGAATTTGAAACTGGATGAACATCAAAGAAGCCAACTTAAGGAATTGCTGTATGAATACAAATCTATTTTCGCTGATAAACCAGAGGTGGGATTCTATAACTCCATTGCGACCGCTTAGCAATTTCTTCCATAAGGATTAACATTGAAATAATTGCTAAGCGGTCGCAATGGAGTTATAGAATAAGGGCCCTGGACTTATAAAAAACTATGAATACGAGATAAAGGTCAACAAACCTGATTACTATTTTAACAAGAGTTATCCCGTTTCAGTAGCTTATCGACCTCCTGTAGAAGAACAATTAAAAAAATGCTAGAATGGGGAATAATCGAGCAAGCAACTAGTCCATACATAAATCCACTTGTTGTAGTGATGAAGAAAGACAAATCTGTGCGATTATGTCTGGATGCTCGACATTTGAATCAGATATTAATTCCAGAATATGAAACACCTTTGGAACCAGATGAAATACTTCAACAATACAATAATATCCAATGGTTGTCAACAATTGATTTAGTGTCATCATTTTGGCAAATAAAACTTTCTGAAGAGAGTAAACAATACACAGCATTCAAATATGGTGGAAAAGTATTTCAATTCAAGGTGCTACCATTTGGACTCAGTACTAGCATTGCAGCTTTTACAAGAGCACTAGATTGGGTAATGGGTAATGATCTGAAGGATAATATAAACTATGTGGATGATGTGTTGATTGTGGGAAGCGAATTTGAAGAACATATTGACCAATACCAAATAGGAACTGTTCTGACCAGATTCCAAAACGCAGGTATAACCATTAATATATACAAATCCCTAATATGCAGAGAACGAGTGCCCTTCTTAGGTCAAATGCTAACACCCTATGGTATTGAACCTCAACCTAAGAAACTATTGATTATCGAAAATTGGCCTGTACCTAAGAACATTAAACAGTTACGTGGATTTTTGGGTATCTGCAGCTACTATCGTCGATTCAGTGACAAGTTTTCTGACACTATGGAGCCTTTGAGAGAACTTTTAAAGAAGAATTGTATATGGAAATGGACTGAAAAACATCAAATGGCGTTTGAGAATGTAAAATCAATTTTCATCGAGTATGTACAATTAAAACACCCAGATTATACCCAGGAATTTTATCTGCAATGTGATGCAAGTAATTACGGAATCTCTGGACAATTGTATCAAAGAGACAAAGATGGCAACGCACATGTAATTACAATGGCTTCAAGATTGTTGAAAGGTAGTGAAGTAAACTGTTTCAGAAAAAGAATGTCTGAGCATAGTACATTCTTTGGAAAAATTTCGGTTGTTTATCATGGGATCAGAACATCTTACTATAATTACTGATCACAAGGCGTTAACATTTCTCTTAAACTGTCGATTATTATCTGGTAGACTTTCAAGGTGGATTTTATGGATGCAACAGTTTAATTTCAAGATAGAACACTGTGCTGGTAAAGAAAACACAGTGGCAGACATTTTGAGTCGGTTTCCTGGAACTGCGGATGGTCTTATTTATGATGAAGATGATCAAGGTCAAGAAATAGTCATATATCAACTAGTAAATCATAAAAATAAGAATTTGGGAAAACAATTTAAAAAAATTGCAGAAGAACAAGAGAACGATGAATTCTTAAAAAGAATTATTGATCAGATTAAATCAAATAAGAATGAAACAGATAACGAGAAATTTCAAATTCACAAGGGAAAACTCTTTCACAAAGCACAAAATGATGATTGTTGGCGAATTTGTGTACCGAAGTCTATAATCAGAGATTTGGTTGTTGAAATGCATCTACAATATGGACATTATGGCGAATTTAAATGTCATCAAGCAATGAAAAAGTTATTTTACTTCAAGAACATGTCAAGAATTATAAGGACAATCATTGCTGGATGTGATATTTGTCAACGTGCAAAACACCCAAATAGGACTTCGTACGGCAAATTTTATCCTATTATTACTAAGAAACCAGGTGAAATTGTGGCCACGGACCTGTATGGACCATTACCTCGAGGAAAGTTTGGTATTCGCTATATATTAGTATTTGTCGATCTATTCTCAAAACTAGTCAAGTTATATACCTTACCAAAAGCAACAGCAACAGCAGTTGTTAAGAAAGTAGAAAACTATTTCAAGGATGTACAAGTACCAAAAATGATACTATCAGACCATGGTACACAATACACATCTAATGCATGGAGGGAATCACTAGAAAATCATGGTGTGTTGGTAAGATATTCAACCATCAGACATCCACAGAGCAATCCTGCAGAGAGAATTATGAGGAGTCTGGGAAGAATGTTTAGGACATATTGTTCAGAAAAGCACAATACATGGGGAACGTGGGTTCCAAAGATTGAACAGTGGATCAATACAGTTTACCATGAAAGTACTGGTTATAAACCAATCGAACTACATTACAATGAAAGAGATGTTACGGCAATTGCTAAATATATTGACTTTCCAGAAGAAGAAGGAAGCGAAATATCGCATGATTTAAAAATAGTGCTTGCTGAAGCCAGATTAAATAAACAAGCAAGAAAAAGGCAAAAAGTATTTGAACAAAAGCACAAGAAGGAAACAAACTTCTTTATATGAGATCTTGTACTATTGAGATCTATTCATGTTTCAAACTCGATGTCCAAAGAAACTAAGAAATTCTTTCACATATTTGAAGGACCATATGTTGTAAACAATAGCAAGGGAAACAATACTTATGAATTGGCAACAGAAACAGGAGAAATCAAAGGAACCTACAATGTTGTACTTTTAAAAAAATATCGTACCATTCCACCTTTGGAAAATATGTGAAGATGTTAGTATAAAATGGTGAGAGACATTTATAACGAAGAATTTGAAGATGAGATATTACAATATTGCATATCGGAGTAACGACAACGAAGACAGAAGAATATAGAAGGAAAGAAATTGATTTGAATAGAAGATCACAAGAAGCGTTAAGATCGAATGGATCAAGAGAAATTAGATCAAAAAGAAGGCATAGTTGAAAAGAATATGAAGATCGGATGACAATTTGAGTTATGCTACGAAGTAACAAGTGGATGTGGGTACATACATTGATTGTTGTACGAGAAAATGGGGTGTTATTGATAGCCAAGATGGTGGGCTATGGTGGTTAAATACGAGTATTGTTGGCTGTGCTACAGTACGTACGTATGTTGGTGAATTATGAGATCGGCAATTAAAATATTGTGCGATAGGTAAATGAAAGAATAACTGTTCATGTCAAAGGGCATAGAACTAGAGGTTATTGAGTTGAAATGTTTGCCATTGTTATGAGCAACATTTAAGTCACGTGTATGAATTGACTTGTGGAAGACAAGTAATTATGAAAAACTACGAGAAAAATGTTACTTTCGTTAGATACCTGATTAGTCGAGAGATATGTTGAAACAAGACCAATGGAAAATTGATTTGAACTAATTATTCGAGAACATTGGACAGATGTTGACGAGAAAACAATGAAGAGAGTTTTATGTAGATTTGAAGAATGAAAAGAAAATGATCAAGAAAGAATGAACAAAGATTAAAATTACTACAAGACAACGTAAAGAAAACAGTGAAGCAACAGGTGTAAAGACTGTTTGAGTTTTGGTTTGAACAAAAATAAATTTATATAAAATTTATTATGTGCAAAGGTGAGAGATTGTAACACTACACAACAAGTGGCAGTTGGTAATAGAAAAATGACTCGTTAATTGACGAAGTAAGATCACAGAAAATAGTATATAAATATAGAAGGCTATCAACATAGGTAGTTTCATTAGTTCCTAGAGGGGTATAAAGAAGTATTTTAATGCCAAAGCCTACTAGAGTGCAAAGAAGAATTTTATGTGTGACAACAATGGGAGAGATTTCGTGGCGAGTGGTGATTGGTGGAGACAGGTTGAAATTTTACAACAATGAAAAAGAGATGATAAAAATCAGTTGGATAAAATATTTTGAAGAAGTCAATGGAAAACATTATTTCTCTTGGATGAAACTAATCAAATTTCATTTTAAAGTTTATAATAGTAATTCTTATCTATTATAAACTATTTCAAGAAACAAGAAAGGAATGAAGAACAAGAATTGACCATATAAACGTGTGATGGAAAGAAAAGCAGAATATGGACAGTTGAAACTTTGAACCTTTGATTGAACCACGGAACATTGCCGGCGGAGGAATGAGTACAAAATAAGACTGTTTAATGTTAAATAATACCTAATAACTATTTATAAATATTAAGAAAGAGAATTGTAAACTTTGTCAAAGTTAGGTAGCTAGTAACTGGCCAGTATTAATTGCAGGAAAACCAGGATTGCATAACATGTATGTGCATGATCTCAACCTAATTATACCATTGTAATACTTCGAAGATGTTTATTGCTTTAAAAAAAGGAATAGTTACAATAGTGAAGACCAACGTGGAGCTATAGGTTGAGATAGTTACACTTACAATTAAATAAATCCCTAAGTCCACCTAATTAACATTTACATGCCACAGAGTAAAATGAAAGGCTTAGAAGTAATGGATAAAGTCAGTGAATATATCCTGAGTATTCCAGTGAACCACCGAATTATCATGGCAGGCGACTGGAACTGTACTCTCGAGCCAGCCGACCGTGCGGTCTCCATTGAACACCGAAACGAACTGGTGTCCCCGCTGATCGCCCTGCTCGATTCCGAGGACCTGCGAGACGTATGGCGCGAGTTAAATCAAACCAATCGCGAGTTCACTTACATAAGCCCACTCAAAGACAGGCCGAGATCGAGACTCGACAGAGTATATGTCCGCAGTAACCATCTTTGCGAGATTACGTCATCTAAGATCATACCCTCTTTCTCTGACCACTCTGGTGTAACATTAACTATGCATTCCGAGAAGCGCAGAAAATCACCGTATTGGATTTTCAACAACGCTCTCCTCGAAGACAAGTCGTATACGCAATACATAGAAAACATCATTGAGTTCTACTCAAATAGGCCAGCAGCTAATGACCCTCACGAGTGCTGGGACAATTTGAAAAGCGAAATACGTATATCTACTCAACGCTACGAAGCAGAAGCGAGCCACTTGAACTATGCATCACTGCTCGCTGCAGAAACCCGAATCCGATTCCTCGCAGCGCAGAACACTGACGCCATCCGAGTGCAACGAAATTAACAGGTGTTTGGCTGCAATACGGAAGAAATACTACTCAGAAGCAAGGACCGATCTGAACACAGAACAGCAGCGGAAATACCTTGAATACAACAGGGCAACTCCCACATTCTACAAGCTCGGCAGCGACAGGAAAACTTCGAGCACGATCTCAGCACTGCAAATTGACGGTCAAATTGTTCAGGAGCCGAACGCTATCAGACAAGTGATTGGCAATCACTTCTCTAGCCTCTATTCACGATCAGGCCAGAACACAATCGAGAGTCAAGTCCTTTACGAAAACCTTCCCAAATTAAACCAAACCTCCAAAGACAAGCTGGACTCCGCATTTAGTAGCAGGGAACTTGTGACTGCCCTCTTCCAGCTTACTAAGGACAGATCCCCTGGCATAGACGGCTTCTCAGTAGATTTCTTTCGAACTTTCATCGAAAAACTCATGCCCATATTTACCTGCATGGTTAACTTTTCACTCGAATCTGGTATCCTCCCCCCAACGATGCGTATGGCTGTCCTCACGCTAATTCCTAAGGGCGGTGATAAACTACAACTCAAAAACTGGAGACCTATCTCCCTCCTGAACACCGACTTCAAAATCATTTCCCGCGCCCTCTCCAATAGACTAACAGACGTGCTCACCTCAATAGTTAAGTGCGACCAGACCTTCTGTGTACCGGGAAGGACGATCTTCTCCAATCTCCATCTGATGAGAGATGCGATTGATCTTGCCCACGCCGAAAACGCGCCAACAGCCATCATCACCCTGGACCAGGCGGGAGCTTTCGACCGCGTAGAACACGACTATTTGTTCAAGACACTACAAGAGTTCGGCTTCGGTGACAAATTCATTAGTTTCATCTCTACACTGTACAAAGAAGCCAAGTCAACGGTGCGTGTCGGTTCGACTCTCCTGCCGCCCTTCCCCTTCCAACGCGGCATTCGGCAAGGCGACCCACTGTCTGGCGCCTTGTACACCATATCTATAGAACCTTTCCTATCGCTTCTCAGATCTGGACTTGCGCCTTATGGACTGCGCATCCCTGGAGGAGCCAACAGTCCCTTGGTCGTGACCGCCTACGCGGATGACGTGTCTGTATTTATAACTGACGACAGGGGCTTCCCGATCATGACGACATCTTTCGACTCATACGCCCGTGCTTCTGGGGCGGCGCTGAATACCTCCAAGAGCACTGGGCTATTCGCCGGCTCATGGAGTAACCGGACGGACTCGCCACTCGGTTTGCCCTGGACCAACGAAGGCCTCAAATTTCTAGGAGTGTACCTGGGCAACGCGAACAAAGAATGGGAATCGCAAAATTGGACATCTCTGACGAATAAGGTTCAATCCGGAATCGACAGATGGAATAGGTGGCATAAGACTACATCCTATCGGGGCCGACGAATAGTGTCCAACCAACTAATAGATTCCCGCCTTGTCCACACCTTCTCTGTCCTCGAGCCTCCCTCTAGTTTTGTTAAAGAAATCCAACGCAGACTAATAAAGTTTATGTGGAGCGGTCGACATTGGAAAGACCAGAACCACGTTTTCGCTCCTACTGCCGTGGGTGGCCTGGGACTAGCCAACATCAAATGCAGGATCATGTCACTGAGGGCGAAGCACGTGGCTGACTTCCTATCTCCAGAGGCGGAGATCAGCCACCACCGCTACTTACAAGAACACAACATGAATAGGTATAACCCGGAAGACTCAATAGCGGCTTCACTCGTCGGAACTATCAGAACCGACTGGCTGAGAAGACTTCAACCATTTTACAAGTCCCTCTTCCTCGCATGGGAGACGATAAGCCCTGCAGAGGGCCCCCAGATATTAACAGACAACGTTAAGGACGCGAAACAACTATATTCAACCATCCTCAAGATTGAAATTCCAGACACTATGTTGACCGGAAGAGGTGCCTGGACTGACACTGTGATCCATTGGGATGCTCTCTACCGCTGGCCAACATGCAGCCTGGACGCCGACATCTGCTGGCGACAGATGCACGACGCCGTCGCGTCTCCCAGCCGGCTGCATCGCTGGGGCCTGCGGGACAGCCCCAAGTGTCCGTGGTGTGACGCAGTGGGCACGACCATCCACACTGTCTTCAAATGCCGAAAAAATGATAGGCTGTGGGCTTACGTCAAACAAAAGATTCGACTTTTACTTAATCAAGATTTTAATACTGAAGTCATGATTTGCGGAATAAGGACTGGCTCAGATGAAAGACAGTCAACTTGTGTAACTTCCTATTAAATCTCGCAAAATCCACAATTCACCGATACATTGCTGTGTTTATTGAAAGTCCAGGAAGTCTGGCGGACTCTTTTTTAATTTTTAAGAATAGACTTTACTATAGGATAGGCGTGGAATTCGCGACAGCCAGCTTGACCAATGACAATGACAAGTTTAAGAAGACCTGGTGCCGCAAGCAGTGCCTTGCTGCAATAGAAGATGGACATTTAGTGCTCAAATAAATGTATTCACTGTTTATTTTAATGATGTAATTGTGTTCTATTTTCGTGCTATCCTGTAATTGATAATTAATTCTGTTCGAAATATAAAAAAAACTAACTAACTAACTAACTAACTAACTAACTAACTAACTAACTAACTAACTAACTAACTAACTAACTAACTAACATGTAAGTCAATTCTTGCATGTTTGAGGCCCAAAATTCACCCCGAAGGGATGATCGCAGCACTTTGATTTTTGGTTAGGTGTTGTCAGGTGGTTAATAATACCCGATAACTATGGTTTTTAACTTTCATTTCTCACTGCATGGATGCCATGCGACACCTCGTTTCGACCACTTAAGCCGTTGCGGTATAAGTCTGTGGTGGTAGCTCGCACGTTGTATTAGAGCGGTGCTTGGCAGCGTCGAGCTAGCGCCCGACTAGATACATTGTGTCGTGACTTTCCAACATACTTTTTCCAGCTTTTGACAACCCATACTAAACTCGTAAAATTACAATTAATACTTGACTTATTGGGCTTAACATGTGTAAAATTTTAGAATGTTGGTCTTGATCACCATGCAAAATTTTAACTTAATCGGAACATTTTGATTGTCGACCAATCAGAAGATATTATTTAAACTACCAATTGGAGGATTTGGCCTTAGAGGAATAAGTGGTGCTAAGATTTGGCCATCGTACTGCATCCGATTTGATGCGCTAGTTTTATTGTAAATTGTGGACTGCTTGGCCATTGAATAGTATACATTTAACAAATATTTCAAGATTATGGAATAAAATGTCCCTAAATGACAAAAACTATTAAAAATAACGACAGATTAGACTGAAAATTGGCAAAAATACCTAAAATGTTGGCACCAATGGCCATGCGAAGTCTAAAGTTGATTGGTCAATCGGTTCTAGTTTAAATTTTTAAAATCACAGGATAAATGGTTTCAAATTTGAACCAATGGGAGAATTTGGCTGAAACTTTTTGTGATTGGGTACAATGTTGGTTGCATTGCAATGACTTTGCTAAATTTCAAATTGCTCAGACCAACCAACTGAAAGATAATTTTTCTAAAATTTGAACCAATCACAGGATCCCTGTAAAAAACGATCCCAGAGACCGCTTAGATTACGTTAGTATTGTCATGACCAGGGAACCCCTAGTCGAAGGGCTGCAGAGCAAGGAAAACCACTTAAACAGGAGACACTCGTAAAAGTTAAAACATGAATTTTAATGCAACATCGCTACGCCTTCGGACACAATCTGTCCTATAAATTACATTAGAATAATTCTACATCTCGCTTCCACTACTTACACGACCATCTCCTCCCCACCGCTCTCGGTTGAACTTCCTCAGTCGCCTCGCACCTTCACTGTCGCGATTCCCCAGACATTAGAGAGCGCCGAATACGCTAAGTTTCCCTTATATACTGGGGACCGTTCTACGCCCTCTTCCCTGCCAACACCCAGGTTGCCCCGTCGCCACGAGGACCACGTCAAACATAGTGACCAATTAAATCTCCGTAAAAATGCACGTGACGCGGTAGAGCAATTGAACTCAAGTCCCCTTGCAGTAAGACTGCTGACACTTGCGATCTCATTACACTGGCGCGCGTCGACGTGAAGCAATAGCCCGATACTCAGCTGATGAGTGATGACTCGGCACCTGATATCCGGCTATCAGTTGAATTCCAGAACAATTACATAACTTGGGTTTTGGCAAGAAAAGAGTCTCGGGATCCATCACAGCCCCCCCCCCTAAAAAAAAGAATGCTATATAACCTTGAATACATTCTTTTCTTTAACGCAGTTAAACACAAAAGCGTTAACAATAACTTTTGCAAAAATAAACCCCAACATTAACAATTCAAATTTCCTAAATTTAAATATTCATAATTAATCCATACGCATTTCCAATCCACATCCTGATAAACCATAAGTCATACTTCATTACAAGAAAACAATAGCCAAACTCCAATTCTTTTCGTCTCAACTCCATTGTCCAATTCGCAACCTCGATTCCATCGTTCAAATGTTCGAACCCTTACTATTTTGTCCAGCTCCCAACTAAACATCATCATCGAAACTCAATGCTTCTGCCTTAATTCTTTCAGTCTCTCAAAAATGCTTAGGTAATCTCCAACCATAAAACACGTCAAGACATTACTGAGCTAGGCGCAAGGCGCAAATAGAAATGAACTTTACACCCAGACAACCGTACGCCACTGGTCGAGGTAGGAACTATCACAACACTCGGAAGTTGAACACGCGTGCACTGCCGACACGTCAGTCCCCGCCCGTCGGTCACCAGACGTCAGCTCCTCGGAAATCCATGGACCTCTCCAGATCCCTCTCCATCCTTCTGCCAGACGTTATTCCTCAACTGCAGCGGAGAGCACAGCAACTGCGATGGATTCCAGCTGCTCCAGATCCACCGTGGACATTCCAGGGTGACGACATCGCGCGCCGCGGTCCGCCTCCGGCGATGATCTGATCCTCATCCTTCCCCAGAGCACACTGTCCCAGACTCTGCAAACATTATCGTACACAAGTAAACCGCTCTTGCCACCCCTACTCAGCAACCCTTGCATATTCCAAGTTCAAAACTATCAGGTTCAACACTGAAACAACTTATGTTCCACCAAATTAACAATACAAAATTAAAATTAATGCTCAAATCAAACTCAATTCTCAAATCCAATCAACTTAAATCAAATTGACATTCACATTCTTAAAACACTACACTCTCTTTTATCCTCAAAACAATAACCTACTTTAATGCACTCAAAATAATCAAAACAATAACATAATAATACGGTAGTGTTCAGTCACACTTGTAATCAATCTTAAATACCAACTTAAAATTAAACAATACACTACTTTATCTATACGTCTTCACTCCCCCTCCGTGGTCGAAGTTTATAGGGTGACCTCGGAAGTGGCTCCCGAGCTCCCATTCATCTCGGAGTCTCCTCCACCCCTGTCCTCTCCACCTCCTCGGCCAGCATGTCCTGGAACGTAGGAGACTGCGGCGCCGACTGGGAACCTCCGGGCTCCCCCTCGAACACGTCCAGCACCCTGCTCGTAGCCTCCACCGCTCCCCCGACACCCACCCCCTCCCCATCAGAGGATGGGTCTCTCCATCCCGGACCCTCCTCCCCCAGAGGATCATACACCAATGGAGCGTCATCTTCGGAGTCAGTGTCCGGTGCAAGCACTGGACCTTTTGGCTCCTCCGGCTCCCCCTGAGACTCCTCCTCGAGCTCCTCGCCCTCCATGTCGGCCCGCCGCCCCCGGCACAGCTTCAGCCTATTGGCATGGACCACAGACTCCTTCCTCGTTCCCAACTTTATCCTGTAATTACATTCACCTACCTTCTCCAACACCTGGTAAGGCCCCAACCAAGGACGTAACAACTTCCTCGCTTGGCCCTTCTTCACCACCATACTATGCAAATAGACCCAGTCCCCGATCTCGAAGACCTTCTCCTTCGCACCCCTATCGTAGAACTTTTTCTGACTCTCCTTCGCTCTGGCGTTAGCCTGCCTAGCCAACTTACGAGCTTCCAGCAATTTTTCTGCCAAGCTGCATACTCTCCCCGGCTTCCCTTGCGCCAACACCGGCTCAAGCACATCGTCCGCCGGCAAGCGCATTTCCTGGGCATTAAGTAGGAAAAATGGGGAAAATCCTGTGACGTCATTTGGAGTACTACAATAGGCTGCAGCGGCATAGGGAGCAAAATTATCCCAGTCCCGCTGATCCTTCGCTACGTATTGCGAAATCATTGCCACCAAACTCTGGTGCAATCTTTCACATAGCCCGTTTCCCTCAGGATGATAGGGAGAACACTGGATCTTGTCGATGTCCAACAACTTGCAGGTCTCCGCCATGAGGCTCGAAGTAAAGTTCCTCCCCTGGTCTGTTAAAAGCCTCAACGGAGTGCCATGTCGCAAAACAACCCTTTCAACAAAAGCACGCGCCACTGTCTCGGCCGTCTGATCTGGAATAGGGATGGCTTCACAATACCTGGAGAAATAATCAATGAATGTTAAGAGATACTTGTTACCCTTCGTGGACACCGGCATCGGCCCCACGACGTCCTTTGAAACCAATTCCCACGGCTCTGACGTCTCCACATGCCTCCCCAAAGGAACTTTTACATGCTTACCTGACTTCCTGCGCGTACAATCGGCACACTCCGCCACATACTTGTCGACATCCTTCCTCATCGAAGGCCAGAAATAACGACGGCTTAGTAAAGCTAGAGTCCGCCGCCCCCCTTGATGTCCACTGAATACCGTGTTGTGATGATGACGAATAACCTTCCTCACCAAAGGACTCGGAACCACTATCCTCCACTCTCTATCCTTCACGTGAAATAGCAACTCATCATCATTCACACGGAATCCTTCCCCCTCGTCCGTGCCGATCGCCTCCATCATTCTCTGACATTCCGGATCCTGCTCCTGCGCCTGCTTGATAAGCACTCTGCTTAGCAGAGGTGAACTTTCAGCATCTTTCCCACCTGAAACGTGAGCTTGCACAGCACTTACCGCCTCCGGCACATGCCGTGACAATGCATCCGCGTTGGTATGCTTCTTCCCAGCCTTGTGCTCAATGTCAAAATTAAATTCTGACAATCGAATTACCCACCTGGACAACCGCGAAGATTTTGGCTCCTTCAAGCTGACCAACCAGCGCAAAGCAGCATGGTCAGTGATGACCCGGAACCTCCGCCCCCACAGATAACACCTGAAATATTGTGTTGCCCAAACCACCCCTAACAACTCGCGTTCGGTAACCGAGTAGTTGCGCTCAGCTTTATTAAGCTGCCTCGAAGCATAGGCCACGGGTTTCTCCTTCCCACCAACCATCTGAGAAAGCACTGCACCCACCGCCACTGCGCTTGCATCCGTTGCCAAAATAAACGGTTTCTCAAAGTCAGGGTAACTCAATATCGAGTCACTACACAAAGCATTCCTCAGCAGCTCGAATGCATCCTGCTGCTGCACCCCCCACTCAAAACGCACATCAGATTTCGTCAGTCTCGTCAATGACTGTGCTTTATCAGCAAAATCTGGAATAAATCGTCTATAATACCCAGCCATTGCCACAAAAGATCTTACCTCAGATACATTCTTAGGAACCGGGTAGTCCCTAACCGCACTCAAAATCTTGTCATTCGGCTTCACCCCCTCCCCTGTCACAATGTGCCCTAAGTACTGAACCTCCTGCGCCGCAAACACACACTTAGAAGGTTGAATTTTTAGCTGCGCGTCCTGCAATCGCTGAAAAACATGGTCTAATCGAACACAATGCTCTTCAATGGTTGAACTAAATACAATTTAATCATCCAAAAAAACCATCACCTCCAAATTTTTGATACCGCTCAGCACAGTATCCATCAACCTCGAAAATGTGGCTGGGGCGGAAACAAGCCCGAAGGGTAGTTTCCGGTACTGAAAGAGTCCTCCCATCGGCAGACAAAAAGCTGTCTTCTCCCGGTCCTCCTCCGCCACCTCCACCTGATGGTATCCACTTGCTAAATCTAAAGTCGAAAAATACTTACATTTTCCCAAATTATCCAAAGTGTCTACAATATTAGGTAATGCATAGGAATCAAATTTCGTGACTGCATTCAACCCCCTGAAGTCCGTACAGAACCGGTTCTTCTGCACCCCATCCGCCCCCACCTTCTTCGGGACGATCACTATGGGCGCCGACCAAGGGGATGATGACCCTTCAATCACCCCTTGTCGCAACATGTCCGCCACATGCTCCTCCACAATGCTTTTCTGCGCGTGAGGCAACCTATGTGGTGCTTTACGTACCGGTCGAGCATCGCCAGTTTCAATCCGATGCTGGACCTTCGAACACGAACCCAATTCATCCCCTGGGAAGAAAAATTGGTTCTCATACTTACGCAAAACCGCTGCCATCTGCTTCTTATCACCGTCCTCCAGATGGACTAATTTCTCTCGGACAAAATCATTAAAAATCTCCCTCCGTCCGTCAACACTCGACACCCCCACCCCATTCACCGGACGCTTATTTACCTTTGCAATTCGGATTCGGCACCCGTGCTTTTTTCTCTTCTGTGATTGGCTGGTAATATAAATGCGCGGAAGAGATGCGCGCTGTACTGACTAGTGACTGCTGACTGCTTACCTCGAAGTTTTTTCTCCGCTGTCTTGTACGCACTGCGCTTTCTTTCACTATGAAATCATTAATAAAGTGCCTTTAGCGTGAAGGATTTCAATGCCAAGAAGATACAGGAAGCAATAATGTGCGAAGAATCATTCGTGCCAATTTGTCTTCTTTGGAAAACTGCAAGGAGTTTATAGCATACGTTACGGTTCTATTTTTATAATCTGCGATGGCCACACCCCTAGCGGCCTCTCTGTGAACCTCTAGGCAGTGCGGACAAAATGGTAGCCACTAAACATTGTGCTTATGGCACATGCAAAAGTGATTCGCGTTATTATCACAAAGAATATATGAATGGCGTAACATTTTCAAGATTCCCGACTCTCAAGACATATCCAGTTAAGTGTGAAACGTGGGCGAGGGCTTGTGGGAGGCAACATTTTACCACACAGCAAGTAAAGAAGGACACCTATTTGTGCAGCAAACACTTCCCTGGCAATAATGGACCAACTAGTGAATTTCCAAACCCAATTCCGGCTACGTACACAAGTGAACAGGTGTGTAAACGTTTAGGTAATTACTTTTAGTATAAGTACCTGGATTTATCGCCCTAGTCATATCTAAATACCCCTTAAAAGATTGATTCTGGGTGGGCACATAACCTCTAAACATGACGTTTAATCTGTCAAGAGTGAATGCTTGAGTTTGTGTCATGTAGCTAGGTAAATTGTTCAAATTATCTGTCTACTAGTGATCACACAAACTGTTTTACGTTAAGTAACAAGGTAACTCGGAGAAAATACAATTTATTACAAGTTCTTTTGTAGATTCGCAAGTTTACCCGGAGGAGAAAACCACGGACTGTGCGTGCAACACCAGCGGATTCAACACCGGCGGATTCAACACCAGCTAATAGCACTCAGGTAACTTAAGTACCTATTGCAATAAAACAGCAGTGAGATCGTGAGTGATTGATAGACCTGTACTACTGTTTTAATTTGTGTATAGAAATATCAATTTCTCGGTCAAATTATGTTATTTTTACCAGAGAATTTAGGTAGTTTGCACGAAAACTTTAATTAAACATTTGATATTTTGATATTTTGTATCAATAGGTTACCTATTATTTGTTTATTTATTTATGAGTGTAAAGCAAGCAGGTTGCATACAACATAGTACCTACATGTACAACTCCTGAATTGTATACAGCATTTTATTCTAACCTATTGCTGGAGCTAAAAGTGGAAACTAATTTTATGAAATCAATCAATTAGCACTGACCCGAATTACCACATTAGTGTTGAGGTCTTGCTTCTTGATTGATCAGCAGAATGAAAATTTGTAAAATGGTTATATTGGTTGACAGGTGCCAGCAGACGATCCTAACGAACCCCCCGTTGAAGGTGAAAATGTGAATGACGACCTTGACCCAATGATGATGGATGTAGCTGAGGAGGTGGAGGTGATGTTCAAGCGGACTGGATTTGAAGATCAACTGCCAGAGGATCAGCCACCAGAGGATCAAGTGCGCCCCCAGACTGTGGAGACTGCGACTCAGACTGAATTTGCTTGCCGAAAATCTATTTCTACAAGTTTAGAGTGTATCCATTTGCGCAGACAAATTAATTCTGCTAAAAATGAAATAATTTATTTGAAAAGTAAAATTAAACTATTGTCATCTCGAAAATGCAGTTGCAATAAAAAAACCACAATTAAAACTAAATCTGACAAATATCGATTAGATATAGATTCCATCAAACACGATAAAGATCAAGTTCGTTTTTATACGGGGTTGCATTATTTGCAAATATGTAGTCTGTGGACATTTCTTGGACCTGCTGCTTCAAAACTCACTTACTGGAACAAGGTTGTAAAAGACCCAGAGGCAAGCCCCAGAAAGCGCTCTGGACCGAACCGAATCTTGACTCCTTTTAACGAACTATTCCTTACTTTGATGCGATTGCGATTGGGTCTGTTGCATCGTGATCTGGCTTACCGCTTTAACATCAGTGAGAGCCAAGTGACCTCAATTGTCATTACTTGGGTTACTTTCCTGTTTAAGGAATTTCAGTGTTTGCGTTCAGCTATGTTTCCAAGCCGTGATATAATCCAGAAGACAATGACACCATGTTTCAGACAATTCAAAAAGACTCGTTGTATAATTGATTGTACCGAATTTTTTGTTCAGCAGGCTTCTCATTTTGGGAAACAAGGGAACTTGTATTCATCATATAAAGGTCACTCGACCTATAAAGTCTTAATAGGAATTTGTCCAAATGGAGCTATTTCATTTGTGTCTGATGTATTTGAAGGCAGCATATCTGATCGCCAAATTGTAATTGACTCTGGATTTATTGACTTGTTAGAAGAAGGGGATGTAATTCTTGCTGATCGTGGGTTTAACCTTGTAGATATGTTCTTGGAAAAAAATATAACACTTTTTAAACCACCCCACATTTTACAAAGGGACAGATTTACTCCTATCGAAGAAGCTCAAACAAAGGTAATCGCCAAGCTCTGAATTCATGTTGAGCGAGCAATTGAGCGCTTAAAGAAGTTTAGACTCCTTCAGAGAACTATTCCTCTATGTTTAGAACCAATCATTAGCCAAGTAGTTTTTGTTTGTGGTTGCTTGGTGAATTTTCAAGAACCACTTGTCACCTTATAAAGTAATTTGCTCAAAATGACTTCTTGGACAAGTCAGCCATAATGTTTATGACAGTTCCTGATTTTAAAGTTTCTCAAACTAAAATCTTTTGTCTACTCATAGCAACTCTATGGTCTTGAACGAACTCGAGGAAAGTTCCACTATAAATATCCGTAGAATACATAGGTACCTACAGAGCAAGCAAATATCATTGCCATCGCCATGAGAAGCACTTCATTTAGAGGGGATTTGAAACTGAGGTCAAATAATAAATTATGAAGATTGCATTGAAAAATAATAGGTTTAATATTCAAGTACCAAATTATAAAATACTTGCTACAATGGTGCGATTATGTAATCTGAAAATTATGTTCAGAACGCAATCCAACAATATGCATTAATATAATGTTCATTACAATAAATAATTAAATGTATCTACCCAGTTATTATTAGTAATGGTAGTTGAATTCACAATATAAATCCAAAAGTTATCCCTATCCTGTTGACATAGATAGGCACACCAACAACATTAATGTTAGTAACAACATTGAAAATGAATCCATACAAAGATTCCAGATTCAACTAATGTGTTGCAGTTCTACGCAAGTGGATGCGATATTACAACGATATTTTGAATGGAATCAGGCCACGCGGTATCCGCATTTCAAAAATCTCAGGACAAACATATGCATGGTGAAATGTTACGAGTCTCTTTACCATGTCAGTACAGAAACTATCATCCCTGAATACTCTCAAAGTGAGAGGTGCATAATCATTACAAGTCCAGATAACAAAGTCACACCAGTTTCGTTTTGTTACTGCTAGCTGGAGCTGAACTTGATAAAAATAAGAATGGTTTCTTTTTAACGTAACCATGCCATTTTCCATCTTTAGACAAAAACCTTGTAGCTGGGCTTTAGTCAGAAGTTTTGAAAACAATCGAGGGTTCTTGTCCTTGAGCATGTAAGGGCACTTGATTTCAAGCAACCCTTCTTCATCGTCAATGGAGAAGTCGAGGACCAACCCATCGGGGCTACATGCTAGTTCGGGATGCAGTGGATCAATCCAAAGGCCCGTTTCAATTACATGCCCAGGTAAATGGGCAATTGATTGCTCATATGCCAATCTGGCAATCGGCTCATTATCAATGCCAAACTTCATTGCAGCTGTTGTGATTCTTTTTTCAGGGTTCCACAGCTGCTTCTTGAGAATATTGCCTATAGCCTTTGTTGGCAATTCAGATTTTGTATGTAGAACACTTTTTGCAATTGAAGCCGTAATGCGTACACCTCGGTGTGCAAACCAAACATCACTTCTTTGCTCCTCTACAATGCAATGTGGGTTTTTGGCAAAATAGTCTTCCCCTACAGAAAGATTCTGTAGAAGACGTCTACAGTTTTGTTGCAAAAACTTCGTCTCGTTCTTGTCAAGGAAATAATCATCGTATTGCAGTGGCAACATCAGCTCCAACATTGAAGCGTTCACACTTGAACGACTTGACGAATACTGAAAACTAGTGATGCAATCATTCATTCGAGTCTGACTTACGGTCTCCCTACGAAGTGAAGGAGGTCGCGGATCAAATGTTGTCAATTTCATCTTCGCCCTCTTCACTACTGGGCAGTCGGGGTCCGCTTCCGAAAGCTTCTTCGGCTGTCTCTCCTTTTGTCTGCCTTGATTCCAGGAGCAGGTCAGGCTTGTGGGGGAAAATTCGTTAAACTTGGAACCAAAATCAAGCAAGGCGTGAAGCAGACCACACACGTGGCTGCAACGACCCATGGCCGATGCCTAGCAGCTGCAAGATGCCGACCTTACATGCCCACTTATTGAAGATAGACAAACCTCAACTTCGTATTTGTCTTTGATTTTATATGAAGCCATAACACTGGCTCGAACAAAATACCCCGTTTGGTCAGTTCTCGTTTGCAATTTTTGGACATGGCCTGACTTGAAGTAATTAGCTCCTCTCTTCAATGGTTTACTCGTGTGAACATCGATGTTGCCTTCATCATCTTCTATATCAGAATCAACATTTGTTGTAGGCAAAAGAAATTCATTAACCGACTGCACTGACTCGACAATATGGTAATATATGTTACCGAAATTAAAACTAGGCGGAGGATATTGTTTTGAGGAAACAAAGTCCACCCACTGGAAATCTGGGGATGATGCTGAAGCCAAATGGATTGGATCCTGCTGTGTTGCCGATAAGTTTGTTGTCTCCAAGAGCTTGATGTCGTACCATTTTCCTTGGTCAATGGCAGGATCAATTTCCTCAGAAAATTTGGCATTGTTGACACAAGTGTTGACCCTAAACAGAAAGAAAATCAGTTAATTATAGAGATTCCAAATATTCAGTTATGTATGCAGTAGTACCTTACACGCGGTAGTAGTATGTAGAACTTATAAGAACGTATAAACTATGACACATTCTATGTATAAATAGCCTAACCTCTAAAGTGTAGTGATCTTACCTCGATAGCAATTCTGACCTATTGCCAGTCCTGGGAAGACCTCTGCATTGCAACCAACGCTTTAATTGTTCGTTGGAATGTTGTTGGATGTCTGCGTGAGGTAATATTGCTCCAGGTATATCTCTCTGGTCTAATTTAATTATAATAAGAGCATCACTCTGCCCATTAAACGCCATGGTTTACGCATCTGACAGCTACACTTTGTACGCACAACAAACAGATGCGCGCGCATTCAAAATTGTGACGTCACAACCTTGCTAACCGTAACGTATGCTATTCGAGCAGTGGGCAAAATAACATGCACAAAGTGGAACATTGAAAGACTTCGCACGAAATCGCCTGTCAGGTATGTAATTCATTCTTGAATTATTTTACTACTATTGATTAAGAAATTATCTCCAATGTGTCAACCTAAATGGGTAAAGAAGATGACCAGCTGGTTTTTGTTTTATTTTAATTTTCTTATTAAATCGGAATCAGCGTCTCTGTATTAGTAGGTATTTCACTGACACAATTCACTTGTTATCTTGTATACGCATTTTACATACCTACTTAAAGCTATAGAATACGTACAAGAAGGTTACTGAGGGTTGAAAAATATGAACAGAGTGTACAAATGCTATTTATTATTTTACCTAGAAACTAAAAATCCACCGCTGACCAAGTTTTTTTATACCTACCACCAGAAATTAATTAATACACGTACTAATAAAAACTAGTAAAACTCTAGTGCGTAGGTTACTGTAATCAAAGTATTTATTCTATCAATATTCGCAATGTATTTAATTTACTATTTCATTGATTAACTGAATCAAGGGCTTTACATTCCGATAGAATTGAAGTTGTGCGTGGTCACTGGGAAAGAAATTTTATTAATGTTACAGTTATTGGTAGAAGTTACAAATAAATATCAAAGTTAGGTGTATTGAGCTGGGGAAGTCTTAAAGATTATATTTTCATGATTTATTTTATTTAGTATTAATTATCTTCCGAGGGTAAACCCTATGCAAATTTGCGTTTCTCATTTCTAAAAAATATATTGTATTTGTCTCCTCAGGCCATTCTAATACAATTTGAAGTTTCAAATGTGCGTAGGTATTTCAAAACTTTAAATTAAAAAATTATGGAACATTTCCTAAACTAATAGTAGATAGGTTTAGCATAAACTTCAAGTTATTACGAGGATTGGTTAGTCTAGAAGGTAAAACCAATAATCTTACTGGGTCTAATATCTTCTTCTCAGAAAATTTTGTATTCATTAATCAGTAAAATAATCAAATTTTTTAATTTGAAGAACAAATAGGTACCTACCTTATTGATTATTTTATGTACCATTAAACTATCTATGTGTTCTGATACGTGAAAGACAGTTTTTAATTATCTTTCTTCTAAATACAATGTCAAGTGCAAGAAAAATTATCTTCCCTTTCAAAGCGGGGATTGAAAACTGATTTCGCCGGCTATTTGTATGGGAAATGCAAGTGGGTTTTCCGGTTTTTCTCCGATATTCAAAGGTATATGGTTAGGTTTTGCATTTGTCCCCCTTAATTGTCATTAAAATAATGCTTTTTACAAATAATAAAAATAATACAATAAAATAAACTTTCATGTTTGGTATTAGTGGTTTTAGTCTCAAGGTATTTAATATTGAAAAATTTTTATAGTTGTGTTAAAATGTTAAGCTTGGCCATTTTCAGAAAATCCGATTAGGTAGTATCTACTTCAATTACCGTTTTATGTTTTGTCGAGTGTACCTTCAACAGCTTATAAAATATTTGTTCACACAAATTTCCAATTTTACATGTTAAATCATCGTGGCATTCTCCCTCTAAGACGGCTCCATACTCTGCTTACTTCGTGGTCATCCGATTAAAGAAATAGTTATCCGTGATCTTACTTTTAATGACTTCGTTTCAAGAATTAGTGTGGGATCACCGGTGTAGAATGACTGCCTAAGCCAACTACTTGAAATTAAGTTGTAAATTGTTGTTCTTTTGTACATTAGGAAGATATTACACAAGATGTGGTGTTGTCACCACAGTGACGTCAATAAAGGCAGAAGTTCTACAGGCGAGTCAAGGAAAGGAACTCATTGTAATGCTAAGATCGATATAACTGTCAAACTCATTACAAAGGACACTAAAAAGAAGGATCACTATCTGAAATTGAATCCTCCTCTATGTGCCATTGTGATATTTACTGGAACCCACAACCATGACACAAACTCGATCGGATCACTCAGGTATGCCACTTTTTCTAATATGCAGTAAAGAGCATCCAGAATTCCTCTATTTCGGGTACTAAATTATAATATTGTTCTAGATACCTCCCAATGACCGACCCACAGATAAAGGCCAAGTTCCTCAATCTATTTGCCGATGGATTGTCTCCAGGCGAGAGCATTCGAGCTCATGAGAACGAGATCATGATTGGAAAGAATCCGATTGAAAATCTCGCGAACGGTTCGATCAACCCCATGCCTCGAGCTGTGTACAGATTATGGCAAGAGTGGAAGCAGGCGGAGTTTGGCTCAGTGTCAACACCACCATTGAAGAAACTTGCTGAAAAAGCTGACTTCTATAATGAAAAAGGTTAGTACTATTAAATACTATTCATAAAAGTTGACAATCAATTTATGACTTGTATCAAAATATTCATTAATTTTCCTGAGCATGAATGTATTGAGATAATTTTGTGAATTTTTATTGGGAGTGAATCCCACTTTTCCTTGATAATTTTCATTGAAGTTTTAAAGTATAATCAAATAGTTGTTCCATCACACAAGCAAAGTTATACCTATCTACCTTATTCACATTTTTTAAAAGTTGAGAAAAACCTTTGGAATCATTAACCTTTTACTTGTGTTGTACCAATTTATCTAAACTTCGTTTACACATCAATCAATGTCACCAATACTCAAAAATAAAAATAAATACTTGAATTGTTTTTTTGTTACGGCTTTATCCAATTATCACACTTAAATATAGTTGATAATGAATAAATATATATTAATTTTTCGCGATATTTTCAAGGTAATAAAATGAATCATTAATTAAAAAGATCAGTATTTAGGATTTTAATTCTATAAACATTAGTTATAGTACAAAAAGTATTAATACTGACCTTCTATGTAATTATCAATGGAAAATGGTTAGCGTGGTCTGATATCTGCACTAATTAATTAAGATTGACATCGCAGATTTTTTTACTAGTAAAATTATATTTTTTAATTGGCAATATACCCTCTCTTTAACTTACAGTTCATGCAAACACGTTTTCATACTTTTCACTCTTAATTAATAAAGCTTATTTTTCAATTTACTCATTTACAACACAAGACTTGTAATTCTATTTTATATCATCTTGACGAAGAAATGAAGATGTAATTAAGGTTTTGTAGTGGTCAATTTTTATGTAATGTTGTGTCCAGGAGAAAATTAGGCCAGTTAAGAGCAATCAATCAATTAAGATCAATCAAGAATTATTTTATTTCCTCCGTCAATGAAATACGATTTATTTTCTATAATTCATTTTTCATACTGACTTCCTATTTTTTCACCGCCTCCCTTGATTTCATGCAGACAGAGCCTATCTATAGGCAAGGTCTAATAGTAATTATACTGCAGATATTTCATTTAATATCCAGGTATCTCTGTTGTGATCCGCGAGGAACAACCATGGTGTGTCCTCGTGGTCACCAACATCATGCAACGAGCACAACAGTTGCGTTCGTCAACAGAGATTATCTTCATTGATTCCACTTCAAGCTGCGACTCCACACATGCGAACTTCACAGTGGTTCTAACAGCCACTAAGGCAGGAGCTGTTCCTGTAGCAGTCCTCATACATGCAGATTGCACTATTGTGGGCTACAGTGCTGCATTTCAACTCTTGATAGAAAACTTTCCAGCATGCTTTGGTGGAAGAAATGTACGTATTCTGTTGGTCAAATCTGTTTTGTCTTTTGACATAGCTTTTGAATATATGAATAGTGTGAATACTTGGATTCTGTTTTCAGTCTCCTGCGGTCTTCATGACTGATGATTCTCGAGCTGAAAAGACGGCGCTAACGAACATCTTCCCCAGTGCTAAGCAGTTTCTTTGCCATTTTCATATGGCTCAAGCCGAATGGCGGTGGTTGATGTCAGCTTCCAGTGGCGTTGGCGAACACGAGAGACAGGAATTGATGGGGATGTTTCAAAAGGTATTGTGTACCTCTGAACCCATAATATTATTTCAATATGATTTTATTGTTGGGATATGAAACAATAAACAAATACTATTTCAAGAACTGTAACCTAAAACCGATTTGTGACACCTAGAGAATTTATTTTAAGGCAATTTTTTCAATAGGTACTCTGTTAAAACAAATAGTTAAGTTTTAACGGTCACTTCAGGAATTTCATTGGTTAGGGTTTCGAAATAAAAAAAAATTGCCATCGCAATATAGTCCTAAACAACTGTTTAAAATTTATCTGAGTGTTGAAAAACTTGCCATTAATCGTATTAGTTATGGATTTTGTTTAATAATTCTTGATGAAGAAAGGTGATAATTAGCCAGATGATTTGAATATTAATAAAGATAATATAATATATTAATTATTCAACAATTTAAATTTACATATTATCATTAACAAAATTGTACACAATAGTCTACACTCTCTTTCGCATTGTTTAGATACATATCTAACTGATTTGATTATTTAGGTCATGTATGCAAAATCGGAAGACGACCTTCACTCAGCGATAGATCAAGTAGACGACCAACAGCACCAAGAAAAGTTTGTAGCGAGACTTCACTCCAACTTGGAACGTAAAGAGGAATGGGTTGCTCTCTATCGGACTCACACGGTTACACGGAGCAGGGACACCAACAACTTCGCAGAAGCAACAATTCGGGTGATGAAGGACATAATTTTGAATCGTACTAAAGCGTTCAATGTCGTTGCTCTGGTAGAGTTTGTTGGTGTCGTTTGGGAGCAGTATTCTACAGCTGGACTTCTGAGCTTCGCACACAATCGACGATCACGCCCTCACATCATGTACGAAGCACTTTGCACCAGAATGAAAGCCATCGACAGAAGCAAAGTTCGTCAAGTGAGCGAGAGTGAGTATGAAGTACCAAGTGCAAGCGACCAAGACACGAGGTACTTCGTCAACGTTGATGTTGGAATGTGCAGTTGTCCCAGTGGCAACCGTGGTTCCTTCTGCAAGCATCAAGCGTATTTGCACAAAGAGTTCAAGACACCGTTTCCAAATGTCCCTGCTGTCACGCAGGAAGAGCGGTATGACCTTGGAAAACTGGCTCTTGGAGATATGTGTCCCCCAAAGGAATTCTTCAAGGTAATTATAATATTCTTCAATAGTATAAAAGTCAAAATTAAAACAGGAATTACTAATTAACCATGCCTGAAATTTATGTCCACTCCAAAAAGTCATTTTCATGAACCATTTGAACGTTTGTAAATATCCATGGTTACATAATATGACTCTCTTAAGTAAATCACTCTCTAAATCACTCTCTAATCACTCTCTTAATCACGATAAATCAGACAACTTATTCGAAGTTGTCTTTCGTTTAATCCTCTATATCTCGTATTATTTTAGGGCTTAAAAGATTCACCGCGCAAATCTGTGCAACATCCTGCAGAACTGCACATGGATGAAGAGCCTGAAGATCACACAGCCATGATGAACATAGTCGATCATTCGGAGGAGGAAGATGAGGACGCAGAGATCGAGTACACAGAAGCAAAGTCCAAAGTATTAAATCAGTTTGAGAGAATCGGCCATTTAATGGAGTCGAACCATTCAACCCTTCATACCAAACATTTGACAAAACTGGCACAGCAGCTGTCTAAAGTGACAAATGTCAACTTGGCTACAGAAATGCTGATGAGCACGACAGCATTATTGAGCAAGAAGACGCGGTCTGGTGGCAAGATCCGAGTGCAGCCTCCAGCCTTAGCAAGGAGGAGAGCAGGGGCAACAAGAGGCTCTACAAGGATTGCTTCTGGCAGGCCGTCTTTAAACCCAGCTGTTAAACGTGTCACCAAAAGGTGCCGAAATTTAAGACGAAACATTAACTTGAACGTTGGTAATGCCAAATCACACGGTGTTAACCACTAGGGTTAGATATTGGTTAGATAAGTGATAATTCAGTTACGCTATTTCTGTGTTGGTGCTAGAAATAAATACATTCTTGTTTTAAATAGATTATTTTTTTCGTGTACGATTATTGATTGATTGATACGTGTATTTGCTTACAGTCAAATGGTTTTCATTTATTTTTAAATTCTGCTCCAAGAAGAAATCCATATTAATTTAATTTTAAGCTGTCAAGGTAAATAGTGTGCATGAAGCAATTCAAATATTAATATCAATAATTATACCCATAGTGAATAATTTAACATAAATGTACGCGATTTTTTTTTCATTATGAATTTTGGTCATGATCATGCCATATAATTTTGAATAGACTGTTATTTTAATAAATATACCGAATAAAATAATTTGATTGCATATTCCAAAATATTTCTTGATGTTAGATTCAACCTGCCTCCCGAGTTTTCAATGTAAGTCCCTTTTATTGATCATTTTGTTCTGATAATTTGAAAAAATTTGATGAAATCGTTGAATTCACTCAATTATGACGTAAACCGAATCTAGCCAGGTTTAGTAATACCTACTTCAAATTATTGATACTATATTGAAAAATGTTTAAAAATGTTTCAATTATGTCAAATTCATTTAAAAAAAACATTTAACTTTTTAACTAAGTTGCATCATTTATTATATTACCAATTCATAAATAACTTTAGCCAGGTTTATAAAATCTCATTTCAAGTTTTAAATATTGGCGGCTAATGGGAGGAGTCAGAATGAGCCAATCACAGCAAAGGGTGCCGAATCCGTATTGCAAAGGTAAATAAGCTCACCGGACACTGACTACTCGAACCAGTCCCACGGCCACCTATAGGGGCTAATAATACATCATTGCAGCGCCGGCCCTTAGACCGCGCTGACCCACCAGATCCCTTGACTCTGGTCTCAGGTCCACGGTTCATAACCCGGGACCCGGCATTAGGGGATCCCACCCCTTCTGCATCGCTGATGCGCCCTCCTGCACCCTCTGCTAAAAACTCTGCTCGACCTAACAACTCATTTTTCTCCAATAAAACGTCCTGCTCCCCGGCGTTGATCAACTGCAGCGTCACCTGCCCCTGAGAAGAAATGTTAGTGAGCACTCGGCCCACCATCACACCGTGATGCAACACCTTCTCAGGCTCTACCAACATCGCTCCACAAGCAAATACACTCTCGCCTCCCTCCATGGTGCAACTCAGGACCACCCTACTACGCTTTGGCAGTTTTACAGATGTCGTGCTGAATACGCGCATACCGGCTAACTTGGCTTGCTGCGCTGCGTGTGCTGACTGTCGAGCAACCACAGGACTGATCAGATCCTGATTCTGCTTCATCGTCAAGCACGCAGTTGTCACTTGATGACAACGCGGATCGTGAACCGGAGCCACCTCCCGTCCACTCAGGAACACAAATCGCCATGGTCCAATATGCAATGCACCCTGTTGCAAATCCAACACTGCACCACGCTCCCGTAGAAAGTCAGCGCCTAAAATCCCGTCATACGGGAGACGAACCTCAGCTGAAAACAATTTATGCACGAATGAAGTCCCTCCGACATGGAACTCCACCCGGCAACTCCCCAACAGACGGAGATCGGCCCCCGTGACTCCAGAAGCCACGGTCGCATCCTTCCTAAACTGTCCCCGACATACGTCTATGTCAGAGCGCAGCAAGGAAAGCGTTGCTCCCGTGTCCACCCCGTCAATCTCCACCTGCAACCAAAATGCTCCGCCATACCCGGAGTCAACCCCCGGTATGACGTGCCTCCGCCCCGAGCTCCCTAGCCCGACGATTGGGCCGTCGTCGAACCTGCGGCGTTTGGGGCTCCCTTGTTGAGCTGCACATTGCAGCTCCGTGCAATATGACCCAGCTTGCCACATCGGAAACATTTAATTCCCGCTCTGGCCTGCTGCCCTCCCGATGTTGTCCGCTTCCCGTCCGCCGCCGCGCCCACCCCCCGCTGTCTCTTGAAACAGCGCTCCTCCCCGTGGCCGTCCTGTCTACAATATCCACAGGGACGTCTCGGCGTCACCGCAAACACCGGGGCCTTGGCCACCACCTTTTCCTGTGCCTCGATTGCAGCCACCGTCACCGCGATCTGCACCGCCTCCTTCATGGTGGTCGGCAAACGGTACTGCACCTGCTTGCCCACCACCCCCTGCAGACCTCCCACAAACGCAGCCAGCAGACGGCGCTCACCCTCCTCTCTAACCACTGCCTTCACCGCGGGGTCAGCCACCGATCTGATAGTTTTTTGGCATAACGTTCGGCACCGGTCCGCGAAGGCCTCGACCGTCTCCGCCTTCCCCTGAACCGCGCTCTGTAACGCCGCATAGTGGAACTGGTCCGGCTGCTTATCGCCAAACCGTTCCAGGAACAACGCCTTGAACCCTACATAACCCTGCGACTTTTCCCCCAGACTAGAATCAAACACCTTAGCGCTCCCCACCAGCTTGAGTCGGCTGACGAACAGCCTGTCGGCGTCCGTCCAGCGTCCCAACTCGCCTGCCACCTCCACCGAGTCGAAAAAATCATACACCGAGACATCTGTTGGCCCTCCCCCCCAGGATTTAACCAGACTGGCCACAGTCAAATCCTTGACCACCTCTGGTCCAGCCTCAACCTTAGGCCGGGTGGACAGCCGCTCCTTCAGAGTAGCCAACTCGGCCACTAGCTTCTGAAAATCTTCCTTCGACACCATTGCAACTCAAAACCAGTGTTGTGACTAGATAATTTTATTTTTATCTAGATAAAGATAATAGATAACTGGCAAAAAGTTATCTTGATAAGATAAAAGATAATATTTTGAAAAATTATCTAGATAATAGATAAAGATAAAAAATAATTATCTAGATAAATATTAAAAGATAAAAGATAATTTTCTAAAATCTTGTCTCATTTCATTTTACATAGGTATTATTTTTAGGTATAGCCAAACAGTTACTTTATAGGCATATCTAACCAGATTATTGATGTTCCTACTGCCTGTGATTAAAATTTTCTAAAAGTGAATTTTTTTTTATAGGTGATTGTAATTTTAATTTTCTAATGCGTTAATTTGGAAAAGTTGCAGATATGCATAATATTATCTTTCACAGATTTCATTATAACATTATTTTCTAGCAAATGTTTTAAAATGTATTGGGGATAGGATACAGGATTTTTGGTAGGAACGATGAGGTTAGTAAATAGAACATTGTAAGACATAAGTTAAGCTTCTATTTATTTTAATTCAAATTAAGTGAAACTCTCGAGTCTTGAATAATGTGAACGTAGCTATTGATTAACCTGATTTAAACGATCAAATAAAAAATCAACGTGCCTCACTTTTGTTGCAGATGCTAAAATTTAACTGTTTATCAGTAATTCCTGAAGCTAACTGTTGTATCACTTAAAAACATATTAAAATTATTATAATATAATATAATCTCCCGACTCCTGAGCTGAGTCTGGTTTAAAACAATTGATCCGTGTTAAGCTTAAGGTGCAGTAATTCACCATACAAATGAATCTGTATAATTTAAGCGATTTGCATGTTTTCTTAAAAATAATACAATCATTCATTGACTGCATTACTGATACAGTACCACATTTTACTTTGAGTCCGCTTGCAAATGTCAGAAAGAGTCACCAAAGACAATAAAAAATTAATAGATACCGATGGTGACAACAATTCAACAGATAAATTAATTAAGAGTCCTGGCCCCTGGGGACCGCTGTGGAATCGGATCGACTGTACAATTTTATCAAATTTCTTTTATCTATGAATGTCTGTTTCTGAAATCTATGAAATATTAATATTTTTTTCCCTATAGACATTTCTGAAATTTTCTCAATAGCAAACACACAAAATAGGTGCCTACTACCTATTAAAACTACCTACATCCCAACGTTACAAAACAGTGGGATAAAAATGTTCCTGGAAATGATGTCAGAAATTTGGGGAAAATTGACGCAGTCGATTTAATAATTAGTAAATTACACATGGATTACATACAACTAATCAGTTATCATTAACTGAGTTAGTGTTGCATTTAAGAAGAAGAAGAGTCTCAAAAGTATGATCACTTAAATTGCATCGTCTGGGAACCAAGATTTGATTACCCGAGCTGAACATCCTTTCCACTGGAGCGGAAGATGGCAAAGTTGTGTTAAATTTAATAAACAATTTTTTTACAACTGGGAATTTATGAAGCATCGAAATCTCACTTTTTTTTATTCAAGGTATGCAAATGCCATTGACAAGTTGGAAGTTGTGACATTTGAAGAAATATTTTTAGTTTTTATGACTGAAGAAAAGATGCTCTCAGCCTCAGTGGTATTCAAATTATTGTCGCCATCGGTGTCTGTTCCACCTCCATCAACGACAGTTCGCTGATATTCAGTCAAGAATAGCTTTTTACACATTCTTGAATCGTGTTCACTAATCCAAGTCCAGTTAAGCTTAAAATTAGGGTGGCTAATCGTAGCCAATATATATGGCTTACTCTCGGGAGTATGTACATCAAAAATGTGATGAAATCGCCGCTCTAAATTCTGAAGAAGAACAGACCTCAATTCCGTACAGTAAGCTAAGTGACTCATTTTTGTAAGTTTTCCTTTCATGAGGTGTAGAGAGGGAAGTACAAGCCCTAGATAACAGTTTTTTTCTCCTTGAAGCACATCTAAGATTGTAGCAATAGGTTCCATGACGAGAACATATTCATCTAAGAATGCGAAATCTGATGAATTGAATTTTGATATTCCTATCTTAGCACACACTTCATTGACTTTACTCTTGCCGACTTCAATTACCTTCTTTACTGCATCATAAGTGGAGTTCCACCTAGTCATGATCGGTATGGTGAACTTAGTATCTAAAATAAGCCCTGTATGATCTGATGCTTTTGTGCTTCGCGAAACTTTGACCCAAAGACAATTGAGTTTTTTGAAAGCAGATTCATAAGCTTTACTGTATGTTTTGTCGGCAAGAGCTTTCTTTGCATCGGTTGTTGCAAGAAGGCTGAGCGTATGAGATGCACAAGTCATGTGCGGAGGGAGCTCAATATCATCGAGTTCGAATTCGAATTCTTGTTCAGTGCCGAAGCGGGACACTAAAATATTTTCAGATACAATAACGTCACTCTCCTCTTCATCATCAGACTCTGAATCAACGTTGGCTAGATCAATAACGGAAAATGAACGAAATGCTTTTCCGAAGTTTGAGGCATTATCGGTAACGGTGTGGGTCAGTTTTCCATCAAGAGCGAATCCCGTGTGAATTACATGCAAGCTTTTTGCAATATTAATATAATCGTGTGAAAATTTGAATCTCTGGCATGCCAGTGCAAAAGAATGTCTTTCTAAGGTGTTTGCATCTAAGTAGTGGGCAGTAACACCCATGTAACTGCGATTATGAGAGGACCATAAATCTGCTGTTGTGCACACAAACTCCTGGTCTTTAAACCTATCATTTATGTCATATATCATTTTAGACCTTTTTGCCTCTATGCGTTTTGACAATGTTCTACGGCATGGCATATGTATGTGATTGTTACTGAGGCCAAGAACAAGATTTTTAAATGACGGCTTGTCTACACAAGATAGAGGTCTCATCTCTTCAACGATATAGCTTATGATGAGATTTTCACCGTCAACTTGTGTCAGAGGCTTGGAGGTGGCTCTTGACGCAGCAGCTTCATGTGGACGGCCAGACAACATTGATACCACGGTTCTTCTTTCATTAGAAAACGCTCCAGTTTGCTTTGATGGCCCAGACTTCGCCCTCATCTTCTTCACATACTCAGATAGCTTCACCATCAATCCAGAGTGTTTGATCTGCAAATATAAAATTACATTCAATCGATAGCTACAAATACAATCACTAGGTAGCTGTAACAGCCCAACTGTTTCCCAAACACCTGATATTTTATCATCAATAGGTGTGCATTCAGTTGGAATATTACTAGGACTATGAGGAAAACGCTAGGTATGTGTTATGCGTTGTTGACTCAACGCAGATGACTCCCTCTCACTGCTCAAAGTAGACTAGGTACTATACAGTGCACACTACGCAATAAATGACAGTATAAGCCTCCTTGAAACAATAGGGGAGTCTCTTAAAAATTATATTTTAGAATAACTAGCTATTTCATGACAGCAGAGATGTTGCTAAACACGCATGGTATTTTTGGGAATTATTTTACAAAGTTTGAAAGAATTCTTCTAATTTTAAAACAGACAAACCAACAATGACGACATCACATGGGATGGCAACAAGCGTTACACCATGGTAGGTAAAACATTGTTGGGGACTTAGATATGATATCACAAGTCACAACTCGTTTTCCTAATCTTAAAACACACCATTTTTCCCTTCAAAATGTCCCCATTTGAACTTGATTTTTATGAATGCAAATTTTAAATTTCTTGGGGGACTGATAAGTGATAATTGTGTTTTTCATTATTATTTATGTTGATATTTACAAATTCACTTAAATAAAATTTCATGAAACTTCATTTACAAATGCAGTAAGAACTACATGGTTTCGAATCCCAATGGAGGAATACTAGGTACTACCTATATTTTTTATTTTGCAGCTGACCATTAATCATCACATCTGAGATTATCAGAGAAAAGCACATGTTCTAATGTAAAAGATAATTGTAATAGACTACATTTATGAATACCTAACTTATTTCATTTCATTATTTTATACAACAATTTTATTTCATGTATGACTTAAGAAAATTTTGAAAAATGTCAAACTATTTTCAATTTAAAAAAAAATGTTTATAAACTTGAGTGTCAAGTCTTGTTCTTTTCGTAGAATTTAATCAATTATGTACTACCTATCTCAAGCAAGAAGGTATCACAGGCGAGGGGAACGGAACGCTCATACCTATATCTAGGATGGATGAAGACAGAATTGTCAGAATATCAAGAGACAAGAGGCCCCGAGACGCAAGGAATGTGGGGAGACCACGAAAGAGGTGGAAGGACAGTTTGTAAATCTGATGGAGAAAAGGTACGTGTGCCTATTTAGAAGTAAGAAGAAGAAGAAGAAGAAGAAGAAGAAGAAGAAGAAGAATGATTCATATTATGAGAAGGAAAAGACAAATTATAAATAATAAAAAAAGAAGCTGGATACCTACATTAATAAACTAGCATCATACCTTGTAGTGACTCAAGAAGTTCCCTGTTGACTTCTTAGAACCTTTTACAAGTTTCCCGCATGTTGTGCAGCTGGCACCGATCAGGTCCTTTTCTGACTTGGTCAGCGACATTGATTTCTTTACAGCATAGTATTTGCCGTCAAGTATAGCAGGTAGGTTTTCTGGTTTTTCTTTCTCGTTGTCTGTGCGTCTTCTAGACGTGGTTTCTCCGAATTCGACTTCCACTATCACACTTGAAGTGTTGTCTCCGTCCCCAGAGCTGGGAGTTGATGGGCGATCTGCCTCCTCTTCTTCTACATAATTCATTTTGACCTAAGGAAAAAAGAAAAAGTATATGTTTTGCACTAATAAAATAATTTGTTGGGATAGGTTAGATATTTCGTCATGAATACCTAGGTACAATATTAGAATTATTTTGGCAGCAGTTTCTAGTACCTAAGGTACCTACCTAGTTGTGTTAGAGCATTGACTAACACCTCTATGGTTAGAGTCTAGACTTCTATAGTTAAACAATTCTTTGGTCAGGACCAACAAAATTGATTTTCCGCTCCGTTTTATTTAGTTACACAGGCAAGTTTATTTATTATTTCTACAAAACATGATAACATCTACCAATCATGTAAACTTGTTCATGCCTCGTGCGAAATTAGAGGTTATGTTCTTACATACACTGACAAAAATCATAGACTAGGTATTCATATCTTTATTAATTTTATTATATTTTAAACTGTGCACTAAGAGGTGTTACTCACCAGGAAATAAGAATCAACTGACTTAATCTGTCTTTAGCGATGCAAATGCGTCTTCTTCTTGCATCACACGAGAGAAGTGAAAAATATTCACGGGCGGGCGGGCGTTTGCCTTGACGAAAGCACGAAAGGCGGCAGGCACTAGGCAGACGGAAATGGAATCGATCCGAGATCTAGCGTCAATCTCGTGTACTTTGGATTGCATTGTCAGTTACCCGCCAAATTTAAAAACTAAATATAATATTATGAATTATTCCAATTTACATTACATGGTATTTTAAAATAAAAATAGATAAATATTTTTTATCTAGATAAAATACAAAAGATAACGATTTTTTTTATCTAGATAAAGATAAAGATAACAAGAAAAGTATTTATCTAGATGAAGATAAAGATAAAAAAAAAAAAATTCTCTAGATAATTATCTAGATAATTTTATCTAGATAAGTCACAACACTGCTCAAAACTATCACACACAAATAAAACACGCAAAACACAATTTAAACAATAACTTTAAAAAAAAAAAAAAAAAAACACATACTCATAAGAGCCGCCGCTCACCCAGCATGACTGCAAACACAAACATGATAATAAAATGCACAAACATCCCCTTCTTGCAGGGACAGACCGCTGTCACCACTGTCATGACCAGGGAACCCCTAGTCGAAGGGCTGCAGAGCAAGGAAAACCACTTAAACAGGAGACACTCGTAAAAGTTAAAACATGAATTTTAATGCAACATCGCTACGCCTTCGGACACAATCTGTCCTATAAATTACATTAGAATAATTCTACATCTCGCTTCCACTACTTACACGACCATCTCCTCCCCACCGCTCTCGGTTGAACTTCCTCAGTCGCCTCGCACCTTCACTGTCGCGATTCCCCAGACATTAGAGAGCCCGAATACGCTAAGTTTCCCTTATATACTGGGGACCGTTCTACGCCCTCTTCCCTGCCAACACCCAGGTTGCCCCGTCGCCACGAGGACCACGTCAAACATAGTGACCAATTAAATCTCCGTAAAAAATGCACGTGACGCGGTAGAGCAATTGAACTCAAGTCCCCTTGCAGTAAGACTGCTGACACTTGCGATCTCATTACACTGGCGCGCGTCGACGTGAAGCAATAGCCCGATACTCAGCTGATGAGTGATGACTCGGCACCTGATATCCGGCTATCAGTTGAATTCCAGAACAATTACATAACTTGGGTTTTGGCAAGAAAAGAGTCTCGGGCTCCATCACAGTATTTGTGCAAAATTTCAGACCGATTGGCTGTGCGGTTTGACCTGGGCAGTGCAGACAAAAAAAACATAAAAACACACACACACACACACACCCACACACACACACACACACACACACACACACACACACACACACACACACACACACACACACACACACACACACACACACACACACACCCACACACACACACACACACACACACACACACACACACATACGACCGAATCTATCTATGTGAGGTATGTGAATACACACCACCAATGTGAGACATCGCAAACTACACTAGATAGACAATGCTTACCATGACAACTATTGCTACCTTTAGTACCTAGATGGACGTGGTCATAACCGATTTGCTCTAAGACGTCGTTGTGTAAGTATGATATGACATATCTATGTGGACTCTGCGTTTTACTCAATATAATGTGAGATCACGTGAACTGCCAATCCGAGCTCATACACAGTGACCGTTACATTGTCGTATGTGCTCATACAAAGTGAACTCATACACATAACCGTCACTACGCGTACATTTTGCTTATCCGAACTCATACACAGTGACCGTTACAAAGTCGAAAGTGCATATACAGAGTGAAGTCATATGCATAACTTCATTACTTGTCAGGTTATTTGTAGGACGAGTTCCTTACAAATGAATATTATGACAATCCGTAACATAATATACACAGCAATGAACTGCGTAGGTACGTGATTCACGTAAGAACATCTGTTCAAATATCCCATGTATTACTGATTACTGATGGCATTTTTTTCCTGATATTAAATACAGATTATAATCTCAGAAAATCACTTACATCTATATAACATGGATATAATAATTTATGAGAATGGGTCAGACATGACATGTAAAAAGGTGCCATTAAAACAAACTAATTGATAAAAATACGTAGACAATGTTTCATTTAGAACACAAAGTACCTCTCTTCCAATCTGTAGACTTAACTGTGGTTAAATTACACACTTAAAAGCTCGCATTAATGGAAATAAGTTGATATTGTGTTTCAAGGACACAAAGTACCTCGCTTCAAATCTAAAGACTCAACTGTGGTTATATTACACACATGAGAGCTCGCATTGATGGAAATAAGTTGACATTGTGTTTCAAGAACACAAAGTACCTCGCTTCAAATCTATAAATTCAACTGTGGTTATATTACACACATGAGAGCTCGCATTGATGGAAATAAGTTGACATTGTGTATCAAGAACACAAAGTACCTCGCTTCAAATCTATAGACTCAACTGTGGTTATATTACACACTTGAGAGCTCGCATTGATGGAAATAAGTTGACATTGTGTTTCAAGAACACAAAGTACCTCGCTTCAAATCTATAAATTCAACTGTGGTTATATTACACACATGAGAGCTCGCATTGATGGAAATAAGTTGACATTGTGTTTCAAGAACACAAAGTACCTCGCTTCAAATCTATAGACTCAACTGTGGTTATATTACACACTTGAAAGCTCGCATTGATGGAAATAAGTTGACATTGTGTTTCAAGAACACAAAGTACCTCGCTTCAAATCTATAGACTCAACTGTGGTTATATTACACACATGAGAGCTCGCATTGATGGAAATAAGTTGACATTGTGTTTCAAGAACACAAAGTACCTCGCCTCAAATCTATAGACTCAACTGTGGTTATATTACACACTTGAAAGCTCGCATTGATGGAAATAAGTTGACATTGTGTTTCAAGAACACAAAGTACCTCGCTTCAAATCTATAGACTCAACTGTGGTTATATTACACACATGAGAGCTCGCATTGATGGAAATAAGTTGACATTGTGTTTCAAGAACACAAAGTACCTCGCTTCAAATCTATACACTCAACTGTGGTTATATTACACACATGAGAGCTCGCATTGATGGAAATAAGTTGACATTGTGTTTCAAGAACACAAAGTACCTCGCTTCAAATCTATAGACTTAACTGTGGTTATATTACACACTTGAGAGCTCGCATTGATGGAAATAAGTTGACATTGTGTTTCAAGAACACAAAGTACCTCGCCTCAAATCTATAGACTCAACTGTGGTTATATTACACACTTAAGAGCTCGCATTGATAGAAATATGTTGACATTGTGTATCTATAACTTTTTTAAAATCTTTTCGGCCTAGAATGATTTTAGATCAATCCCAGTAAACATATCAGCTGGCTCGATGAAGGCACGGTGATGGGCTATAGTACCGGCCACTCTGGCAAGGTGCTGGCCACGAACAAGATGGTGCATTCAAAGATCATGCTGGCCAACAGCAATGACGCCGGTACTGGCTCAGTGCTGGCTGGGCTGCACGCGGCCAAATTTCCGGTACTGGGCCAGTACCGGCCAATTGCTATGGCCGGTACCGGCAGGTACTGGGCGGTACTGGGCCGGTACTGATATTATGGAGCTACTCCCCTCTCTCTCTGGCAGTGCATCGTCTTGATCTTCGTAATGTTAACATTTGAAAAAATCGTTAAATACCATCGATTTCGTTCAATAACGCAAATGTCTTCGGGATCAGTGTGTATGAGACAAAACCTTACTGACCTCAGATCATACCCACACTTCAACCCTATCTGTATTAAATCATGATTTTATCATTTTTTACGAATATTTCTGTACATAAATGCTCAGTATTAATGAAAAGCCACTTTACTAATATTCGGAGAATATATGAACTGTGAGTGGAGCTTTATGATAAAATAGTCTTAAATTATTTGCGGTGTGTATTGTACAATGCATTGAATTAGTTGTTTAGATCTGCTGTGTGACGTTGAGTACGTACACACCGCATCATCTGAGGTCCTATAATTTTGACCTTGACGTAGAAGTTGCCATTTACTCGCCAGAACTATTGCATCGTATGTCTTCGGCGTTGTCAGGTTTCCTCAGTTTGCTTCGAATGTATGAGTAGAGGTTTATACCACCGGACAAGTGTGTAAGAAGACTTGAGAATCTGTTCAGTCTTTCTGAGGTCTTTCTTTCAGTATCTATTGAATCCTCGAATTTCATAATGAATTGATAATTGGAAATCACTCAACTTATTTATCACAAAATTGTTTTTATTATAAATTGCACAATATTTCGGCCACTGTCTGCGGCCTTCTTCAAGTGTATGTAACAATTATTGAAAAAATTGACAGGTATAAAACATTATGATTAAAAAAGTCTTTGGTTTTTGATAAGCCTAATGGATTGTGATTTGTTTGTCTTTTTTAATCATAATGTTTTATACCTGTCAATTTTTTCAATAATTGTTACATACACTTGAAGAAGGCCGCAGACAGTGGCCGAAATATTGTGCAATTTATAATAAAAAATAAAGTTTGTGTCCTGTCCAAAGGAAAGTAATTCATTTAATATAATACCAAACTTATCAGGAAGAGGAAATTTAATCACAAAATTGTTATTATCAGCGCAGATAATAATTATATTCACACTTATCGTGCATGTGTTTTAGGAAATATTAATAAATTATTTAAATCGTTTCAAAATTATACTTACAAAATATCAACAAATGTTAGTAAAACACACTGTTTTTGTACTCAAAAGTGTGAATATCCATTGATAAATATGACATTTAAATCAAGTGGACAATTTGACGGGAAATGCCATTCCTGTTGAATGATGAATATTTTACTGTTACCATGGTAACGTCATTGATGGTTGATTAAAAAATTACGCCATTTGACAGTATAACCGTTTTCCCTAGAAAATGTCCACTGATTTTAACATTAAATTAATGAATTTAATAATGTGTACACTTTTGAGTATGAAAATTATGATATTTACCGACAAATATGTTTTTATTTTGACGGGAAACCCCGTGGGTGATATAGGACAGCATCATGATTTATAATGTCTAGCCAAGAAACAATTTGTAACGATGGTGAAGACATTGTTGCCATTGCAATGATCTGCGCTATGGCGTTAGTGTATATTTTACTGATTTTAAACAATGGTAATAAAATAAATCATTTTAATATTTCTTAATTTTTTTTAATAGATTCCATGAAAACTAGTCATCCCACAACAAAACTGTAGTAATCTCTGGATTCATGCAAATATAAATTTCGTAACAAAACAAAACTTTAGTTTATTGCAAATTGGCGGTAGCCAATTTCAGATTTGCTTTGAAATCTATGCGAAAACTAGGCCCGATTCTGGTAAATCTAGTTTCTACGGCAAAAATAGATGACGAAAGCAACACTCGAATTTAAGCAAATATTTCGGAGGTGGAGTGTTTGCGATTACATCGCAAAACGACGATATCTACTGGAATTGGCGTTGTGATCAATTGTTTTCATATCGATAGCTGTGAAATAATTGAGCGAGCGAAGCGAGCGTCTCCATTTGGCTCTTTTGGCACGGACCTCTGTTTTTTTTTTTTTTTTGTTTTTTTTTTTTCTGTTACTGACGATATACAGGTCAGAGATTTTCTTCGATTGAGCTGAAATTTTGCACACATGTACGTAACATTTCTGATTGTTGCAGACCCTAATTTTTTTGAAATCCATTGATTGGTTCAAATTTTAAAAAAATTAACTTTCGATTGGTTGTTTTGATCAAATTGAAATTTTGACAAGTCATTACCCCCAACATTGTACCCAATCAAACAAAGTTTCAGCCAAATCCTCCCATTGGTTAAAATTTAAAACCATCTTTCCTGTGTTTTTAGAAATTTAAACTATAACCGATTGAACGATCAACTTATAACTTCGCATGATGGTTGGGACCAACATTATCTGCATTTTTGACAATTTTCATACTAATCTGTGTTTAAATCCAAACGTTGTTGACATTTTACGGACTATTTGCGTGTTGGCTGTCAAATTCACGGCGACTTCGACTCTTCAGTTCAAGGCAAGGTAGTTAGAGCAGAAACTTTCAAACGCAAATGAAACTGATAATGACCGTTTAACAGTCGATCTGATATTGTGTAGACACACTTATATCATATGAGTGGTCTCAGGTATATTTTTTGAAGGAGATCCTGTGATTTTTGAAAATTAACACGGAACCGTTCAATCATAAAGGTTCAATCGATCAACTTAAAGCTTTGCATGGTTATTTGGACCAATATTTTAGGAATGTTTTGAGATTTCTATACAAATCTGTGGCGAAATTTTAGAATTATTGGCTTTTAATGACATTTTCGATAGACAGAATTTCGGTTCGAGGTGTTGCGCGTATCCGTGCTCGCTCATCAACGCGTTACTCAGATTCATTGGTTAAAATTTAAATAAATATCTCCTGATAGGCTGAAAAATGAAAACGGTCTTCGATAATTCTGATCAAACTCATATTTTGCATGATCATAAAGACCAATATTGTCTCTTATTTTACAAAATTTCATCCCAATCAGTTAAGAACGTATGAAGTTATTTACATTTTTAATATCTGTCAGTAATGAAGTATCGAAATGAATGTTTTCCAGTGCCAATTGAAAATTGATTCTGATTTGCTTTATGAACCAGGTGCTTAGATGCTATTTTAAAGTTTCGATGAAAAGCATACACTTTTAAGTTGATATCATAATCAATTCCATATGGATGTATATGTTTTCTGTGCGTTGTGTACGCATTTCCGGTTCGAGAATTTGCACGTACCCGTGCTCGCTCATCAACGCGTTACACTGAGCGTTTTCCTAGTTGTATAAATAATATAACAATTCTTCACTCAATCACGTATTGCTAGACCGAAGGTTCATTATCCCGCACCTTTAACATAGGAATCTCGCCCTTATCAATATAACACATAGAAGCCATTTTAAGTTATTTGAAGTTTTTTCACTTTCCTGACAACATTTTTAAAATCTGAGTTCACATTCGAATTCAGCGTGAAAATTGGAGGTAACCACTCTAAAATTCAACTGTCTACTTGCAAAAATGAGAGAGAAAGACCGATTCTAAAATTCGTGAATTTGTTCAGATTTAATGCCATAGTAACAACGTTAGAGCAACCTCGATCTTGCACATGAAGTCAACGCAGAGAAAATAATTTTATTTGAACGATGATTACCGTTAATCCAAGCATTCTAGAGAAAAGTGTTTCAAACAAAAAACACTCACAATAGGATAATACATCGGTTAAAAGATTGAATTTGACGAATCCTGTTCAAACAGAGGAGAGAAAAATTCTGGGACCTCGTATGTAATGGCATAATTCATATTGATCATCACACATTTGTGAACTCGAATTGATGATACGAGTGAGCCTAGTGTGTATAAGATAGAACCATATAATTCTGAGAAAATATTTATTTTATAGATGATTATCGCAAAAAAAATTGACTAATGATTGAAAAATTACAACCTTGAAACACATTTTCGCAGTCCAAGGTTACGAGGAAAATTAAGTAGGAAGAAAACATTTTAGTCCAACTAGCATTTTAATAGTATGTCAAAATCTGGTTATTGTTCTTGTATAATTACGGAAATGTTATTGTTTGTAATGGGTAGCAGGCTTGATTCTCTTGGTTGTTCTTCCTGACTTAGTTTGTTTCGTGGTATACCTTCAGATTTAAGAAAATGCTATTTATTCTAACAAATTTATTTATAGAAAATATCAACATAATGTTGATAAAACATACTGTTTTATACTCAAAAGTGTAAATATCCATTGATAAATATGACATTTAAATCAAGTGGACAATTTGACGGGAAACGGCATTCCTGTCGAATGATTTAATATTTTATTGTAACCATGTCAACGTCATTAATTGTTAGTTGATTAAGAAATTACGCCATTTGACAGTATAACCGTTTTCCCTAGAAAATGTCCACTGAATAAAACATTATATTTATGAATTAATGTGTACACATTTGAGTATGAAAATAATAATTTTTACCGACAAATACGTTTTTATTTTGACCGGAAACCCCGTGGGTGAGCATCATGATTTATCAATTCTAGCCAAGAAACAATTTGTAACGATGGTGAAGACATTGTTGCCGTATGCAATACTCTGAGCTATGGCGTCAATGTATATTTTACTGATTCTAAACAATGATAATAAAATAAATCATTTCATTTTAATATTTCTTAAATTTTTTTGATGCCTTTAAAACTAGTCATCCCACTACAAAAATATGGTAATCTTGAATTCTAACAATTTTTAAACAAAAATAGCATAACATAACAAAACTTTAGGTTATTGCAATTTGGCGGCCGCCAATTTCAGATACGTAATCGCTTAGCTTTGAAATCTATGCGAAAACTAGGACCGATTCTGGTAAATCTAGTTTCTACGGCAAAACTAGATGACGAAAGCACCACTCGAATTTTAGCAAATATTCCGGAACACTCCTCGTAAGTATACCTACCACACTATCGATCACTTCGATCTGTGGTAGTTTTAAAAATTCGTTCAAATATCTCAATTTCGTTCAATTACATCGCAAATAGACGATATCTATTGGAGATGGCGTTAGGATCAATTGTTTTCATATCGATAGCTGTGAAATACATGTATAAATAATATAACAATTCTTCACTCAATCACGTATTGCTAGACCGTAAGGTTAATTATCCCGCACCTTTAACATAGGAATCTCGCCCTTATCAATATAACACACAGAAGCCATTTAAGTTATTTGAAGTTTTTTCACTTTCCTGACAACATTTTTAAAATCTGAGTTCACATTCGAATTCAGCGTGAAAATTGGAGGTAACCAATCTAAAATTCAACTGTCTACTTGCAAAAATGAGAGAGAAAGACCGATTCTAAAATTCGTGAATTTGTTCAGATTTAATGCCATAGTACCAACGTTAGAGCAACCCCGACCTTGCAAGTTAAGTCAACACAGAAAATAATTTTATTTGAATGATGATTACCGTTAATCCAAGCATTCTAGAGAAAAGTGTCTCAAACAAAAAAACACTCACAATAGGATAATACATCGGGGAAAATATAAATTTTGACGAATCCTCCTCAAAGCGAGGAGAGAAGAAACCTAGGACCTCGTTTGCAATTGATGAATTCATATTGAGCGTCACACATTTGGGAACTCGAATTGATAATGAATAAGTATACTGTGTGTATGAGATAGAACCAAATAATGTGAATTTCAGGGGCGTAACAAGGGGTGTGCGGCTGGGTAGTAGTACATTTACACGCTTAGTATGGTACATCTGCCAATGACTGGTGCATTTTCCCTAGTTAATTACTATTATGACTTTTCCACTGAAGCTATGCTTCTTGACTTTGGTGAATAGTTTGTTGAACAATTTTAATAAATGTAATTCATTTATTTGATAACAAATAAATAAAATTCAATAAATGTAAATTATATTCAATATAAAAATAACTTCAATTTCAATATGAAGGTATGTGCGAAGCAAAACATCTAATGGTAGCCAGGTTGGTAGAACTCTCGCCCGGGAAGTGAGATCTCCCGGGTTCGAGCCCTGGTTCGGCGGTTATTTCCACTTTGCACATTAGTTGAAGCGAAATAAAAAAATTAAAATGAATATAATGTATATTTATGGGCGCTGGAGCGGCGAAGGGGGGGGGGGGGGGGGGGGGGGTAAACGTGCCACCCCCCTAAGAAAACACATGAGGCAGATAAATCAATGTGCCTACCCCCCCCCCCCCCCCCCCCCTTCCCCATAATAAAGATATTCATTCAAATCTACTTAATAAATTGTCCGACTTCGAAATAATCTTCATAAGAAACTATTGAGTAAAGATATTAAAGTTCAAATTTTCAGTTAATCCCTATGTAAGGGGAGCAAATCGCCGAAAAATTATAAGCCAAAGCGCATCGAAATTTGGTCCATATGAACTTCTGAAATTAAAAACAAATCCGACCTGCATGATTTTGGGGGGTTTTGTGCATTGAACTCAAACGTAAACGTGTTTTCCCGAAAAAATGTATTTTCAGCTACTTTTGGGGCATCTGACAACCAGGAGTGCCCCCCCCCCCCCCCTGCAAAAATATACTTCCTACGCATCTGTGTATATTTATTATGAACGTATGCTCCTTTTAGAACAAATTTACAACGATTTCATTTTATCTCAACATTTTCATATTAACAAATTTCCAATCTAGAAAAGAATTCTTAATTTACCATCATATACTACTTATGCCAAATGTCATATTGAAACATCCTACACAAAACTACATCATTGACAAGTGGTAAAATATTACAGCTAATATGATGGAAACATGGTACAAGTTATTTTCGATTTTAGAGAACTCTCACCCAGAATATATTTTCTCAATTATATTCCCTAAAATATCAAAGTATGGTATACTCAAAAAAAAATATTAAAAATGGCTAATTTCTTGTTGTTTTCATGATGAAACTTTATCTAGTTGAATTGAATAATGTGCTTGTCCGGTATAATCTCAGATCTTTCTTCTCCACACAGCCACCGATTCATATGCCATATTAATTTAAAACACTAAATAATAGTGTCTTGTGTAAAACACTTATAATTGTAATTAGGTTTCATTTTAATCACATGTCACAGCCCGTACGATTCATTATTCAGTACCTTTGACATGGGAACCCCGCCCTTATCAATATCACACACAGATGCCATTTCAGTTAATTGATGTTTATTCACTCTACTGACAACATTTTCAAAATCTGAGTTCACATTCGAATTCAGCGGGAAAATTGGAGTAAACCACTCTAAAATTCAACTGTCTACTTGCAAAAATGAGAGAGAAAGACCGATTCTAAAATTCGTGAATTTGTTCAGATTTAATGCCATAGTAACAACGTTAGAGCAACCTCGATCTTGCACGTGAAGTCAACGCAGAGAAAATAATTTTATTTGAACGATGATTACCGTTAATCCAAGCATCCTAGAGATAAGTGTTTCAAACAAAAAACACTCACAATAGGATAATACATCAGGGAATATATTGAATTTGACGAATCTTTTTCAAACAGTGGAGAGAAAAATCCTAGGACCTCGTTTGTAATTGATAAATTCATAATGATCATCACACATTTGTGAACTCGAATTGATACTGTAAATGAGCCTAGAGTGTGTATAAGATAGAACTTCTGCTATTAATTATTTAAATAATTCTTAAACACTGTATGTTATGAAGAAAGTATTTTAATAGGTATTTCATAATAAATTGAATACAGAAAATCATCTGTCTGAGAAATTGAAGCTGTTAATAATGACCGTAAAGATTATTGTATACAAAACTGTGCGTAATGGGAGGGTTGCTAAGGTGTCGAATTCTAGACGCAGAGGGGCGTAAGTCCGTCTTGTTAATACATTCCCTCGAGCTCGTGTGTTGGCGCTTGAGCCAACTTGCTCACATCCCCTGTGAGCGGCAAATGATGGGAGGGTCGCCTAATGAGTCGAGTTCTAGACGCGGTCCTAATAGGTCTGTAGAAGGTAAATCGATGGTCTGCGGGGGCATGTATTTAAAATTTTGGCCCAATTTTGAGTATAAAGTTCGGCGTTACAATTTCAAAAATCGACTAGCTGAGAATTTCTAGTATTTTTTATTTTTCTTCACTCAATATCGAGCTGGGACCTACCCTCTTTTTTAAAAAATGTCTCGTACTTTCGCTCTCAAAAGGACAAAAAAACTAATTTTTATGGCCCATTTCGGCGCCATCTTGAATTAGTGAGTCGGCGTTATGTCCATCGGAATCGACGTGTAAGCATTAGTTAAGTTTTGCATATTCAAGTATTTCCTCCAAAAATTGCAAGCGATGTGCTCAAACTCGATTTTCGATAAATAATCTGGAGCTACCTCCGTCTGGAGCTGCTTTGTCTTGTTCTCGGATCTGTTACATTTTCAAAAAACCTTTCAAAACCCCAAAGTTCGTTCAATTGCATCGCAAATAGACTCTTCTTATCGCAAATGTCTTCATGATTAACAGTTTTCCTATGTGTACCTACCTGTTTAAAACCACGAATTCCCAAGAATTTTGCCGCTTTTGAAAAATATCGACTTTTGACAATGTCGTTGATAATGAGATCACTATCGATTTTTCCTGTTTTAAAATTGCAGTTAATTTGCAGCTTAGAATTCTCATAGACAACGTACCTACATAGCAATATAAAAATATCCGGGACGTGTCATGTGAACATTGCAGGCAAAGCGGTGATATTTAAATTGAAAAAGCAACATGTAAAAACTCTCTTTGTGATCGCATCTTTATTCATTTTACTTTTTAATCATTCGGATATAAGTTAAAAATTAACCCAAAATATAAGTAAGTGTCGTCGCATGACATGAGAAATTAATATTACAATATAAGATACTTCGGAAAGACGGTAAAGGTTGGCAAGTCTCATTACACACTCGTGGAGAGAATCAAACATATTACTCATGTTCGAAGTAAACTGAAACCCCTAACCACGCAGAAAATGGAAACCTTCTTATGGCGATAAACACTCCTACCTTCAGTTCAAGGTCGACGCTCTAGGACCTCAGATAATGCGGTGTGTGCGTATCGGTGATACACAACAGTTCAGTGAAGCAAATCTAATGCATGTGTATAAAACAAGGAAAAACTATCAAGCAATTGTTTAAATAAATCCCAAACTCGTCCATATTTACTCCTAATATTATGAAAGTAGATTTACATAGCATTGGTCATTCGTTTACGGATAATCATTACTAAACAATATCCTCATTTTGAGTTTGAATCAATATATTGAACTTTCTGAATTTCTTCAAGGTCTTTTGGGTAGTTTTATCGCATACACATTGTTGAATTTAAAATAACAATACGAGGTCGTCTGTGTGTTAATACACGCCAATCCCATTTCTCAGTTGTATCTGAAGTCTTCTGGCTATCGCATACACATTGTTGAATTTAAAATAACAATACGAGGTCGTCTGTGTGTTGATACACGCCAATCCGATTTCTCAGTTGTATCTGAAGTCTTCTGGCAATCGCATACACATTGTTGAATTTAAAATAACAATACGAGGTCGTCTGTGTGTTGATACACGCCAATCCGATTTCTCAGTTGTATCTGAAGTCTTCTGGCAATCGCATACACATTGTTGAATTTAAAATAACAATACGAGGTCGTCTGTGTGTTAATACACGCCAATCCCATTTCTCAGTTGTATCTGAAGTCTTCTGGCTATCGCATACACATTGTTGAATTTAAAATAACAATACGAGGTCGTCTGTGTGTTAATACACGCCAATCCCATTTCTCAGTTGTATCTGAAGTCTTCTGGCAATCGCATACACATTGTTGAATTTAAAATAACAATACGAGGTCGTCTGTGTGTTGATACACGCCAATCCCATTTCTCAGTTGTATCTGAAGTCTTCTGGCTATCGCATACACATTGTTGAATTTAAAATAACAATACGAGGTCGTCTGTGTGTTAATACACGCCAATCCCATTTCTCAGTTGTATCTGAAGTCTTCGGGCAATCGCATACACATTGTTGAATTTAAAATAACAATACGAGGTCGTCTGTGTGTTGATACACGCCAATCCCATTTCTCAGTTGTATCTGAAGTCTTCTGGCTATCGCATACACATTGTTGAATTTAAAATAACAATACGAGGTCGTCTGTGTGTTAATACACGCCAATCCCATTTCTCAGTTGTATCTGAAGTCTTCTGGCAATCGCATACACATTGTTGAATTTAAAATAACAATACGAGGTCGTCTGTGTGTTAATACACGCCAATCCGATTTCTCAGTTGTATCTGAAGTCTTCTGGCAATCGCATACACATTGTTGAATTTAAAATAACAATACGAGGTCGTCTGTGTGTTGATACACGCCAATCCCATTTCTCAGTTGTATCTGAAGTCTTCTGGCTATCGCATACACATTGTTGAATTTAAAATAACAATACGAGGTCGTCTGTGTGTTGATACACGCCAATCAGATTTCTCAGTTGTATCTGAAGTCTTCTGGCTATCGCATACACATTGTTGAATTTAAAATAACAATACGAGGTCGTATGTGTGTTAATACACGCCAATCCGATTTCTCAGTTGTATCTGAAGTCTTCTGTAGTTTAGTTCTATCGCATACACATTGTTGAATTTAAAATAACAATACGAGGTCGTCTGTGTGTTAATACACGCCAATCCGATTTCTCAGTTGTATCTGAAGTCTTCTGGCTATCGCATACACATTGTTGAATTTAAAATAACAATACGAGGTCGTCTGTGTGTTGATACACGCCAATCCGATTTCTCAGTTGTATCTGAAGTCTTCTGGCTATCGCATACACATTGTTGAATTTAAAATAACAATACGAGGTCGTATGTGTGTTAATACACGCCAATCCGATTTCTCAGTTGTATCTGAAGTCTTCTGTAGTTTAGTTCTATCGCATACACATTGTTGAATTTAAAATAACAATACGAGGTCGTCTGTGTGTTGATACACGCCAATCCGATTTCTCAGTTGTATCTGAAGTCTTCTGGCAATCGCATACACATTGTTGAATTTAAAATAACAATACGAGGTCGTCTGTGTGTTGATACACGCCAATCCGATTTCTCAGTTGTATCTGAAGTCTTCTGGCAATCGCATACACATTGTTGAATTTAAAATAACAATACGAGGTCGTCTGTGTGTTGATACACGCCAATCCGATTTCTCAGTTGTATCTGAAGTCTTCTGGCAATCGCATACACATTGTTGAATTTAAAATAACAATACGAGGTCGTCTGTGTGTTAATACACGCCAATCCCATTTCTCAGTTGTATCTGAAGTCTTCTGGCTATCGCATACACATTGTTGAATTTAAAATAACAATACGAGGTCGTCTGTGTGTTAATACACGCCAATCCCATTTCTCAGTTGTATCTGAAGTCTTCTGGCAATCGCATACACATTGTTGAATTTAAAATAACAATACGAGGTCGTCTGTGTGTTGATACACGCCAATCCCATTTCTCAGTTGTATCTGAAGTCTTCTGGCTATCGCATACACATTGTTGAATTTAAAATAACAATACGAGGTCGTCTGTGTGTTAATACACGCCAATCCCATTTCTCAGTTGTATCTGAAGTCTTCGGGCAATCGCATACACATTGTTGAATTTAAAATAACAATACGAGGTCGTCTGTGTGTTGATACACGCCAATCCCATTTCTCAGTTGTATCTGAAGTCTTCTGGCTATCGCATACACATTGTTGAATTTAAAATAACAATACGAGGTCGTCTGTGTGTTAATACACGCCAATCCCATTTCTCAGTTGTATCTGAAGTCTTCTGGCAATCGCATACACATTGTTGAATTTAAAATAACAATACGAGGTCGTCTGTGTGTTAATACACGCCAATCCGATTTCTCAGTTGTATCTGAAGTCTTCTGGCAATCGCATACACATTGTTGAATTTAAAATAACAATACGAGGTCGTCTGTGTGTTGATACACGCCAATCCCATTTCTCAGTTGTATCTGAAGTCTTCTGGCTATCGCATACACATTGTTGAATTTAAAATAACAATACGAGGTCGTCTGTGTGTTGATACACGCCAATCAGATTTCTCAGTTGTATCTGAAGTCTTCTGGCTATCGCATACACATTGTTGAATTTAAAATAACAATACGAGGTCGTATGTGTGTTAATACACGCCAATCCGATTTCTCAGTTGTATCTGAAGTCTTCTGTAGTTTAGTTCTATCGCATACACATTGTTGAATTTAAAATAACAATACGAGGTCGTCTGTGTGTTAATACACGCCAATCCGATTTCTCAGTTGTATCTGAAGTCTTCTGGCTATCGCATACACATTGTTGAATTTAAAATAACAATACGAGGTCGTCTGTGTGTTGATACACGCCAATCCGATTTCTCAGTTGTATCTGAAGTCTTCTGGCTATCGCATACACATTGTTGAATTTAAAATAACAATACGAGGTCGTATGTGTGTTAATACACGCCAATCCGATTTCTCAGTTGTATCTGAAGTCTTCTGTAGTTTAGTTCTATCGCATACACATTGTTGAATTTAAAATAACAATACGAGGTCGTCTGTGTGTTGATACACGCCAATCCGATTTCTCAGTTGTATCTGAAGTCTTCTGGCTATCGCATACACATTGTTGAATTTAAAATAACAATACGAGGTCTTCTGTGTGTTGATACACGCCAATCCCATTTCTCAGTTGTATCTGAAGTCTTCTGGCAATCGCATACACATTGTTGAATTTAAAATAACAATACGAGGTCGTATGTGTGTTGATACACGCCAATCCGATTTCTCAGTTGTATCTGAAGTCTTCTGGCTATCGCATACACATTGTTGAATTTAAAATAACAATACGAGGTCGTCTGTGTGTTGATACACGCCAATCCCATTTCTCAGTTGTATCTGAAGTCTTCTGGCTATCGCATACACATTGTTGAATTTAAAATAACAATACGAGGTCGTCTGTGTGTTGATACACGCCAATCCGATTTCTCAGTTGTATCTGAAGTTTTCTGGCTATCGCATACACATTGTTGAATTTAAAATAACAATACGAGGTCGTCTGTGTGTTGATACACGCCAATCCCATTTTTCAGTTGTATCTGAAGTCGTCTGTAGTTTAGTTCTATCGCATACACATTGTTGAATTTAAAATAACAATACGAGGTCGTCTGTGTGTTGATACACGCCAATCCGATTTCTCAGTTGTATCTGAAGTCTTCTGGCAATCGCATACACATTGTTGAATTTAAAATAACAATACGAGGTCGTCTGTGTGTTGATACACGCTAATCCGATTTCTCAGTTGTATCTGAAGTCTTCTGGCTATCGCACACACATTGTTGAATTTAAAATAACAATACGAGGTCGTCTGTGTGTTAATACACGCCAATCCGATTTCTCAGTTGTATCTGAAGTCTTCTGGCTATCGCATACACATTGTTGAATTTAAAATAACAATACGAGGTCGTCTGTGTGTTGATACACGCCAATCCGATTTCTCAGTTGTATCTGAAGTCTTCTGGCAATCGCATACACATTGTTGAATTTAAAATAACAATACGAGGTCGTCTGTGTGTTGATACACGCCAATCCGATTTCTCAGTTGTATCTGAAGTCTTCTGGCTATCGCATACACATTGTTGAATTTAAAATAACAATACGAGGTCGTCTGTGTGTTAATACACGCCAATCCGATTTCTCAGTTGTATCTGAAGTCTTCTGGCTATCGCATACACATTGTTGAATTTAAAATAACAATACGAGGTCGTCTGTGTGTTAATACACGCCAATCCGATTTAAATTTAAATTCAACGTTTAAATTACAACATTTTAAGACACAAGACGCAAGTCTGTCAAATATAACAATATAGAATGTTTTTCAAGATGTTACAAGTTATATATAATCCAACAAAAAATATACACATTTGTGAAATTGTATTCAATAACATTTTACGTGGATTTCCCCCCTCTATAAAAATATCAATACGTAGTCAGTTACTGCAGTTAGAAACTTGTCTATTTCGCACGTATGTGACATTTGTTTTATGTAATAGTTACATTGTTTAACGTTATTATTATTATTTTCCGGTAATCATTTGGTACGTACACGATTTTAGCATACGCACGATATTACGTACTTTTTAAAAAAACATACGATTATCTTCAACAGAGTAATACGATATTTAATTGTATTTAATTGTTTAGTCATTGCTCCAATGTAGTTATCTTAATTTATTTGCTGGTTTCTATGCATGTAACATAGGTGTACCTAACAATTGAACGTATTAATAAATAGTTTACAAAACTATACGTTTTTATTTTTTATGACCTCACATTGTATTGGCTTAGGCGGTCGCGCTGTGTGTATTTCAAATATTTGAATGCCGTCATGTCATTGGCTGATTCGAATTTAAAGGGAACTCCACAAAATGCATGTCCGAAAAAGGAGCTCACATGCTGCGGTCACTACGCGTCATGGGTGTGTACGAAGTGTGTGAAAACTATTCGAGCGCCGCCCTGGTGGGAACACACCTCAACTACGAAAACAGACAAATCTATCAATGTGAGCTCATAGCTGAAACTCGGTAGGAAGGCCTTATTTATCATTTAGCATTGATTCCCTATACTAAACAATCCGAGCTCAGGGGGTCTGAGCTCACATTGAAAATGGACCTCACATTCCTGTTGTGTATTCACCCGCCTGAGCTCACATTGATAGCTTTGTCAACACACACACACACACACACACACACACACACACACACACACACACACACACACACACACACACACACACACACACACACACACACACACACACAGAAAGTGCCATAAGAGTACAGTGGTGACGCTCGCTACGCTCGCTCAAAAAACAAATACTCAATGATAGATTTGGACCAAGAATTTTGGCCACGTGTTAATATTTGAATGTCTGCCAACAGTATCATATTGTCGTGTAACAATAGTGTATTCCGCGGCGGAGTATTGTGCGCCTGTTTGGGTCAACAGTCATCATACAAAAACTCTGGACTCAAAACTGAACATCACCATGCGCATAATATCAGGCACTACGAGATCGACTCCCCTTCAATGGCTCCCAGTTCTCAGCAATATTCCGCCACCTCATCTGCGACGACAAGGGGCCTTGGTTAGGCAATGGGAGAAGTGCCTGACAAATCCAGAACTTCCTGTTTACAAATTTACCACCGCAATAGAGAAGACAAAGACTCAAATCCAGGCATCTCCCTGGAAATTGGCCAGTGCTCTGTCAGAGAGGGGTTTTGACTTTGAAGCTGCGTGGACAGAAGAGTGGTCTTCAGATAATCCTGACGTCCACGCATTGGTTCAAGATCCCATCATCGAGCAGCCTGGATTTGAGCTTCCTCGGAGGGAATGGGCCACATTGAATAGGCTGAGGACTGGGCACGGACGATGCGGGCAGATGATGCACAAGTGGGGCCTGAGAGAGTCTCCGGAGTGTGACTGTAGACACCCTGTGCAATCTGCGTTCCACATCGCCACTGAGTGGGGGAAGCAGAATAGCGGCAAATGGAATAACGGCAAATAGGCTTCGAGGAACAACAGCAAATCATTTTTTGCCTTTGGTCCTCGAGGATTAACAGCAAAATTCATTTGCTCTTCTTCCATGGAATAAAGGCAAATGAATATTTGCTGTTCTTCCTCGCGGAACAAGAGCAAATGCTATTTGGTGTTCTTCCGTGGAATAAAGGCAAATGGCATTTGCTGTTATTCCTCACAATTAATAGAAATTGATCATCATATGATTTGCTCAATTGATGATTTTTCGCGGGGATTAACAGCAAATGACATTTGCCTTTATTCCATGGAAGTACACCAAATAGCATTGTCCACTAAAATAGAGTGTCCACTACGCAGATTCACAGGATTAATCTCACTCCGGAGGCCCTCAGGTGGCTTGAAGTTCTAGATACCATGTGCGGCTGTAGAAGCTTCTGCCAGATCAGCAATATTGTTTATGTTTTACATTGATTTCTTATTATGATAATTATGTCCTATGATTTGTGTTTTATATTACCAATGTTTGTAACTTATTATTGTAATTGTAATAAACCATACGAAATAATAATAATAACAAAGCGAGTAACAATGTGTGATGGTGTAGTTTGGTCGGCAATGTCGGCTGAATAGTCTAGGATTATCAGACGGCTATCTCGTCAAATAACGAAGTTTGCTTCATCGGTCGGGTGGCAAGCTAATTTTTGTATATGTTGTTCCTAACAGTCCAAAGTAACCACCATTCAAAATAAGTCAAAATAAAACCATCGGAACATGCCCATAAAATTCAAGAAAGCCAAAACGGGGGGCCAAAAACGCAAGTGTTAAAACTGCTGCAGATCATTCAATTTCGGTCCAATTTTCTCCAAACAAAAACAGAAATGTTAAAAATAATAATGTTAATCTGAAAAAAATTGAAGTTGACCAATTTTAGAAATTATATGGTCGATTTTTACAAAAAATGTACAAAACGGGGTACTCGAGGCACTTTCGTTTCTTCCTGCGTCCGAGTTATAACTCCGATTGAAAAATAATTTACATGATAAAATAGCTTGTTCTTTTGCCAACAAATTTGTCGCTTGAAGTTTGTCGGTACGCGAACTTCATCGCAATGTTTTTGCGTTTTACGAAACTACTTCGCGCGCGAAGACGAGATTTCCCCCCCTCCTCCCACGCTAACGGCCATAAGAACCCAAGGCGAGCTCACAAGTGGCTTGCGTCATGGACAGTTTATGTATCGCGTTTATTGCTTTGTCTCTTCATGGGTGATTAATAACACATAACTTACGTGAAATTACAAGAAACTTTTTTAGGGGTATAATAATACACTTTTTGTGAATGTATTGATTGTGATTCTGAACATTAGACGTTTATTATATGATTTAATTAATCTATAAAACTCATTTTATTGCCAAATTATCTTTTAAAATTATTTGTACATCACAGAACAGTGGCCACGGGGTGTGAGATATGTGAATTTATTTTCTCAAATGTTGAATAATTGTTTATTTTAATTTTTTATATTACCTGAAACATTGTCATGAAGTACACTTTACATGCAGGACACATGCTAGTGTATTTCTTTTACCTATACAGTTGATGTTATTCTGCACATTTAACACTGTACATACTTTTTTTGTATGTCAAATTATTTTGTATTTTAAATAAAATTTTAAAATAGGAAATTAAATTATTAATACATGCCCAATTTTAGAAGGAATTATTTTTTAAGAATCTAAAGAATCTAAGAATTTTATTTTTAAGAAGGATTTTAGTGGTCTCATTCGGATTATTGGTCATAGAAAGTGTAATCTGTAATGTTCTATACTTTTCGGTACTGCTATTATTGCCAGAAAATTCAAATAAGCCAACATATACTGAAGTATCTTATTGCCCACATGTCAATCATCAATCATGTGTACTACACGTGCCAATGAAAACACGAATACAAAATAAATAAATAATTTTAAAATAATGAATTGCTCACAAGCTTCAACAAATGAATTAGAATTTGATTAAATAGACGATTCCATAAAGTATCTGATAGGCTCTGGTTTCTAAGAAAATTTCACTTGCTGTTTGATTTCCACCTACCTATTGTAGTGTGTCAACTATGAGTTACACACTACAATAGTTATCTGGAAATCAAACGGCATGAATTATTTCAGAAACCAGAGCCACTCAGATATTTTATGGAATCGTCTATTGAGTTGAGGGGGTTGATGTATTTTTACAGTCTATGTGGTATATCTTACATAACAGCGAAAATATTATTTTTATAAGTCAAAATATTATAATTACAACTTCGTCTGTATGTTTTAGGTTTTTCTAATCGATAGTGGGTTCAGCTCTTACCTACGAAACGATAAATATCCACGAAGTTCATTTTGTCCTATACATTACTGCAGATGAAGCCCTGAATATTCCAATCCAAGATCGAAACATCTGTTGAGACAATCGCTTGCTTAGTGGCGGTGTAAAAGATTCTCTCTCAATCAAATTCCGACTATTTTGCAAATTTCACCCTACAATAAATAACATGTAATCTAAAAAGAAATGAGTCGATATTTGGTTCAACACTCTATGTGGCAGAATTTAAGCGAATACATCATCATGTCAGTCGTCAACAAGTGACAACGACGGGGTTGTAAATTCTTTTATTGTGATTTAGATGAGCTTATCAATTTGATCTTGTACTCGGTTACAAATTGCACATACATTTCGCTCATATTCGACTGATTGGGTAACTCGAGTGCGTAATTGTGCATGTGTGTTGAAGCATGTTGAAGCACTTCTCTACCGACTGTTCTCCATCGTCTATCTACACAAGATAAAATTGATAAAATAATACTACCTTACCACAACAACCTTACAAAGAACTTCAGTGAATCTTATCTTTTTCCTAACATTTAAAAACAAAATTAGTGGAAATTTAGTGAATCCCTCACTTATAGACGGTGTATTTAATCATAGGGACTTAACCCAAAGGATCTGGATTCGAATCCAGTCGGGATGCGCGTTTTTATTTCGCAGGTTCCTTCTTAATATTTGGATTGATTATCATTTCAGCACTTACGAATAATTCTGTAATTAGCAGATTCTCGATTTCTCGTAAAGAAATACTTCACACTCATTTTAAACGGAACACACTCATTTAAATAAATATTTAACAATCATTTGGATGTTTTGTCCCATAGGCTACTATACTTCAATAATTAAAACAATTACACAATGTGTCATTTTGAAATAATGGGAACTACTCTCTGAAAAGAATATTTTCCACCTGTTCACTGTTCCCCGTGTTCTGCGTTTTATTGTATTAACACAGAAGTTTGTGTTGTAGACACCAAATTTTAATTAGGATTTAAAAATAAGTATTTCACACAAGTACACTATAGGTATAGGGTTAAACAGTTTTAATGCTGATATTGGAATCTTCTTCAATACATTTAAACTAACAAACTTTCAATAAAAAGAAATTACACATAATAAAAAAAAAACAGAAGGTTCAAAACAGTTGACAAGATAATTTGAGAGATGATATATTTGAGAGATGATACTGGTGATATAATAAATACTAAATAGTAATTAATGTTTAAGAACATGTAAATGTAATAATAAGTTATTTGATGATTTTGATATATAGTTTCTATAAGTAGAATAATATTTGTGATTAAAACAACATGACTGAGTGACGAAACACTGAGCGACGCAAGCTACTTGTGAGCTCGCATTGGGTTCTTATGGCCGTTAGCGTAGGAGGAGGGGGGGAAATCTCGTCTTCGCGCGCGAAGTAGTTTCGTAAAACGCAAAAACATTGCGATGAAGTTCGCGTACCGACAAACTTCAAGCGACAAATTTGTTGGCAAAAGAACAAGCTATTTTATCATGTAAATTATTTTTCAATCGGAGTTATAACTCGGACGCAGGAAGAAACGAAAGTGCCTCGAGTACCCCGTTTTGTACATTTTTTGTAAAAATCGACCATATAATTTCCAAAATTGGTCAACTTTAATTTTTTTCAGATTAACATTATTATGTTGAACATTTCTGTTTTTGTTTGGAGAAAATTGGACCGAAATTAAATGATCTGCAGCAGTTTTAACACTTGCGTTTTTGGCCCCCCGTTTTGGCGTTCGTGAATTTTTTGGGCATGTTCCGATGGTTTTATTTTGACTTATTATGAATGGTGGTTACTTTGGACTGTTAGGAACAACATATAAAAAAATTAGCTTGCCACCCGACCGATGAAGCAAAATGGCCTATTTGACTTTGATATTCTTCGACTAGAACGTCACATAACCGACATCGCGAGGTCCCAGCGTCTCTCTGAGTATCAGGAGAACAGACGACGCGACAGGTCAACGTACACTTCAAACCGCTGGCCGAGCAACACTCAAGTTCACAAGACAATGTTTACATGATGAAAACACAGCATCGTCTTCCGTAGGCTTTTTACTAGTTTAATAAATAAATAATTACTTTTCCGTTATCAGATTATAGTTAAATTAGTTCAATTTTCAAATTCGAAATTCGTAATAACTTATAGCCAATAACTTCTCCAATATCGAAGAATGTAGAATAAAGTTGGAATATAATGAAATTGGGATAAAATTGTGTATATTTTGGGTAAATAACATCGCAATATTCTTTTTACAAAAACTCAAAGTCAAGTATAATAAATACACTCAATCACTTAAGGTAGCACAACTGATATCTCATATCTTTCAAATAAGCCTATTTTTGGCAGAGGTATCAATAATCACTATTTATACGATATTGTGAAATATGAATAACTTCTCGTGTCTAGATTTTGAGATATTGTAGTTATAAATTCCTATTTTTAACATGTAGTCTTATGGGGGCCATTAAAATCATGACGATTTTCATGCTATTTTTGAGTTTTTAATTTTACTGAGGTTCAACGTTTTTTCAAAAAACTGATTTCTAGATAGATAGTTGGACATTCTATTGTTACGACGAAATGCCGTCGTCGTAACCCGAGATCGTGTTCGCCTTGAGGAATGGGCTAGGTCGACCAGTTAATTATACACATGGCATAGAGGGTAACGAACGTAAGTTGTATTTGGATTGTAGTGACAATTCACAAGTAAAGAGTGTTTAACCGTCGAACTGACGGACAAGAAGTATTAATTATAACATGTATCTTATCTGGCACTCCCGGCCGTCTCCGTCTCCCTCTCGAAGTTCTCGCTGTGTCGCTAGTGGGCGTTCCTCATCTTCTCCGGCAGGTCCCGCGGCGTCCGCTCGGCTCTCGTCCACTCACTCAGCTCCCTGATGTTTACTCTCTGCCAGGTCTTGACGCACTGCCACGAGCTCGCTGGGCCAGTGTCGCGAGCGAGAGTCCCAAGTGCATACACTGCAATTATGCATGTGTCGCGTACACGTCGGCATTACGTAGCAAGTAACACGGAAAGTGCTAACTTCGTAACACTATTAGGAAAAAAATTTAAAACAATACCAACGTGTGCTATTTTAAAAGTTATCAACCAAAAACTAAATGATTTCCCTATACCTCCTGTGTTACAGTTTTGTTCATTCTCGGAAGGCAATAAATTGAAAACTCGCTATACGACAGGGGTTGCAAGTTAAATAACATTTTATGATTCATTTATACTTAAATATAGTTGAAATGTAGGAAAACGTTTTCTGAACTTGTAATTTCAAAAAATTTATTTTTTTGTATATGTATAATGAAGGTACTACCTTAATTTTAGGCTCCAACCAGTTTTTAAGTTTTGGAATCTATTTTTTTAAATTAGGGTTTAACGTCGCACTGTTCTGCAGCGAGGCAAATGGCGACGGATGAATGATTATGATGATGATTGGGAGATGATGGTGAAGACTAGGCACGGATGAAAGATGGGAAGGAGGCGGTCGTGGTATTAAAAATCTAAATTTTACCCCACATGCACCCCCCCCCAAAAAAAAAATATATAAAATTTGATATGCACCGCAGCCTATGTTGATAGCTATAGTTTTTATGAGAATACGGTTTAGTTTTTACAGGTTTGTCATCAAACCCCTAATAATTGTGATCTAAAGTTGATCTAACTGACTGTAAACGGGGCGCGAGAATTTTTCTGGCAAAGACTTCGTAAATGGGACGTAAATTGACTGTGACAAAAACTCTAATAACTTACTTATTTATACAAATAGAACTCTGATTTCGAAGTGGAGTGTACATACTGTGTTCTGACAGCTATTAAATCAGTAAAATGAAGGATATATTAATATTAAATATGCCCTATTTCGAATTTAAAAAATTAACATTTTTTAATCTAGAGAGTTTTCACGACCCCAATTTCATCTCAGAATTATCGTGAATGACATTTTAAAACATAATCTAGTTGGATCAACCATTTATTTCACTTCAAAAATTTAAAAAATTGAATTTTATCAAAATAATTTTTCTCCCATACGAAGTCTTTGCCAGAAAAAATTCTCGCGCCCCGTTTGCGAGTATAAAAGGGTCAATGGTTTTGAACAATATCTTGCTATCTCATTTTGAACATCAAATTTTATTATAAACAGCTTCGGTTTACCACCCCAAAATTGGTGTTGATATTTGTACGATTTGAAGCTATAAATAAGTGTACTTTTTATGGTCCCGGTACGACAAGAAATAAATGCATGCCAATCTTTTATCATTGCATTCCTAATATTACCATAACTTTTCATTTTCAATAAACAGCTTTCCACCATTCCCATGGATAGGCGGACGTATATATTTTAGCTAGGAGGCCTCCTGGGGTCAACTCAAATGAATGACGCAATTATTCTGATCTTATTGTGACATTTTCAAAACGTGATCACTAGGGCTTGCATGTTTGGGACATCCTTTTTTAATTTTTTGTTCAGACACGTCTAAATATGATATATAAATAATGTTTCCACATAATAATGATCATCAAAATATGTATTGATCATTTTACCCGAAAAATAATTTTTCAATTTTTTTTATGAATTCAGTAATTTTCTTAATATTTTAATGTGTTTTTGTCCTTTTTAAAATTATTTGGGAAAATAATATGAAATGTTTGTTGGAAAGTTACAACAAATTTTTGAATTTTGGTCCAGACCACAATTCATAATATTTCCATCCATCATTTGGATGGCCATCAACAATTGGCACTTGATACACATTGACACGTTCATACAAACAATATATTTCTCCAAGTCCAACTCCTAAACCGATAAATCGAATAATAGGAAAAATATTACGTACCATAAAATTAATCATTGGTCCTTTTTCGGGATAGGGTCAGGCGAATCTTCCAAGTTGTGTTGGAAGATTCGCCTGACCCTTCCTGTAAGGCGAATCTTCCAACCTCTCATTCGACAGGTATAATCGAGGGTCAGGCGAATCTTCCGCAGGCGAATCATCCGGAAATCTTCGGGATTTGTGGTCCTTTTAAAATAGTTTTAAGGTACTTTTTGCCTGCCATTGTGGACGTTTCATAGGTCCTAAACATCCTAGCCCTTGTGATCACTAAAAGCGCATTCTTGTCGTACTGACGCACTTACACTGGTCCCCTATGTTGTTAACCTAGATGTGACCTGTTGTGTCGTCTGCTCGCCTGATACTGAGCTAGGTGGTTGGGCCATCACGACCGTTACGTGTCCCGTTACGCGACGTCCACATTGTTGAGCAAACTAAACTGTACACATGCTTCAGTCACTTGATAATGATAACTACAGCAGATATCACCTTTCTGTTAACACACATTGCACATTGTTGCACTACAATATTACACTGTTTAGAGACTATTAAATAATTACCACGTGCCGAATTGGTCAAATTTGGAAAGTAGTTTTGGGATTTTTTGGTGTTAAATTGATCAATTTTAGGTACACTCGGCCAAACAAAACTTGAACGTTGACCAAATTTGAATGACTGCTGGTCATGTCCCATAAACCAATCAAAACTTTTTATTATCATTGAAATGTGAGGTCACCTACTAGAGTGAGACAATGAGATCGCTTAGACTGACTTCTGATGGTGCGATCTTACATTTATCAGCCTATCAGATTTATTGAACGTTCAAGTTTTGTTTGGCCAAGTGTACATTTTTCTCAGAATGTATAAAAGCAATCTCTCTCAAATTTATTGTGGGCATGGCTAAATGTATCTTGAATGCGCCTTGCCTTTGTTTTTATTATACATAATTACTTTTTTATTGATATTTAAGCATTTGTTTTTTGTTTTGATTTTTTAACAGATTTTAATTGTAATTATTAATTTTATTTAGGTTCAGTCAATTCATTACTACACAAGTATGATAAAATAATGAAGGGTTTCGAGAATTATGTAGTACCTAAAAATGCTAAAACAAAGAGCGTTTTAACTTATAATCCGCACTTCCCCTATGCTGCCAATGGTAAATTCACAAACTTTCTAAAATTTAGTATTTAGTTCTTCTTTCTCGAGGAAAATAAATATAAAATAACACAATTTAAGGATTTTACACCCAAGATTCAATAGACCTTTTTAAATATTATCTCGGTGTCTGGAAATCAAACTGCATATGATTTTTCTTAGAAAGCAGAGCCACCGAGAATGGTCTATTTCAGTCATCATCATCAAAAGTCAGCCATGACTGATAAAGGTTTTTGTAAAAAAAAAATATATATATCGTATTAATAATTGAATCTTGAGTGTAAAGTCTTTAAATTGTGTTATTTAATATTTCTAAAATTTACCTAAAAAATTACCTAGGTAAATTTACCTAAATGCTGGTATATTTCAGAACGCTAGGAGTATTTTTATTATTTTTATTTTATATAGTATAATGTACGTAATTAGTCAGGAGGGTTTTTTGATAGCTGAGTTCATTAAATTGTATTACTAAATTATCTCTTTATATTATTCGTTATATTTAAATTTCAGTTTAGGTGATACAAAATAATGCCATATTTCAAAGTGTCACTTGCATCTAATGAACGTAAATATTTCAGACTAAATATTCATGCTAAATATTTTAGCATGTTTTAGCAGGTGGTTTCTGAAAAGGTTATTTTTGTAAAAAAAAGTATCCACGATTACTTTCGGTATTTGTTTTATTTATTTACCTACCTAGAGCATCCATTGTGTGGAAATGAAGGCAGGGCATCGTTTTCGCCTGCAGTAGCGTGGTGTTGACCTGTCGCATCGTCTGCGTGCCTGATACAGGCTGGGAGTAAACTCATCGGCATGCCTGCATTGCACAGTTGTGGCGCGGTGGCACAGATGGCGCACGCGGCGGTTGGCATTCCGAGCTAAATACACTAAAACACATCTAACTTGACAACAAAGCAGACATTATCATTCTGTCACCACACATTGTTCACCACATTGTTCAACTACAATAGTATTCTCTTTGGAGCGTTTAAAATATTACCGCTTGACTAGAACTATCAGTTTTAGAGGAGAATCTGGGATTTTTTTTGATAATAAATTGAAAAATGTACCATTTTCTCAAAGTGCGCCCTCAAATTTGAAATACATACAACTATTCGTATTTCATAGACACCCTAATAGAATTTTAACTTTACCTCTAAACTTTGAAATATCAATCTAATTCTACTACCCTCAGTTTAGAACAATGAATGATGTAGTTTGACTAGTTTTTGAGAATTAGGTACATGAAGTAACGTGTGACAAAAAAATGTGACGACTTACAATTGTATTTTAACAACCGACCTTAATTTTTCTTTATTAAATAATTAAGATCTTAATATGAATAATTTCATTATAATTTTATGTGCGAACAAAAATATACGTAATTAAGTATCTAAATATACGTGCATTTACATTTAAATCTGAAGATAATAATACAATTAGACAAATACCTACTACCATATTTAATGTAAAAAAACGTATGCGTATATACAGAACGATTATTCTTCATTTGATACTATGTACGCTCGAATTTTCATAACAAAAATATCACAATTTGAGAATTAATTAGCTCACCCACGGTTCAAGAATTAGGGTGATTTTTTTATATATGTAAAACCCATTTAATTTTGGATCGATTGATGTCAAAAAGTATATTATACAAATTTATGAATGATGACATAATAATGGCAATTGTCCGAGGACGCAATGGGAAATCTGACCACGTTTTGGCGTCTCATGACCTTTGTATGACATTTTGGTCATATTTGTTTTAATTTGTTTCACTATAATCATAAGATTTCATTTGATATGCTACTCGACTAGGTTGATTTAATTCAATAATTTGATAATGACAACAATGAGTTTTTGCAAAATTTAGAAATTTGGCCCTACCACCCCAATCAACATTTGGAGAACTTTTGATATGTTTTATAGCCTAGGGCATTGTTCTGTATCATTTCACTTTAAAAAAAATATATATATATAAATAGTGGTGATTAAATTGGTTTCATCTTAGACTTTGCACTCAGACATAAATAAAAATCGCATTTTTAAAGAATTTTAAAACTTTTTAACTTCAAAACTTCTTTTTAACTTTTTTTAACTTTTGATAAATATGTTATAAGCAGATTCATTTCAGATCGACTAATATACAAAAGTATGATATTATCTTTATTAGGGATGATAATATCGCATTATTCCTGGAACACTTTAAAAAAAGATTTTGACAATTTTTTACCCCTTTTGACCTACTTCTGTATCAACTTTATAATAGTGATACATATTTTTATTAATTGTACTAAACATAAGCTTTCATTTGATATGCTACTCGACTATATAGGTTGATTATTTTATAATGACAACGATTACTTTTTGACAAATTTGACATTTTGGCACACCCACCCTAATTAAATGTTGGAAAACTTTTTATATGTTGTAGCGGGCATTTTTATGAATCGATTAACATGAAAAAATCTCCTGTTGCAATTAGTGAAGTGTCAAAGTGTTTAGATTCTGGACAAGTTCTTGCTCGCCACAGAGCTGCTGAATAAATCAATACAACCCCCCCCCCCCCCCCTCCCCCCTCTTCCCACCACGCACAACACGGGTTGGTTCGCGGAAAGGGAAGGTAATTCAAGAGCATGGCCGCCTGGAGTGGGTGGTATGGGTGGGGGGGGGGGGTGATGTACTTACAGACTACATTTCATCTAATTACATGACAATTTTTTTTCAGTGTTTGTTGTCCCACTGACACATATAAGTATTGATCTTTAAATCAATGAAATATTATTTCCGAGAACAAACTGACTACGACGTATCAGGAACACAGAAGTCCGAGAAGTAATCAGTTTTACAAATAATTACTTTTCATGATTTACCTACATTATGTCGATTTTAGCCATAGCCATCTCAATGAATATGTGTATATCACAGGCTTAATAAAACCAGCGATCAATTAAACTAGGAAAACGCTCAGTGTACCGCGTTGATGAGCGAGCACGGGTATTTGCAAATTCTCGAACCGGAAATGTGTACACAAAGCTCAAATCAATATTGAATTGAAATATGATCCACTCAATTAACATAAAAGTATAATATGATTTTCTTCGAAACTTGAAAATAGCATCTAAGCACCCTGGTAAATGTACAAATTCATATTCAATTCAATTGGCACTGGAAAACATTCATTTCGATGCTTCATTATTACTGACAGTTATTAAAAATGTCAATAAGTTCATACGTTCTTACCTGATTGGGATGAACATTTGTAAAATAAGAGACGATGTTGGTCTTAATGAATGACCGTGCAAAATATAAGTTTGATCAGATTTTTCGAAGACCATTTTCATTTTTCCTGTCAGGAGATGTTTATTTAAATTTTAACCAATAAATAGATTACAAAAAAATTAGGGTCTGCAAACAGAAAAGGTTGTATCAACATGTGTGCAAAATTTCAGATCACTGTGCGACTTCCATTGCTCCAGGTAGGTAGCACCAAAAAAAACAAAAAAAACAGAGGTCCGTGTCAAAAGAATCAAAATGAGTCGCTCGCTTCGCTCGCTCAATTATGAAAACCGCCCTCAAACACTGTTTTCATGGCCCTCTAACTCGCAAAGGGCGTAACCTATTGTTCCCAAATTTGTTGTATTGTAGGGTGGACCATAGCTGGAAATTAAGATATTTCGCAACAATGTGAGATTTCCCAATTTTAAGATCCAGTAGGCCGAAAATGTCACTTTGATGCTTACAGTAAAAGTGGGAATTGCTCCAGCCTTTATATGAGAGTGTGCGCGCGCCGTACGACTTGGCTGGCGTGGAGAGACCGCTCCACTAGATCTTTACGACAGATTAAAAGTACTAAATCAAAGATTTCACGGCCTCCTGCACTTTCATAGTTTCGAAAAATGCATGTTTTTCCAAACAATTTTGCTTATCATGTAATATCTCTGAAAATACTGTAAGGGCCGGTCTTTCAATAGTCTGCTAAACCAGTAGTTAAGTTTTAATCGGTCATTCGAGGATTGTCATTGGTTGTTGCCATGACAATATAGTCCTAATTGACTGTTTAAAAGTTAGCACGCAAGGCATTGAAAGACCGGCCCTAAAACGTTTTTGAAACGGAGCTAATTCATCAATCAGGTAGCTATGTAGAATTAGATTCAATTTGAACGAATTATTGTTATAACTCTCTTATAAAGAGGATAAAGTAAAGATTCATGGTGATATTATTAGATGTTATGAAAAACCAGGTTGATCAATTTCACTTGTAGAGCGTACCGACATACAGGACACCCGAATGCAAGCAATTGTACTATATGTACGAGAATAGAGCAGATTATTGTTTCAAATATATTGTTATTGTTTTTTAAAAATTGTCCGGTTCAGTTCGCCAACTTTTGTATGTGACTCTTGCCATACTTTTTCGTGTTGTTTGTGATTACTGAGTTAAATATAGGTCCCTTCAATCATAGAAATGTATACTTACTGCAGTGAGTATAAATGTCTATTCTTCAATTCTAGATATTTTAAGAATTTTGAAACTTTACAACGATTAATCAATCAAAAGTTCAAAAATATAATACTCCTCTGCAATAGAGCGTGTGGATTATAACATTGTGAAGTTGGCGGCAATATAGTACGTAATAATGATAACAGGTGTCGCTCCCGTGCTACTAGCGCTCCAGACAGAGTTATTGATTTTCTAACGTCCCTTCCACCGACCGTACTAGAGCGCTGGACGCGGTTGTCGAGCCAACTAACAACTAATACTAGACGACATATAAATAAAAACATGTGTACCGTTCGCGCATCCTTTACTGCGCAATGTAAACTTGGGAGCACCTTCTGCCTCTAGCCGCTTCTTAATACTAGGAACACGATCATTGTAACGCGTTGATAAGCGAGCACCGATACGCGCTATGCCTCTAATAATAATGCAGCTTCAAATAAATTGTAATATTTTTAACAAATATATTTACAGTTCGTTTTTCCTATGTTTGAACTCTCACCAAATGGAGCCACAGTCAGTTGTTCTGCTAGGCCGAGAAAGACTTCATTGCGCGCTCACCTTGCAATGTTGTCTTTCTCGGCCTTACAGAACAACTGACGGTGGCTCCTCCGTCTGTTGAGAGTTCAAACAAAGGAAAAACGAACTGTACTCTGGCAAAGATTTACCAAAATTAATTGATTTAAAAAGTATGCAAATTATTGACCTCTCTCTCATTTGAATGAAAGAAAAACAACATTTTTCTTAATGGTTGGGGGCTGGCTAGTAATTAGTGGAGGGGTGGGGTCACTCAGCAGGGTGCCGCGCGGCAAGTGTAATAAATAAAATATACGACTTTTTCCAGTGGCGGCGCCTGGAAATAATCGTTGGGGGGGCAGAGCAGGGGCAAGGTAATTCCTTGAGGGGGCAAAGCGAAAATTGTCATGCTAACCAAAATATTGGCAACTGTCAAGTAAGTTGCCGTATGGTGTTAGTCAGTCACATAGAGATACGTGAAATCATCTGTCAAGTTACACTGTGAAGACTACACAGTGACGTGACTACACAGAAGCCAGCGTGTTCTGTCTTGGCAACTGTCAAGTAAGTTGCCGTATGGTGTAAGTCAGTCACATAGAGATACGTGAAATCATCTGTCAAGTTACACTGTGAAGACTACACAGTGGCGTGACTACACAGAAGCGAGCGTCTGTGTCTTGGCAACTGTCAAGTAAGTTGCCGTATGGTGTAAGTCAGTCACATAGAGATACGTGAAATCATCTGTCAAGTTACACTGTGAAGACTACACAGTGGCGTGACTACACAGAAGCGAGCGTGTTCTGTCTTGGCAACTGTCAAGTAAGTTGCCGTATGGTGTAAGTCAGTCACATAGAGATACGTGAAATCATCTGTCAAGTTACACTGTGAAGACTACACAGTGGCGTGACTACACAGAAGCGAGCGTGTTCTGTCTTGGCAACTGGCAAGTAAGTTGCCGTATGGTGTAAGTCAGTCACATAGAGATACGTGAAATCATCTGTCAAGTTACACTGTGAAGACTACACAGTGGCGTGACTACACAGAAGCGAGCGTGTTCTGTCTTGGCAACTGTCAAGTAAGTTGCCGTATGGTGTAAGTCAGTCACATAGAGATATGTGAAATCATCTGTCAAGTTACACTGTGAAGACTACACAGTGGCGTGACTACACAGAAGCGAGCGTCTGTGTCTTGGCAACTGGCAAGTAAGTTGCCGTATGGTGTAAGTCAGTCACATAGAGATACGTGAAATCATCTGTCAAGTTACACTGTGAAGACTACACAGTGGCGTGACTACACAGAAGCGAGCGTCTGTGTCTTGGCAACTGTCAAGTAAGTTGCCGTATGGTGTAAGTCAGTCACATAGAGATACGTGAAATCATCTGTCAAGTTACACTGTGAAGACTATACAGTGGCGTGACTACACAGAAGCTAGCGTGTTCTGTCTTGGCAACTGGCAAGTAAGTTGCCGTATGGTGTAAGTCAGTCACATAGAGATACGTGAAATCATCTGTCAAGTTACACTGTGAAGACTACACAGTGGCGTGACTACACAGAAGCTAGCGTCTGTGTCTTGGCAACTGTCAAGTAAGTTGCCGTATGGTGTAAGTCAGTCACATAGAGATACGTGAAATCATCTGTCAAGTTACACTGTGAAGACTACACAGTGGCGTGACTACACAGAAGCGAGCGTCTGTGTCTTGGCAACTGTCAAGTAAGTTGCCGTATGGTGTAAGTCAGTCACATAGAGATACTTGAAATCATCTGTCAAGTTACACTGTGAAGACTACACAGTGGCGTGACTACACAGAAGCTAGCGTGTTCTGTCTTGGCAACTGTCAAGTAAGTTGCCGTATGGTGTAAGTCAGTCACATAGAGATACGAGAAATCATCTGTCAAGTTACACTGTGAAGACTACACAGTGGCGTGACTACACAGAAGCGAGCGTCTGTGTCTTGGCAACTGTCAAGTAAGTTGCCGTATGGTGTAAGTCAGTCACATAGAGATACGTGAAATCATCTGTCAAGTTACACTGTGAAGACTACACAGTGGCGTGACTACACAGAAGCTAGCGTGTTCTGTCTTGGCAACTGGCAAGTAAGTTGCCGTATGGTGTAAGTCAGTCACATAGAGATAAGTGAAATCATCTGTCAAGTTACACTGTGAAGACTACACAGTGACGTGACTACACAGAAGCGAGCGTCTGTGTCTTGGCAACTGTCAAGTAAGTTGCCGTATGGTGTAAGTCAGTCACATAGAGATACGTGAAATCATCTGTCAAGTTACACTGTGAAGACTATACAGTGGCGTGACTACACAGAAGCTAGCGTGTTCTGTCTTGGCAACTGGCAAGTAAGTTGCCGTATGGTGTAAGTCAGTCACATAGAGATACGAGAAATCATCTGTCAAGTAACACTGTGAAGACTACACAGTGGCGTGACTACACAGAAGCGAGCGTCTGTGTCTTGGCAACTGTCAAGTAAGTTGCCGTATGGTGTAAGTCAGTCACATAGAGATACGTGAAATCATCTGTCAAGTTACACTGTGAAGACTACACAGTGGCGTGACTACACAGAAGCGAGCGTCTGTGTCTTGGCAACTGTCAAGTAAGTTGCCGTATGGTGTAAGTCAGTCACATAGAGATACGTGAAATCATCTGTCAAGTTACACTGTGAAGACTATACAGTGGCGTGACTACACAGAAGCTAGCGTGTTCTGTCTTGGCAACTGGCAAGTAAGTTGCCGTATGGTGTAAGTCAGTCACATAGAGATACGAGAAATCATCTGTCAAGTTACACTGTGAAGACTACACAGTGGCGTGACTACACAGAAGCGAGCGTCTGTGTCTTGGCAACTGTCAAGTAAGTTGCCGTATGGTGTAAGTCAGTCACATAGAGATACGTGAAATCATCTGTCAAGTTACACTGTGAAGACAACACAGTGGCGTGACTACACAGAAGCTAGCGTGTTCTGTCTTGGCAACTGTCAAGTAAGTTGCCGAATGGTGTAAGTCAGTCACATAGAGATACGTGAAATCATCTGTCAAGTTACACTGTGAAGACTACACAGTGGCGTGACTACACAGAAGCTAGCGTCTGTGTCTTGGCAACTGTCAAGTAAGTTGCCGTATGGTGTAAGTCAGTCACATAGAGATACGTGAAATCATCTGTCAAGTTACACTGTGAAGACTACACAGTGGCGTGACTACACAGAAGCTAGCGTGTTCTGTCTTGGCAACTGTCAAGTAAGTTGCCGTATGGTGTAAGTCAGTCACATAGAGATACGTGAAATCATCTGTCAAGTTACACTGTGAAGACTATACAGTGGCGTGACTACACAAAAGCTAGCGTGTTCTGTCTTGGCAACTGGCAAGTAAGTTGCCGTATGGTGTAAGTCAGTCACATTGAGATACGAGAAATCATCTGTCAAGTTACACTGTGAAGACTACACAGTGGCGTGACTACACAGAAGCGAGCGTCTGTGTCTTGGCAACTGTCAAGTAAGTTGCCGTATGGTGTAAGTCAGTCACATAGAGATACGTGAAATCATCTGTCAAGTTACACTGTGAAGACTACACAGTGGCGTGACTACACAGAAGCGAGCGTCTGTGTCTTGGCAACTGTCAAGTAAGTTGCCGTATGGTGTAAGTCAGTCACATAGAGATACGTGAAATCATCTGTCAAGTTACACTGTGAAGACTATACAGTGGCGTGACTACACAGAAGCGAGCGTCTGTGTCTTGGCAACTGTCAAGTAAGTTGCCGTATGGTGTAAGTCAGTCACATAGAGATACGTGAAATCATCTGTCAAGTTACACTGTGAAGACTACACAGTGTCGTGACTACACAGAAGCGAGCGTCTGTGTCTTGGCAACTGTCAAGTAAGTTGCCGTATGGTGTAAGTCAGTCACATAGAGATACGTGAAATCATCTGTCAAGTTACACTGTGAAGACTACACAGTGGCGTGACTACACAGAAGCTAGCGTGTTCTGTCTTGGCAACTGTCAAGTAAGTTGCCGTATGGTGTAAGTCAGTCACATAGAGATTCGTGAAATCATCTGTCAAGTTACACTGTGAAGACTACACAGTGGCGTGACTACACAGAAGCGAGCGTGTTCTGTCTTGGCAACTGTCAAGTAAGTTGCCGTATGGTGTAAGTCAGTCACATAGAGATACGTGAAATCATCTGTCAAGTTACACTGTGAAGACTACACAGTGGCGTGACTACACAGAAGCGAGCGTGTTCTGTCTTGGCAACTGGCAAGTAAGTTGCCGTATGGTGTAAGTCAGTCACATAGAGATACGTGAAATCATCTGTCAAGTTACACTGTGAAGACTACACAGTGGCGTGACTACACAGAAGCGAACGTGTTCTGTCTTGGCAACTGTCAAGTAAGTTGCCGTATGGTGTAAGTCAGTCACATAGAGATACGTGAAATCATCTGTCAAGTTACACTGTGAAGACTACACAGTGGCGTGACTACACAGAAGCGAGCGTCTGTGTCTTGGCAACTGTCAAGTAAGTTGCCGTATGGTGTAAGTCAGTCACATAGAGATACGTGAAATCATCTGTCAAGTTACACTGTGAAGACTACACAGTGGCGTGACTACACAGAAGCGAGCGTCTGTGTCTTGGCAACTGTCAAGTAAGTTGCCGTATGGTGTAAGTCAGTCACATAGAGATACGTGAAATCATCTGTCAAGTTACACTGTGAAGACTACACAGTGGCGTGACTACACAGAAGCGAGCGTCTGTGTCTTGGCAACTGTCAAGTAAGTTGCCGTATGGTGTAAGTCAGTCACATAGAGATACGTGAAATCATCTGTCAAGTTACACTGTGAAGACTACACAGTGGCGTGACTACACAGAAGCGAGCGTGTTCTGTCTTGGCAACTGGCAAGTAAGTTGCCGTATGGTGTAAGTCAGTCACATATAGATACGTGAAATCATCTGTCAAGTTACACTGTGAAGACTACACAGTGGCGTGACTACACAGAAGCGAGCGTCTGTGTCTTGGCAACTGTCAAGTAAGTTGCCGTATGGTGTAAGTCAGTCACATAGAGATACGTGAAATCATCTGTCAAGTTACACTGTGAAGACTACACAGTGGCGTGACTACACAGAAGCTAGCGTGTTCTGTCTTGGCAACTGTCAAGTAAGTTGCCGTATGGTGTAAGTCAGTCACATAGAGATACGTGAAATCATCTGTCAAGTTACACTGTGAAGACTACACAGTGGCGTGACTACACAGAAGCTAGCGTGTTCTGTCTTGGCAACTGGCAAGTAAGTTGCCGTATGGTGTAAGTCAGTCACATAGAGATACGTGAAATCATCTGTCAAGTTACACTGTGAAGACTACACAGTGGCGTGACTACAAAGAAGCTAGCGTGTTCTGTCTTGGCAACTGTCAAGTAAGTTGCCGTATGGTGTAAGTCAGTCACATAGAGATACGTGAAATCATCTGTCAAGTTACACTGTGAAGACTACACAGTGGCGTGACTACACAGAAGCGAGCGTCTGTGTCTTGGCAACTGTCAAGTAAGTTGCCGTATGGTGTAAGTCAGTCACATAGAGATACGTGAAATCATCTGTCAAGTTACACTGTGAAGACTATACAGTGGCGTGACTACACAGAAGCGAGCGTCTGTGTCTTGGCAACTGGCAAGTAAGTTGCCGTATGGTGTAAGTCAGTCACATAGAGATACGTGAAATCATCTGTCAAGTTACACTGTGAAGACTACACAGTGGCGTGACTACACAGAAGCTAGCGTGTTCTGTCTTGGCAACTGGCAAGTAAGTTGCCGTATGGTGTAAGTCAGTCACATAGAGATACGTGAAATCATCTGTCAAGTTACACTGTGAAGACTATACAGTGGCGTGACTACACAGAAGCTAGCGTGTTCTGTCTTGGCAACTGGCAAGTAAGTTGCCGTATGGTGTAAGTCAGTCACATAGAGATACGTGAAATCATCTGTCAAGTTACACTGTGAAGACTACACAGTGGCGTGACTACACAGAAGCTAGCGTGTTCTGTCTTGGCAACTGGCAAGTAAGTTGCCGTATGGTGTAAGTCAGTCACATAGAGATACGTGAAATCATCTGTCAAGTTACACTGTGAAGACTACACAGTGGCGTGACTACACAGAAGCGAGCGTGTTCTGTCTTGGCAACTGGCAAGTAAGTTGCCGTATGGTGTAAGTCAGTCACATAGAGATACGTGAAATCATCTGTCAAGTTACACTGTGAAGACTACACAGTGTCGTGACTACACAGAAGCTAGCGTGTTCTGTCTTGGCAACTGTCAAGTAAGTTGCCGTATGGTGTAAGTCAGTCACATAGAGATACGTGAAATCATCTGTCAAGTTACACTGTGAAGACTACACAGTGGCGTGACTACACAGAAGCGAGCGTCTGTGTCTTGGCAACTGTCAAGTAAGTTGCCGTATGGTGTAAGTCAGTCACATAGAGATACGTGAAATCATCTGTCAAGTTACACTGTGAAGACTACACAGTGGCGTGACTACACAGAAGCTAGCGTGTTCTGTCTTGGCAACTGGCAAGTAAGTTGCCGTATGGTGTAAGTCAGTCACATAGAGATACGTGAAATCATCTGTCAAGTTACACTGTGAAGACTACACAGTGGCGTGACTACACAGAAGCGAGCGTCTGTGTCTTGGCAACTGTCAAGTAAGTTGCCGTATGGTGTAAGTCAGTCACATAGAGATACGTGAAATCATCTGTCAAGTTACACTGTGAAGACTACACAGTGGCGTGACCACACAGAAGCTAGCGTGTTCTGTCTGGCAACTGTCAAGTAAGTTGCCGTATGGTGTAAGTCAGTCACATAGAGATACGTGAAATCATCTGTCAAGTTACACTGTGAAGACTACACAGTGGCGTGACTACACAGAAGCTAGCGTGTTCTGTCTTGGCAACTGGCAAGTAAGTTGCCGTATGGTGTAAGTCAGTCACATAGAGATACGTGAAATCATCTGTCAAGTTACACTGTGAAGACTACACAGTGGCGTGACTACACAGAAGCGAGCGTCTGTGTCTTGGCAACTGTCAAGTAAGTTGCCGTATGGTGTAAGTCAGTCACATAGAGATACGTGAAATCATCTGTCAAGTTACACTGTGAAGACTACACAGTGGCGTGACTACACAGAAGCTAGCGTCTGTGTCTTGGCAATTGTCAAGTAAGTTGCCGTATGGTGTAAGTCAGTCACATAGAGATACGTGAAATCATCTGTCAAGTTACACTGTGAAGACTACACAGTGGCGTGACTACACAGAAGCGAGCGTCTGTGTCTTGGCAACTGTCAAGTAAGTTGCCGTATGGTGTAAGTCAGTCAAATAGAGATACGTGAAATCATCTGTCAAGTTACACTGTAAAGACTACACAGTGACGTGACTACACAGAAGCGAGCGTCTGTGTCTTGGCAACTGTCAAGTAAGTTGCCGTATGGTGTAAGTCAGTCACATAGAGATACGTGAAATCATCTGTCAAGTTACACTGTGAAGACTACACAGTGGCGTGACTACACAGAAGCGAGCGTCTGTGTCTTGGCAACTGTCAAGTAAGTTGCCGTATGGTGTAAGTCAGTCACATAGAGATACGTGAAATCATCTGTCAAGTTACACTGTGAAGACTACACAGTGGCGTGACTACACAGAAGCTAGCGTGTTCTGTCTTGGCAACTGTCAAGTAAGTTGCCGTATGGTGTAAGTCAGTCACATAGAGATACGTGAAATCATCTGTCAAGTTACACTGTGAAGACTACACAGTGGCGTGACTACACAGAAGCTAGCGTGTTCTGTCTTGGCAACTGTCAAGTAAGTTGCCGTATGGTGTAAGTCAGTCACATAGAGATACGTGAAATCATCTGTCAAGTTACACTGTGAAGACTACACAGTGGCGTGACTACACAGAAGCTAGCGTGTTCTGTCTTGGCAACTGGCAAGTAAGTTGCCGTATGGTGTAAGTCAGTCACATAGAGATACGTGAAATCATCTGTCAAGTTACACTGTGAAGACTACACAGTGGCGTGACTACGTAGAAGCGAGCGTGTTCTGTCTTGGCAACTGTCAAGTAAGTTGCCGTATGGTGTAAGTCAGTCACATAGACATACGTGAAATCATCTGTCAAGTTACACTGTGAAGACTACACAGTGGCGTGACTACACAGAAGCTAGCGTGTTCTGTCTTGGCAACTGGCAAGTAAGTTGCCGTATGGTGTAAGTCAGTCACATAGAGATACGTGAAATCATCTGTCAAGTTACACTGTGAAGACTACACAGTGGCGTGACTACACAGAAGCGAGCGTGTTCTGTCTTGGCAACTGTCAAGTAAGTTGCCGTATGGTGTAAGTCAGTCACATAGAGATACGTGAAATCATCTGTCAAGTTACACTGTGAAGACTACACAGTGGCGTGACTACACAGAAGCTAGCGTGTTCTGTCTTGGCAACTGGCAAGTAAGTTGCCGTATGGTGTAAGTCAGTCACATAGAGATACGTGAAATCATCTGTCAAGTTACACTGTGAAGACTACACAGTGGCGTGACTACACAGAAGCTAGCGTGTTCTGTCTTGGCAACTGGCAAGTAAGTTGCCGTATGGTGTAAGTCAGTCACATAGAGATACGTGAAATCATCTGTCAAGTTACACTGTGAAGACTACACAGTGATGTGACTACACAGAAGCGAGCGTCTGTGTCTTGGCAACTGTCAAGTAAGTTGCCGTATGGTGTAAGTCAGTCACATAGAGATACGTGAAATCATCTGTCAAGTTACACTGTGAAGACTACACAGTGGCGTGACTACACAGAAGCGAGCGTCTGTGTCTTGGCAACTGTCAAGTAAGTTGCCGTATGGTGTAAGTCAGTCACATAGAGATACGTGAAATCATCTGTCAAGTTACACTGTGAAGACTACACAGTGGCGTGACTACACAGAAGCGAGCGTCTGTGTCTTGGCCACTGTCAAGTAAGTTGCCGTATGGTGTAAGTCAGTCACATAGAGATACGTGAAATCATCTGTCAAGTTACACTGTGAAGACTACACAGTGGCGTGACTACACAGAAGCTAGCGTGTTCTGTCTTGGCAACTGGCAAGTAAGTTGCCGTATGGTGTAAGTCAGTCACATAGAGATACGTGAAATCATCTGTCAAGTTACACTGTGAAGACTACACAGTGGCGTGACTACACAGAAGCTAGCGTGTTCTGTCTTGGCAACTGTCAAGTAAGTTGCCGTATGGTGTTAGTCAGTCACATAGAGATACGTGAAATCATCTGTCAAGTTACACTGTGAAGACTACACAGTGGCGTGACTACACAGAAGCGAGCGTCTGTGTCTTGGCAACTGTCAAGTAAGTTGCCGTATGGTGTAAGTCAGTCAAATAGAGATACGTGAAATCATCTGTCAAGTTACACTGTAAAGACTACACAGTGACGTGACTACACAGAAGCGAGCGTCTGTGTCTTGGCAACTGTCAAGTAAGTTGCCGTATGGTGTAAGTCAGTCACATAGAGATACGTGAAATCATCTGTCAAGTTACACTGTGAAGACTACACAGTGGCGTGACTACACAGAAGCGAGCGTCTGTGTCTTGGCAACTGTCAAGTAAGTTGCCGTATGGTGTAAGTCAGTCACATAGAGATACGTGAAATCATCTGTCAAGTTACACTGTGAAGACTACACAGTGGCGTGACTACACAGAAGCTAGCGTGCTCTGTCTTGGCAACTGTCAAGTAAGTTGCCGTATGGTGTAAGTCAGTCACATAGAGATTCGAGAAATCATCTGTCAAGTTACACTGTGAAGACTACACAGTGGCGTGACTACACAGAAGCGAGCGTCTGTGTCTTGGCAACTGTCAAGTAAGTTGCCGTATGGTGTAAGTCAGTCACATAGAGATACGTGAAATCATCTGTCAAGTTACACTGTGAAGACTACACAGTGGCGTGACTACACAGAAGCGAGCGTCTGTGTCTTGGCAACTGTCAAGTAAGTTGCCGTATGGTGTAAGTCAGTCACATAGAGATACGTGAAATCATCTGTCAAGTTACACTGTGAAGACAACACAGTGGCGTGACTACACAGAAGCGAGCGTCTGTGTCTTGGCAACTGTCAAGTAAGTTGCCGTATGGTGTAAGTCAGTCACATAGAGATACGTGAAATCATCTGTCAAGTTACACTGTGAAGACTACACAGTGGCGTGACTACACAGAAGCGAGCGTCTGTGTCTTGGCAACTGTCAAGTAAGTTGCCGTATGGTGTAAGTCAGTCACATAGAGATACGTGAAATCATCTGTCAAGTTACACTGTGAAGACTACACAGTGGCGTGACTACACAGAAGCGAGCGTCTGTGTCTTGGCAACTGTCAAGTAAGTTGCCGTATGGTGTAAGTCAGTCACATAGAGATACGTGAAATCATCTGTCAAGTTACACTGTGAAGACAACACAGTGGCGTGACTACACAGAAGCGAGCGTCTGTGTCTTGGCAACTGTCAAGTAAGTTGCCGTATGGTGTAAGTCAGTCACATAGAGATACGTGAAATCATCTGTCAAGTTACACTGTGAAGACTACACAGTGGCGTGACTACACAGAAGCGAGCGTCTGTGTCTTGGCAACTGTCAAGTAAGTTGCCGTATAGTGTAAGTCAGTCACATAGAGATACGTGAAATCATCTGTCAAGTTACACTGTGAAGACTATACAGTGGCGTGACTACACAGAAGCTAGCGTGTTCTGTCTTGGCAACTGGCAAGTAAGTTGCCGTATGGTGTAAGTCAGTCACATAGAGATACGAGAAATCATCTGTCAAGTTACACTGTGAAGACTACACAGTGGCGTGACTACACAGAAGCGAGCGTGTTCTGTCTTGGCAACTGGCAAGTAAGTTGCCGTATGGTGTAAGTCAGTCACATAGAGATACGTGAAATCATCTGTCAAGTTACACTGTGAAGACTACACAGTGGCGTGACTACACAGAAGCTAGCGTGTTCTGTCTTGGCAACTGGCAAGTAAGTTGCCGTATGGTGTAAGTCAGTCACATAGAGATACGAGAAATCATCTGTCAAGTTACACTGTGAAGACTACACAGTGGCGTGACTACACAGAAGCGAGCGTGTTCTGTCTTGGCAACTGGCAAGTAAGTTGCCGTATGGTGTAAGTCAGTCACATAGAGATACGTGAAATCATCTGTCAAGTTACTCTGTGAAGACTACACAGTGGCGTGACTACACAGAAGCGAGCGTCTGTGTCTTGGCAACTGTCAAGTAAGTTGCCGTATGGTGTAAGTCAGTCACATAGAGATACGTGAAATCATCTGTCAAGTTACACTGTGAAGACTACACAGTGGCGTGACTACACAGAAGCGAGCGTCTGTGTCTTGGCAACTGTCAAGTAAGTTGCCGTATGGTGTAAGTCAGTCACATAGAGATACGTGAAATCATCTGTCAAGTTACACTGTGAAGACTATACAGTGGCGTGACTACACAGAAGCTAGCGTGTTCTGTCTTGGCAACTGGCAAGTAAGTTGCCGTATGGTGTAAGTCAGTCATATAGAGATACGAGAAATCATCTGTCAAGTTACACTGTGAAGACTACACAGTGGCTTGACTACACAGAAGCTAGCGTGTTCTGTCTTGGCAACTGTCAAGTAAGTTGCCGTATGGTGTAAGTCAGTCACATAGAGATACGTGAAATCATCTGTCAAGTTACACTGTGAAGACTACACAGTGGCGTGACTACACAGAAGCGAGCGTCTGTGTCTTGGCAACTGTCAAGTAAGTTGCCGTATGGTGTAAGTCAGTCACATAGAGATACGTGAAATCATCTGTCAAGTTACACTGTAAAGACTACACAGTGGCGTGACTACACAGAAGCGAGCGTCTGTGTCTTGGCAACTGTCAAGTAAGTTGCCGTATGGTGTAAGTCAGTCACATAGAGATACGTGAAATCATCTGTCAAGTTACACTGTGAAGACTACACAGTGGCGTGACTACACAGAAGCTAGCGTGTTCTGTCTTGGCAACTGGCAAGTAAGTTGCCGTATGGTGTAAGTCAGTCACATAGATATACGTGAAATCATCTATCAAGTTACACTGTGAAGACTACACAGTGGCGTGACTACACAGAAGCGAGCGTCTGTGTCTTGGCAACTGTCAAGTAAGTTGCCGTATGGTGTAAGTCAGTCACATAGAGATACGTGAAATCATCTGTCAAGTTACACTGTGAAGACTACACAGTGGCGTGACTACACAGAAGCTAGCGTGTTCTGTCTTGGCAACTGGCAAGTAAGTTGCCGTATGGTGTAAGTCAGTCACATAGAGATACGTGAAATCATCTGTCAAGTTACACTGTGAAGACTACACAGTGGCGTGACTACACAGAAGCTAGCGTGTTCTGTCTTGGCAACTGTCAAGTAAGTTGCCGTATTGTGTAAGTCAGTCACATAGAGATACGTGAAATCATCTGTCAAGTTACACTGTTAAGACTACACAGTGGCGTGACTACACAGAAGCTAGCGTGTTCTGTCTTGGCAACTGGCAAGTAAGTTGCCGTATGGTGTAAGTCAGTCACATAGAGATACGTGAAATCATCTGTCAAGTTACACTGTGAAGACTATACAGTGGCGTGACTACACAGAAGCTAGCGTGTTCTGTCTTGGCAACTGTCAAGTAAGTTGCCGTATGGTGTAAGTCAGTCACATAGAGATACGTGAAATCATATGTCAAGTTACACTGTGAAGACAACACAGTGGCGTGACTACACAGAAGCTAGCGTGTTCTGTCTTGGCAACTGGCAAGTAAGTTGCCGTATGGTGTAAGTCAGTCACATAGAGATACGTGAAATCATCTGTCAAGTTACACTGTGAAGACTACACAGTGGCGTGACTACACAGAAGCGAGCGTGTTCTGTCTTGGCAACTGTCAAGTAAGTTGCCGTATGGTGTAAGTCAGTCACATAGAGATACGTGAAATCATCTGTCAAGTTACACTGTGAAGACTACACAGTGGCGTGACTACACAGAAGCGAGCGTCTGTGTCTTGGCAACTGTCAAGTAAGTTGCCGTATGGTGTAAGTCAGTCACATAGAGATACGTGAAATCATCTGTCAAGTTACACTGTGAAGACTACACAGTGGCGTGACTACACAGAAGCGAGCGTCTGTGTCTTGGCAACTGTCAAGTAAGTTGCCGTATGGTGTAAGTCAGTCACATAGAGATACGTGAAATCATCTGTCAAGTTACACTGTGAAGACTACACAGTGGCGTGACTACACAGAAGCGAGCGTCTGTGTCTTGGCAACTGTCAAGTAAGTTGCCGTATGGTGTAAGTCAGTCACATAGAGATACGTGAAATCATCTGTCAAGTTACACTGTGAAGACTACACAGTGGCGTGACTACACAGAAGCTAGCGTGTTCTGTCTTGGCAACTGGCAAGTAAGTTGCCGTATGGTGTAAGTCAGTCACATAGAGATACGTGAAATCATCTGTCAAGTTACACTGTGAAGACTATACAGTGGCGTGACTACACAGAAGCTAGCGTGTTCTGTCTTGGCAACTGTCAAGTAAGTTGCCGTATGGTGTAAGTCAGTCACATAGAGATACGTGAAATCATCTGTCAAGTTACACTGTGAAGACTACACAGTGGCGTGACTACACAGAAGCTAGCGTGTTCTGTCTTGGCAACTGGCAAGTAAGTTGCCGTATGGTGTAAGTCAGTCACATAGAGATACGTGAAATCATCTGTCAAGTTACACTGTGAAGACTACACAGTGGCGTGACTACACAGAAGCGAGCGTGTTCTGTCTTGGCAACTGTCAAGTAAGTTGCCGTATAGTGTAAGTCAGTCACATAGAGATACGTGAAATCATCTGTCAAGTTACACTGTGAAGACTACACAGTGGCGTGACTACACAGAAGCGAGCGTCTGTGTCTTGGCAACTGTCAAGTAAGTTGCCGTATGGTGTAAGTCAGTCACATAGAGATACGTGAAATCATCTGTCAAGTTACACTGTGAAGACTACACAGTGGCGTGACTACACAGAAGCGAGCGTCTGTGTCTTGGCAACTGTCAAGTAAGTTGCCGTATGGTGTAAGTCAGTCACATAGAGATACGAGAAATCATCTGTCAAGTTACACTGTGAAGACTACACAGTGGCGTGACTATACAGAAGCGAGCGTCTGTGTCTTGGCAACATTCAAGTAAGTTGCCGTATGGTGTAAGTCAGTCACATAGAGATACGTGAAATCATCTGTCAAGTTACACTGTGAAGACTACACAGTGGCGTGACTACACAGAAGCGAGCGTCTGTGTCTTGGCAACTGTCAAGTAAGTTGCCGTATGGTGTAAGTCAGTCACATAGAGATACGTGAAATCATCTGTCAAGTTACACTGTGAAGACTACACAGTGACGTGACTACACAGAAGCGAGCGTCTGTGTCTTGGCAACTGTCAAGTAAGTTGCCGTATGGTGTAAGTCAGTCACATAGAGATACGTGAAATCATCTGTCAAGTTACACTGTGAAGACTATACAGTGGCGTGACTACACAGAAGCTAGCGTGTTCTGTCTTGGCAACTGGCAAGTAAGTTGCCGTATGGTGTAAGTCAGTCACATAGAGATACGAGAAATCATCTGTCAAGTTACACTGTGAAGACTACACAGTGGCGTGACTACACAGAAGCGAGCGTCTGTGTCTTGGCAACTGTCAAGTAAGTTGCCGTATGGTGTAAGTCAGTCACATAGAGATACGTGAAATCATGTGTCAAGTTACACTGTGAAGACTACACAGTGGCGTGACTACACAGAAGCGAGCGTGTTCTGTCTTGGCAACTGGCAAGTAAGTTGCCGTATGGTGTAAGTCAGTCACATAGAGATACGTGAAATCATCTGTCAAGTTACACTGTGAAGACTACACAGTGGCGTGACTACACAGAAGCTAGCGTGTTCTGTCTTGGCAACTGGCAAGTAAGTTGCCGTATGGTGTAAGTCAGTCACATAGAGATACGTGAAATCATCTGTCAAGTTACACTGTGAAGACTATACAGTGGCGTGACTACACAGAAGCTAGCGTGTTCTGTCTTGGCAACTGGCAAGTAAGTTGCCGTATGGTGTAAGTCAGTCACATAGAGATACGTGAAATCATCTGTCAAGTTACACTGTGAAGACTACACAGTGGCGTGACTACACAGAAGCTAGCGTGTTCTGTCTTGGCAACTGGCAAGTAAGTTGCCGTATGGTGTAAGTCAGTCACATAGAGATACGTGAAATCATCTGTCAAGTTACACTGTGAAGACTATACAGTGGCGTGACTACACAGAAGCGAGCGTCTGTGTCTTGGCAACTGTCAAGTAAGTTGCCGTATGGTGTAAGTCAGTCACATAGAGATACGTGAAATCATCTGTCAAGTTACACTGTGAAGACTACACAGTGGCGTGACCACACAGAAGCTAGCGTGTTCTGTCTTGGCAACTGTCAAGTAAGTTGCCGTATGGTGTAAGTCAGTCACATAGAGATACGTGAAATCATCTGTCAAGTTACACTGTGAAGACTACACAGTGTCGTGACTACACAGAAGCTAGCGTGTTCTGTCTTGGCAACTGGCAAGTAAGTTGCCGTATGGTGTAAGTCAGTCACATAGAGATACGTGAAATCATCTGTCAAGTTACACTGTGAAGACTACACAGTGGCGTGACTACACAGAAGCTAGCGTGTTCTGTCTTGGCAACTGGCAAGTAAGTTGCCGTATGGTGTAAGTCAGTCACATAGAGATACGTGAAATCATCTGTCAAGTTACACTGTGAAGACTACACAGTGGCGTGACTACACAGAAGCGAGCGTGTTCTGTCTTGGCAACTGGCAAGTAAGTTGCCGTATGGTGTAAGTCAGTCACATAGAGATACGTGAAATCATCTGTCAAGTTACACTGTGAAGACTACACAGTGTCGTGACTACACAGAAGCTAGCGTGTTCTGTCTTGGCAACTGTCAAGTAAGTTGCCGTATGGTGTAAGTCAGTCACATAGAGATACGTGAAATCATCTGTCAAGTTACACTGTGAAGACTACACAGTGGCGTGACTACACAGAAGCGAGCGTGTTCTGTCTTGGCAACTGTCAAGTAAGTTGCCGTATGGTGTAAGTCAGTCACATAGAGATACGTGAAATCATCTGTCAAGTTACACTGTGAAGACTACACAGTGGCGTAACTACACAGAAGCGAGCGTGTTCTGTCTTGGCAACTGTCAAGTAAGTTGCCGTATGGTGTAAGTCAGTCACATAGAGATACGTGAAATCATCTGTCAAGTTACACTGTGAAGACTACACAGTGGCGTGACTACACAGAAGCGAGCGTCTGTGTCTTGGCAACTGTCAAGTAAGTTGCCGTATGGTGTAAGTCAGTCACATAGAGATACGTGAAATCATCTGTCAAGTTACACAGTGAAGACTACACAGTGACGTGACTACACAGAAGCGAGCGTGTTCTGTCTTGGCAACTGTCAAGTAAGTTGCCGTATGGTGTAAGTCAGTCACATAGAGATACGTGAAATCATCTGTCAAGTTACACTGTGAAGACTACACAGTGGCGTGACTACACAGAAGCGAGCGTCTGTGTCTTTGCCACTGTCAAGTAAGTTGCCGTATGGTGAAAGTCAGTCACATAGAGATACGTGAAATCATCTGTCAAGTTACACTGTGAAGACTACACAGTGGCGTGACTACACAGAAGCGAGCGTCTGTGTCTTGGCAACTGTCAAGTAAGTTGCCGTATGGTGTAAGTCAGTCACATAGAGATACGTGAAATCATCTGTCAAGTTACACTGTGAAGACTACACAGTGGCGTGACTACACAGAAGCGAGCGTGTTCTGTCTTGGCAACTGTCAAGTAAGTTGCCGTATGGTGTAAGTCAGTCACATAGAGATACGTGAAATCATCTGTCAAGTTACACTGTGAAGACTACACAGTGGCGTGACTACACAGAAGCTAGCGTGTTCTGTCTTGGCAACTGGCAAGTAAGTTGCCGTATGGTGTAAGTCAGTCACATAGAGATACGTGAAATCATCTGTCAAGTTACACTGTGAAGACTACACAGTGGCGTGACTACACAGAAGCTAGCGTGTTCTGTCTTGGCAACTGGCAAGTAAGTTGCCGTATGGTGTAAGTCAGTCACATAGAGATACGTGAAATCATCTGTCAAGTTACACTGTGAAGACTACACAGTGGCGTGACCACACAGAAGCTAGCGTGTTCTGTCTGGCAACTGTCAAGTAAGTTGCCGTATGGTGTAAGTCAGTCACATAGAGATACGTGAAATCATCTGTCAAGTTACACTGTGAAGACTACACAGTGGCGTGACTACACAGAAGCTAGCGTGTTCTGTCTTGGCAACTGGCAAGTAAGTTGCCGTATGGTGTAAGTCAGTAACATAGAGATACGTCAAATCATCTGTCAAGTTACACTGTGAAGACTACACAGTGGCGTGACTACACAGAAGCGAGCGTCTGTGTCTTGGCAACTGTCAAGTAAGTTGCCGTATGGTGTAAGTCAGTCACATAGAGATACGTGAAATCATCTGTCAAGTTACACTGTGAAGACTACACAGTGGCGTGACTACACAGAAGCTAGCGTCTGTGTCTTGGCAACTGTCCAGTAAGTTGCCGTATGGTGTAAGTCAGTCACATAGAGATACGTGAAATCATCTGTCAAGTTACACTGTGAAGACTACACAGTGGCGTGACTACACAGAAGCGAGCGTCTGTGTCTTGGCAACTGTCAAGTAAGTTGCCGTATGGTGTAAGTCAGTCAAATAGAGATACGTGAAATCATCTGTCAAGTTACACTGTGAAGACTACACAGTGACGTGACTACACAGAAGCGAGCGTCTGTGTCTTGGCAACTGTCAAGTATGTTGCCGTATGGCGTAAGTCAGTCACATAGAGATACGTGAAATCATCTGTCAAGTTACACTGTGAAGACTACACAGTGGCGTGATTCACAGAAGCTAGCGTGTTCTGTCTTGGCAACTGTCAAGTAAGTTGCCGTATGGTGTAAGTCAGTCACATAGAGATACGTGAAATCATCTGTCAAGTTACACTGTGAAGACTACACTGTGACGTGACTACACAGAAGCGAGCGTCTGTGTCTTGGCAACTGTCAAGTAAGTTGCCGTATGGTGTAAGTCAGTCACAGAGAGATACGTGAAATCATCTGTCAAGTTACACTGTGAAGACTACACAGTGGCGTGACTACACAGAAGCTAGCGTGTTCTGTCTTGGCAACTGTCAAGTAAGTTGCCGTATGGTGTAAGTCAGTCACATAGAGATACGTGAAATCATCTGTCAAGTTACACTGTGAAGACTACACAGTGGCGTGACTACACAGAAGCTAGCGTGTTCTGTCTTGGCAACTGTCAAGTAAGTTGCCGTATGGTGTAAGTCAGTCACATAGAGATACGTGAAATCATCTGTCAAGTTACACTGTGAAGACTACACAGTGGCGTGACTACACAGAAGCTAGCGTGTTCTGTCTTGGCAACTGGCAAGTAAGTTGCCGTATGGTGTAAGTCAGTCACATAGAGATACGTGAAATCATCTGTCAAGTTACACTGTGAAGACTACACAGTGGCGTGACTACACAGAAGCGAGCGTCTGTGTCTTGGCAACTGTCAAGTAAGTTGCCGTATGGTGTAAGTCAGTCAAATAGAGATACGTGAAATCATCTGTCAAGTTACACTGTGAAGACTACACAGTGACGTGACTACACAGAAGCGAGCGTCTGTGTCTTGGCAACTGTCAAGTAAGTTGCCGTATGGTGTAAGTCAGTCACATAGAGATACGTGAAATCATCTGTCAAGTTACACTGTGAAGACTACACAGTGGCGTGACTACACAGAAGCGAGCGTCTGTGTCTTGGCAACTGTCAAGTAAGTTGCCGTATGGTGTAAGTCAGTCACATAGAGATACGTGAAATCATCTGTCAAGTTACACTGTGAAGACTACACAGTGGCGTGACTACACAGAAGCGAGCGTCTGTGTCTTGGCCACTGTCAAGTAAGTTGCCGTATGGTGTAAGTCAGTCACATAGAGATACGTGAAATCATCTGTCAAGTTACACTGTGAAGACTACACAGTGGCGTGACTACACAGAAGCGAGCGTCTGTGTCTTGGCAACTGTCAAGTAAGTTGCCGTATGGTGTAAGTCAGTCACATAGAGATACGTGAAATCATCTGTCAAGTTACACTGTGAAGACTACACAGTGGCGTGACTACACAGAAGCTAGCGTGTTCTGTCTTGGCAACTGGCAAGTAAGTTGCCGTATGGTGTAAGTCAGTCACATAGAGATACGTGAAATCATCTGTCAAGTTACACTGTGAAGACTACACAGTGGCGTGACTACACAGAAGCTAGCGTCTGTGTCTTGGCAACTGTCAAGTAAGTTGCCGTATGGTGTAAGTCAGTCACATAGAGATACGTGAAATCATCTGTCAAGTTACACTGTGAAGTCTACACAGTGGCGTGACTACACAGAAGCGAGCGTCTGTGTCTTGGCAACTGTCAAGTAAGTTGCCGTATGGTGTAAGTCAGTCACATAGAGATACGTGAAATCATCTGTCAAGTTACACTGTGAAGACAACACAGTGGCGTGACTACACAGAAGCTAGCGTCTGTGTCTTGGCAACTGTCAAGTAAGTTGCCGTATGGTGTAAGTCAGTCACATAGAGATACGTGAAATCATCTGTCAAGTTACACTGTGAAGACTACACAGTGGCGTGACTACACAGAAGCGAGCGTGTTCTGTCTTGGCAACTGTCAAGTAAGTTGCCGTATGGTGTAAGTCAGTCACATAGAGATACGTGAAATCATCTGTCAAGTTACACTGTGAAGACTTCACAGTGGCGTGACTACACAGAAGCGAGCGTGTTCTGTCTTGGCAACTGGCAAGTAAGTTGCCGTATGGTGTAAGTCAGTCACTTAGAGATACGTGAAATCATCTGTCAAGTTACACTGTGAAGACTACACAGTGGCGTGACTACACAGAAGCTAGCGTGTTCTGTCTTGGCAACTGGCAAGTAAGTTGCCGTATGGTGTAAGTCAGTCACATAGAGATACGTGAAATCATCTGTCAAGTTACACTGTGAAGACTACACAGTGGCGTGACTACACAGAAGCGAGCGTCTGTGTCTTGGCAACTGTCAAGTAAGTTGCCGTATGGTGTAAGTCAGTCACATAGAGATACGTGAAATCATCTGTCAAGTTACACTGTGAAGACTACACAGTGGCGTGACTACACAGAAGCGAGCGTCTGTGTCTTGGCAACTGTCAAGTAAGTTGCCGTATGGTGTAAGTCAGTCACATAGAGATACGTGAAATCATCTGTCAAGTTACACTGTGAAGACTACACAGTGGCGTGACTACACAGAAGCTAGCGTCTGTGTCTTGGCAACTGTCAAGTAAGTTGCCGTATGGTGTAAGTCAGTCACATAGAGATACGTGAAATCATCTGTCAAGTTACACTGTGAAGACTACACAGTGGCGTGACTACACAGAAGCGAGCGTCTGTGTCTTGGCAACTGTCAAGTAAGTTGCCGTATGGTGTAAGTCAGTCACATAGAGATACGTGAAATCATCTGTCAAGTTACACTGTGAAGACTACACAGTGGCGTGACTACACAGAAGCGAGCGTCTGTGTCTTGGCAACTGTCAAGTAAGTTGCCGTATGGTGTAAGTCAGTCACATAGAGATACGTGAAATCATCTGTCAAGTTACACTGTGAAGACTACACAGTGGCGTGACTACACAGAAGCTAGCGTCTGTGTCTTGGCAACTGTCAAGTAAGTTGCCGTATGGTGTAAGTCAGTAACATAGAGATACGTGAAATCATCTGTCAAGTTACACTGTGAAGACTACACAGTGGCGTGACTACACAGAAGCGAGCGTCTGTGTCTTGGCAACTGTCAAGTAAGTTGCCGTATGGTGTAAGTCAGTCAAATAGAGATACGTGAAATCATCTGTCAAGTTACACTGTGAAGACTACACAGTGACGTGACTACACAGAAGCGAGCGTCTGTGTCTTGGCAACTGTCAAGTATGTTGCCGTATGGCGTAAGTCAGTCACATAGAGATACGTGAAATCATCTGTCAAGTTACACTGTGAAGACTACACAGTGGCGTGACTACACAGAAGCTAGCGTGTTCTGTCTTGGCAACTGTCAAGTAAGTTGCCGTATGGTGTAAGTCAGTCACATAGATATACGTGAAATCATCTGTCAAGTTACACTGTGAAGACTACACTGTGACGTGACTACACAGAAGCGAGCGTCTGTGTCTTGGCAACTGTCAAGTAAGTTGCCGTATGGTGTAAGTCAGTCACATAGAGATACGTGAAATCATCTGTCAAGTTACACTGTGAAGACTACACAGTGGCGTGACTACACAGAAGCTAGCGTGTTCTGTCTTGGCAACTGTCAAGTAAGTTGCCGTATGGTGTAAGTCAGTCACATAGAGATACGTGAAATCATCTGTCAAGTTACACTGTGAAGACTATACAGTGGCGTGACTACACAGAAGCTAGCGTGTTCTGTCTTGGCAACTGGCAAGTTAGTTGCCGTATGGTGTAAGTCAGTCACATAGAGATACGTGAAATCATCTGTCAAGTTACACTGTGAAGACTACACAGTGGCGTAACTACACAGAAGCGAGCGTGTTCTGTCTTGGCAACTGTCAAGTAAGTTGCCGTATGGTGTAAGTCAGTCACATAGAGATACGTGAAATCATCTGTCAAGTTACACTGTGAAGACTACACAGTGGCGTGACTACACAGAAGCGAGCGTCTGTGTCTTGGCAACTGTCAAGTAAGTTGCCGTATGGTGTAAGTCAGTCACATAGAGATACGTGAAATCATCTGTCAAGTTACACTGTGAAGACTACACAGTGGCGTGACTACACAGAAGCGACCGTCTGTGTCTTGGCAACTGTCAAGTAAGTTGCCGTATGGTGTAAGTCAGTCACATAGAGATACGTGAAATCATCCGTCAAGTTACACTGTGAAGACTACACAGTGGCGTGACTACACAGAAGCGAGCGTGTTCTGTCTTGGCAACTGGCAAGTAAGTTGCCGTATGGTGTAAGTCAGTCACATAGAGATACGTGAAATCATCTGTCAAGTTACACTGTGAAGACAACACAGTGGCGTGACTACACAGAAGCGACCGTCTGTGTCTTGGCAACTGTCAAGTAAGTTGCCGTATGGTGTAAGTCAGTCACATAGAGATACGTGAAATCATCTGTCAAGTTACACTGTGAAGACTACACAGTGGCGTGACTACACAGAAGCTAGCGTGTTCTGTCTGGCAACTGTCAAAGCAGTTGCCGTATGGTGTAAGTCAGTCACATAGAGATACGTGAAATCATCTGTCAAGTTACACTGTGAAGACTACACAGTGGCGTGACTACACAGAAGCGAGCGTCTGTGTCTTGGCAACTGTCAAGTAAGTTGCCGTATGGTGTAAGTCAGTCACATAGAGATACGTGAAATCATCTGTCAAGTTACACTGTGAAGACTACACAGTGGCGTGACTACACAGAAGCTAGCGTGTTCTTTCTTGGCAACTGGCAAGTAAGTTGCCGTATGGTGTAAGTCAGTCACATAGAGATACGTGAAATCATCTGTCAAGTTACACTGTGAAGACTACACAGTGGCGTGACTACACAGAAGCAAGCGTGTTCTGTCTTGGCAACTGTCAAGTAAGTTGCCGTATGGTGTAAGTCAGTCACATAGAGATACGTGAAATCATCTGTCAAGTTACACTGTGAAGACAACACAGTGGCGTGACTACACAGAAGCTAGCGTGTTCTGTCTTGGCAACTGTCAAGTAAGTTGCCGTATGGTGTAAGTCAGTCACATAGAGATACGTGAAATCATCTGTCAAGTTACACTGTGAAGACAACACAGTGGCGTGACTACACAGAAGCGACCGTCTGTGTCTTGGCAACTGTCAAGTAAGTTGCCGTATGGTGTAAGTCAGTCACATAGAGATACGTGAAATCATCTGTCAAGTTACACTGTGAAGACTACACAGTGGCGTGACTACACAGAAGCTAGCGTGTTCTGTCTGGCAACTGTCAAGTAAGTTGCCGTATGGTGTAAGTCAGTCTCATAGAGATACGTGAAATCATCTGTCAAGTTACACTGTGAAGACTACACAGTGGCGTGACTACACAGAAGCGAGCGTGTTCTGTCTGGCAACTGTCAAGTAAGTTGCCGTATGGTGTAAGTCAGTCACATAGAGATACGTGAAATCATCTGTCAAGTTACACTGTGAAGACTACACAGTGGCGTGACTACACAGAAGCTAGCGTCTGTGTCTTGGCAACTGTCAAGTAAGTTGCCGTATGGTGTAAGTCAGTCACATATAGATACGTGAAATCATCTGTCAAGTTACACTGTGAAGACTACACAGTGGCGTGACTACACAGAAGCTAGCGTGTTCTGTCTTGGCAACTGTCAAGTAAGTTGCCGTATGGTGTAAGTCAGTCACATAGAGATACGTGAAATCATCTGTCAAGTTACACTGTGAAGACTACACAGTGGCGTGACTACACAGAAGCGAGCGTGTTCTGTCTTGGCAACTGGCAAGTAAGTTGCCGTATGGTGTAAGTCAGTCACATAGAGATACGTGAAATCATCTGTCAAGTTACACTGTGAAGACTACACAGTGGCGTGACTACACAGAAGCTAGCGTGTTCTGTCTTGGCAACTGTCAAGTAAGTTGCCGTATGGTGTAAGTCAGTCACATAGAGATACGTGAAATCATCTGTCAAGTTACACTGTGAAGACTATACAGTGGCGTGACTACACAGAAGCGAGCGTGTTCTGTCTTGGCAACTGTCAAGTAAGTTGCCGTATGGTGTAAGTCAGTCACATAGAGATACGTGAAATCATCTGTCAAGTTACACTGTGAAGACTACACAGTGGCGTGACTACACAGAAGCTAGCGTGTTCTGTCTTGGCAACTGGCAAGTAAGTTGCCGTATGGTGTAAGTCAGTCACATAGAGATACGTGAAATCATCTGTCAAGTTACACTGTGAAGACTACACAGTGGCGTGACTACACAGAAGCGAGCGTCTGTGTCTTGGCAACTGTCAAGTAAGTTGCCGTATGGTGTAAGTCAGTCACATAGAGATACGTGAAATCATCTGTCAAGTTACACTGTGAAGACTACACAGTGACGTGACTACACAGAAGCTAGCGTGTTCTGTCTTGGCAACTGGCAAGTAAGTTGCCGTATGGTGTAAGTCAGTCACATAGAGATACGTGAAATCATCTGTCAAGTTACACTGTGAAGACTACACAGTGGCGTGACTACACAGAAGCGAGCGTCTGTGTCTTGGCAACTGTCAAGTAAGTTGCCGTATGGTGTAAGTCAGTCACATAGAGATACGTGAAATCATCTGTCAAGTTACACTGTGAAGACTACACAGTGGCGTGACTACACAGAAGCTAGCGTGTTCTGTCTTGGCAACTGGCAAGTAAGTTGCCGTATGGTGTAAGTCAGTCACATAGAGATACGTGAAATCATCTGTCAAGTTACACTGTGAAGACTACACAGTGGCGTGACTACACAGAAGCGAGCGTCTGTGTCTTGGCAACTGTCAAGTAAGTTGCCGTATGGTGTAAGTCAGTCACATAGAGATACGTGAAATCATCTGTCAAGTTACACTGAGAAGACAACACAGTGGCGTGACTACACAGAAGCTAGCGTGTTCTGTCTTGGCAACTGTCAAGTAAGTTGCCGTATGGTGTAAGTCAGTCACATAGAGATACGTGAAATCATCTGTCAAGTTACACTGTGAAGACAACACAGTGGCGTGACTACACAGAAGCTAGCGTGTTCTGTCTTGGCAACTGTCAAGTAAGTTGCTGTATGGTGTAAGTCAGTCACATAGAGATACGTGAAATCATCTGTCAAGTTACACTGTGAAGACTACACAGTGGCGTGACTACACAGAAGCGAGCGTGTTCTGTCTGGCAACTGTCAAGTAAGTTGCCGTATGGTGTAAGTCAGTCACATAGAGATACGTGAAATCATCTGTCAAGTTACACTGTGAAGACAACACAGTGGCGTGACTACACAGAAGCTAGCGTGTTCTGTCTTGGCAACTGGCAAGTAAGTTGCCGTATGGTGTAAGTCAGTCACATAGAGATACGTGAAATCATCTGTCAAGTTACACTGTGAAGACTACACAGTGGCGTGACTACACAGAAGCGAGCGTCTGTGTCTTGGCAACTGTCAAGTAAGTTGCCGTATGGTGTAAGTCAGTCACATAGAGATACGTGAAATCATCTGTCAAGTTACACTGTGAAGACTACACAGTGGCGTGACCACACAGAAGCTAGCGTGTTCTGTCTGGCAACTGTCAAGTAAGTTGCCGTATGGTGTAAGTCAGTCACATAGAGATACGTGAAATCATCTGTCAAGTTACACTGTGAAGACTACACAGTGGCGTGACTACACAGAAGCTAGCGTGTTCTGTCTTGGCAACTGGCAAGTAAGTTGCCGTATGGTGTAAGTCAGTCACATAGAGATACGTGAAATCATCTGTCAAGTTACACTGTGAAGACTACACAGTGGCGTGACTACACAGAAGCGAGCGTCTGTGTCTTGGCAACTGTCAAGTAAGTTGCCGTATGGTGTAAGTCAGTCACATAGCGATACGTGAAATCATCTGTCAAGTTACACTGTGAAGACTACACAGTGGCGTGACTACACAGAAGCGAGCGTCTGTGTCTTGGCAACTGTCAAGTAAGTTGCCGTATGGTGTAAGTCAGTCACATAGAGATACGTGAAATCATCTGTCAAGTTACACTATGAAGACTACACAGTGGCGTGACTACACAGAAGCTAGCGTCTGTGTCTTGGCAACTGTCAAGTAAGTTGCCGTATGGTGTAAGTCAGTCACATAGAGATACGTGAAATCATCTGTCAAGTTACACTGTGAAGACTACACAGTGGTGTGACTACACAGAAGCTAGCGTGTTCTGTCTTGGCAACTGTCAAGTAAGTTGCCGTATGGTGTAAGTCAGTCACATAGAGATACGTGAAATCATCTGTCAAGTTACACTGTGAAGACTACACAGTGGCGTGACTACACAGAAGCGAGCGTGTTCTGTCTTGGCAACTGGCAAGTAAGTTGCCGTATGGTGTAAGTCAGTCACATAGAGATACGAGAAATCATCTGTCAAGTTACACTGTGAAGACTACACAGTGGCGTGACTACACAGAAGCTAGCGTCTGTGTCTTGGCAACTGTCAAGTAAGTTGCCGTATGGTGTAAGTCAGTCACATAGAGATACGTGAAATCATCTGTCAAGTTACACTGTGAAGACTACACAGTGGCGTGACTACACAGAAGCTAGCGTCTGTGTCTTGGCAACTGTCAAGTAAGTTGCCGTATGGTGTAAGTCAGTCACATAGAGATACGTGAAATCATCTGTCAAGTTACACTGTGAAGACTACACAGTGGCGTGACTACACAGAAGCGAGCGTCTGTGTCTTGGCAACTGTCAAGTAAGTTGCCGTATGGTGCAAGTCAGTCAAATAGAGATACGTGAAATCATCTGTCAAGTTACACTGTGAAGACTACACAGTGACGTGACTACACAGAAGCGAGCGTCTGTGTCTTGGCAACTGTCAAGTAAGTTGCCGTATGGTGTAAGTCAGTCACATAGAGATACGTGAAATCATCTGTCAAGTTACACTGTGAAGACTACACAGTGGCGTGACTACACAGAAGCTAGGGTGTTCTGTCTTGGCAACTGTCAAGTAAGTTGCCGTATGGTGTAAGTCAGTCACATAGAGATACGTGAAATCATCTGTCATGTTACACTGTGAAGACTACACTGTGACGTGACTACACAGAAGCGAGCGTCTGTGTCTTGGCAACTGTCAAGTAAGTTGCCGTATGGTGTAAGTCAGTCACATAGAGATACGTGAAATCATCTGTCAAGTTACACTGTGAAGACTACACAGTGGCGTGACTACACAGAAGCTAGCGTGTTCTGTCTTGGCAACTGTCAAGTAAGTTGCCGTATGGTGTAAGTCAGTCACATAGAGATACGTGAAATCATCTGTCAAGTTACACTGTGAAGACTACACAGTGGCGTGACTACACAGAAGCTAGCGTGTTCTGTCTTGGCAACTGGCAAGTAAGTTGCCGTATGGTGTAAGTCAGTCACATAGAGATACGTGAAATCATCTGTCAAGTTACACTGTGAAGACTACACAGTGACGTGACTACACAGAAGCGAGCGTGTTCTGTCTTGGCAACTGTCAAGTAAGTTGCCGTATGGTGTAAGTCAGTCACATAGAGATACGTGAAATCATCTGTCAAGTTACACTGTGAAGACTACACAGTGGCGTGACTACACAGAAGCGAGCGTCTGTGTCTTGGCAACTGTCAAGTAAGTTGCCGTATGGTGTAAGTCAGTCACATAGAGATACGTGAAATCATCTGTCAAGTTACACTGTGAAGACTACACAGTGGCGTGACTACACAGAAGCTAGCGTGTTCTGTCTTGGCAACTGGCAAGTAAGTTGCCGTATGGTGTAAGTCAGTCACATAGAGATACGTGAAATCATCTGTCAAGTTACACTGTGAAGACTACACAGTGACGTGACAACACAGAAGCGAGCGTCTGTGTCTTGGCAACTGTCAAGTAAGTTGCCGTATGGTGTAAGTCAGTCACATAGAGATACGTGAAATCATCTGTCAAGTTACACTGTGAAGACTACACAGTGGCGTGACTACACAGAAGCTAGCGTGTTCTGTCTTGGCAACTGGCAAGTAAGTTGCCGTATGGTGTAAGTCAGTCACATAGAGATACGTGAAATCATCTGTCAAGTTACACTGTGAAGACTACACAGTGGCGTGACTACACAGAAGCGAGCGTGTTCTGTCTTGGCAACTGGCAAGTAAGTTGCCGTATGGTGTAAGTCAGTCACTTAGAGATACGTGAAATCATCTGTCAAGTTACACTGTGAAGACTACACAGTGGCGTGACTACACAGAAGCTAGCGTGTTCTGTCTTTGCAACTGGCAAGTAAGTTGCCGTATGGTGTAAGTCAGTCACATAGAGATACGTGAAATCATCTGTCAAGTTACACTGTGAAGACTACACAGTGGCGTGACTACACAGAAGCGAGCGTCTGTGTCTTGGCAACTGTCAAGTAAGTTGCCGTATGGTGTAAGTCAGTCACATAGAGATACGTGAAATCATCTGTCAAGTAACACTGTGAAGACTACACAGTGGCGTGACTACACAGAAGCGAGCGTGTTCTGTCTTGGCAACTGGCAAGTAAGTTGCCGTATGGTGTAAGTCAGTCACTTAGAGATACGTGAAATCATCTGTCAAGTTACACTGTGAAGACTACACAGTGGCGTGACTACACAGAAGCTAGCGTCTGTGTCTTGGCAACTGTCAAGTAAGTTGCCGTATGGTGTAAGTCAGTCACATAGAGATACGTGAAATCATCTGTCAAGTTACACTGTGAAGACTACACAGTGGCGTGACTACACAGAAGCTAGCGTGTTCTGTCTTGGCAACTGGCAAGTAAGTTGCCGTATGGTGTAAGTCAGTCACATAGAGATACGTGAAATCATCTGTCAAGTTACACTGTGAAGACTACACAGTGGCGTGACTACACAGAAGCTAGCGTGTTCTGTCTTGGCAACTGTCAAGTAAGTTGCCGTATGGTGTAGGTCAGTCACATAGAGATACGTGAAATCATCTGTCAAGTTACACTGTGAAGACTACACAGTGGCTTGACTACACAGAAGCGAGCGTGTTCTGTCTTGGCAACTGGCAAGTAAGTTGCCGTATGGTGTAAGTCAGTCACATAGAGATACGTGAAATCATCTGTCAAGTTACACTGTGAAGACTACACAGTGGCGTGACTACACAGAAGCTAGCGTGTTCTGTCTTGGCAACTGTCAAGTAAGTTGCCGTATGGTGTAAGTCAGTCACATAGAGATACGTGAAATCATCTGTCAAGTTACACTGTGAAGACTATACAGTGGCGTGACTACACAGAAGCGAGCGTGTTCTGTCTTGGCAACTGTCAAGTAAGTTGCCGTATGGTGTAAGTCAGTCACATAGAGATACGTGAAATCATCTGTCAAGTTACACTGTGAAGACTACACAGTGGCGTGACTACACAGAAGCTAGCGTGTTCTGTCTTGGCAAGTGGCAAGTAAGTTGCCGTATGGTGTAAGTCAGTCACATATAGATACGTGAAATCATCTGTCAAGTTACACTGTGAAGACTACACAGTGGCGTGACTACACAGAAGCTAGCGTGTTCTGTCTTGGCAACTGTCAAGTAAGTTGCCGTATGGTGTAAGTCAGTCACATAGAGATACGTGAAATCATCTGTCAAGTTACACTGTGAAGACTACACAGTGGCGTGACTACACAGAAGCTAGCGTGTTCTGTCTGGCAACTGTCAAGTAAGTTGCCGTATGGTGTAAGTCAGTCACATAGAGATACGTGAAATCATCTGTCAAGTTACACTGTGAAGACTACACAGTGGCGTGACTACACAGAAGCGAGCGTGTTCTGTCTTGGCAACTGGCAAGTAAGTTGCCGTATGGTGTAAGTCAGTCACATAGAGATACGTGAAATCATCTGTCAAGTTACACTGTGAAGACTACACAGTGGCGTGACTACACAGAAGCTAGCGTCTGTGTCTTGGCAACTGTCAAGTAAGTTGCCGTATGGTGTAAGTCAGTCACATAGAGATACGTGAAATCATCTGTCAAGTTACTCTGTGAAGACTACACAGTGGCGTGACTACACAGAAGCTAGCGTGTTCTGTCTTGGCAACTGGCAAGTAAGTTGCCGTATGGTGTAAGTCAGTCACATAGAGATACGTGAAATCATCTGTCAAGTTACACTGTGAAGACTACACAGTGGCGTGACTACACAGAAGCGAGCGTCTGTGTCTTGGCAACTGTCAAGTAAGTGGCCGTATGGTGTAAGTCAGTCACATAGAGATACGAGAAATCATCTGTCAAGTTACACTGAGAAGACAACACAGTGGCGTGACTACACAGAAGCGAGCGTGTTCTGTCTTGGCAACTGTCAAGTAAGTTGCTGTATGGTGTAAGTCAGTCACATAGAGATACGTGAAATCATCTGTCAAGTTACACTGTGAAGACTACACAGTGGCGTGACTACACAGAAGCTAGCGTGTTCTGTCTTGGCAACTGTCAAGTAAGTTGCCGTATGGTGTAAGTCAGTCACATAGAGATACGTGAAATCATCTGTCAAGTTACACTGAGAAGACAACACAGTGGCGTGACTACACAGAAGCTAGCGTGTTCTGTCTTGGCAACTGTCAAGTAAGTTGCCGTATGGTGTAAGTCAGTCACATAGAGATACGTGAAATCATCTGTCAAGTTACACTGTGAAGACAACACAGTGGCGTGACTACACAGAAGCTAGCGTGTTCTGTCTTGGCAACTGTCAAGTAAGTTGCTGTATGGTGTAAGTCAGTCACATAGAGATACGTGAAATCATCTGTCAAGTTACACTGTGAAGACTACACAGTGGCGTGACTACACAGAAGCGAGCGTGTTCTGTCTGGCAACTGTCAAGTAAGTTGCCGTATGGTGTAAGTCAGTCACATAGAGATACGTGAAATCATCTGTCAAGTTACACTGTGAAGACTACACAGTGGCGTGACTACACAGAAGCGAGCGTCTGTGTCTTGGCAACTGTCAATTAAGTTGCCGTATGGTGTAAGTCAGTCACATAGAGATACGTGAAATCATCTGTCAAGTTACACTGTGAAGACTATACAGTGGCGTGACTACACAGAAGCTAGCGTGTTCTGTCTTGGCAACTGGCAAGTAAGTTGCCGTATGGTGTAAGTCAGTCACATAGAGATACGTGAAATCATCTGTCAAGTTACACTGTGAAGACTACACAGTGGCGTGACTACACAGAAGCGAGCGTCTGTGTCTTGGCAACTGTCAAGTAAGTTGCCGTATGGTGTAAGTCAGTCACATAGAGATACGTGAAATCATCTGTCAAGTTACACTGAGAAGACAACACAGTGGCGTGACTACACAGAAGCTAGCGTGTTCTGTCTTGGCAACTGTCAAGTAAGTTGCCGTATGGTGTAAGTCAGTCACATAGAGATACGTGAAATCATCTGTCAAGTTACACTGTGAAGACTACACAGTGGCGTGACTACACAGAAGCTAGCGTGTTCTGTCTTGGCAACTGGCAAGTAAGTTGCCGTATGGTGTAAGTCAGTCACATAGAGATACGTGAAATCATCTGTCAAGTTACACTGTGAAGACTACACAGTGGCGTGACCACACAGAAGCTAGCGTGTTCTGTCTGGCAACTGTCAAGTAAGTTGCCGTATGGTGTAAGTCAGTCACATAGAGATACGTGAAATCATCTGTCAAGTTACACTGTGAAGACAACACAGTGGCGTGACTACACAGAAGCTAGCGTGTTCTGTCTTGGCAACTGTCAAGTAAGTTGCCGTATGGTGTAAGTCAGTCACATAGAGATACGTGAAATCATCTGTCAAGTTACACTGTGAAGACTACACAGTGGCGTGACTACACAGAAGCGAGCGTCTGTGTCTTGGCAACTGTCAAGTAAGTTGCCGTATGGTGTAAGTCAGTCACATAGAGATACGTGAAATCATCTGTCAAGTTACACTGTGAAGACTATACAGTGGCGTGACTACACAGAAGCTAGCGTGTTCTGTCTTGGCAACTGGCAAGTAAGTTGCCGTATGGTGTAAGTCAGTCACATAGAGATACGTGAAATCATCTGTCAAGTTACACTGTGAAGACTACACAGTGGCGTGACTACACAGAAGCGAGCGTGTTCTGTCTTGGCAACTGTCAAGTAAGTTGCCGTATGGTGTAAGTCAGTCACATAGAGATACGTGAAATCATCTGTCAAGTTACACTGTGAAGACTACACAGTGGCGTGACTACACAGAAGCTAGCGTGTTCTGTCTTGGCAACTGTCAAGTAAGTTGCCGTATGGTGTAAGTCAGTCACATAGAGATACGTGAAATCATCTGTCAAGTTACACTGTGAAGACTACACAGTGGCGTGACTACACAGAAGCTAGCGTGTTCTGTCTTGGCAACTGTCAAGTAAGTTGCCGTATGGTGTAAGTCAGTCACATAGAGATACGTGAAATCATCTGTCAAGTTACACTGTGAAGACTACACAGTGGCGTGACTACAAAGAAGCGAGCGTCTGTGTCTTGGCAACTGTCAAGTAAGTTGCCGTATGGTGTAAGTCAGTCACATATAGATACGTGAAATCATCTGTCAAGTTACACTGTGAAGACTACACAGTGGCGTGACTACACAGAAGCGAGCGTCTGTGTCTTGGCAACTGTCAAGTAAGTTGCCGTATGGTGTAAGTCAGTCACATAGAGATACGTGAAATCATCTGTCAAGTTACACTGTGAAGACTACACAGTGGCGTGACTACACAGAAGCGAGCGTGTTCTGTCTTGGCAACTGTCAAGTAAGTTGCCGTATGGTGTAAGTCAGTCACATAGAGATACGTGAAATCATCTGTCAAGTTACACTGTGAAGACTACACAGTGGCGTGACTACACAGAAGCTAGCGTGTTCTGTCTTGGCAACTGTCAAGTAAGTTGCCGTATGGTGTAAGTCAGTCACATAGAGATACGTGAAATCATCTGTCAAGTTACACTGTGAAGACTACACAGTGGCGTGACTACACAGAAGCGAGCGTCTGTGTCTTGGCAACTGTCAAGTAAGTTGCCGTATGGTGTAAGTCAGTCACATAGAGATACGTGAAATCATCTGTCAAGTTACACTGTGAAGACTACACAGTGGCGTGACTACACAGAAGCGAGCGTGTTCTGTCTTGGCAACTGTCAAGTAAGTTTCTGTCTTGGCAACTGTCAAGTAAGTTGCCGTATGGTGTAAGTCAGTCACATAGAGATACGTGAAATCATCTGTCAAGTTACACTGTGAAGACTACACAGTGGCGTGACTACACAGAAGCGAGCGTGTTCTGTCTTGGCAACTGTCAAGTAAGTTGCCGTATGGTGTAAGTCAGTCACATAGAGATACGTGAAATCATCTGTCAAGTTACACTGTGAAGACTACACAGTGGCGTGACTACACAGAAGCTAGCGTCTGTGTCTTGGCAACTGGCAAGTAAGTTGCCGTATGGTGTAAGTCAGTCACATAGAGATACGAGAAATCATCTGTCAAGTTACACTGTGAAGACTACACACTCTTGTATTATAAATATGTAGACACAGCGTAGCATTAAACAAAATAATAATCTGTCTTTATATTGACAGAATCTGGTAACGCAGTGCGTCCTCCGACATCGGCGAAAGCTTTCAGTGCTGCAGCTGTAGCAGTCTCGAATACCGTATAGAGCGGAAGCCAATGGCCAACTGGGCTTCATCCACAACAATCCTTATATTAGTCCATGTCATCAAAACCTCATGGAGACTGAAATAACAACGATTCATCTCATCCTCTGTGATGATTGATATTTCTAGTGGATAAATATTTGACCGTCTGACAATCTTTGGTCTGACCCATGGTATGTGGAGTCTCTTTATTCGCGGCGTCTCATCTCTATTGCCTAAATACCTCGCTGTCTTATTCTTCTCTGAAGAATGCGTATTGTGATATTTAGGTTGGAATTACTCGCGGCTTAAGGCGCTGCAAGCTCGAGCGATTTTGCTTCTTTTTGTAGACACTTTTTGCGATACGATTGGAGACGAAATGGGTAAACCAAATTATTTGAAATTTTAATCGTGATTATATAAAAGACAAACTTAGGGTTATCCCTTGGTAAATTTTAATTTTTTGCTTCAATTATTAGTAATAATTAGTGGATTTTGGGTGAAAAATTAGCTATTTTCTCGTCTCCCTGGGCGCCGTAAAAACTCAATTTCAAAAATTTACCAAGGGATAACCCTAAGTTTGTCTTTCATCTAATTATGATTAAAATTTGAGATCAATTGGTTTACGGGTTTGGTCTCCAATCGGATCGCAAATTTCATCGTTTTGCGCGGTTTTGTTGAATAACCGGTGCCAAATTAACGATGCAATAAGCAAAAATTAAAAAAGGCTACTAATATAGAATCAGACTGATCATGTGAACATCCTGTAAAAGTTACACTTACTTATGAAACAATTTTTCTCTCTCAATTTTCTAAAACGGCCGAGCGCTAGTATCACCTTAACATTGACAGCAATGCGCCGATGATATTAGTTCAGCTCTTGAAGAGAGTGATCGATAATCCGTCCGCCATTCCATCCAATCCATTTCTACTAGAGTGATTCAGATTTTTATACACAAAAAACTGTATTATAAAAAGTACCCAAAGCATGGGCGGATAATATCCACTGCACACACAAAAATTATATATGATTCTCAAAAATAATTATTTGACTTCTTCTTATTCTATCTTGAGATGAGGGGTTCCTCCTCTCGGCGTTGCTGGAACCGTGTCTTTGTGACACATAAACCCACAGTTATTTAGGATCCGCTCGGATGGTTTGTTCTTCTTGGTTGCTAAGAGGGGGGAGGGGGGGGGGGGGGCTCTTCACCACGAGAGTGCGTACTTTCTTAAATATATATTCATTTCAATTCAAACAATGTATTATACGTTGTATAGGTTTTCTTCATCAAACCTGTATATTTATAGATAGATCTTAAAACAAAGTATTATTTTTAGTTCCGAATTCTTAAAATTTTTATGTACACTCGGCCAAACAAAAATTGAACTTTGACCACATTTTAATGACTGCTGGTCATGTCCCATAACCAATCAAAGCTTGTTATTATATCATTGAAATGTGAGGTCACCTACTAAAGTGAGACAATGAGATCGATTATACTGATTTCTGATGGTGTGATTTTACATTTTATCAGCATATCAGATTTATTGAACGTTTAATTTGACATACGTCTGACTATTAAAGAGTCAGGTAAGAGTCAGATATGTCTATAAGTTTTCTATACATCTTCAAGAAAAAATAAATTTTTAAAATAATAAATATAAAAATTACATTTTTCTTAGAAATCAAGGCTAAAGAGCAAAAATGAAAAATGATGGAAACAAACCAAAATGTATTATATATTATATTTTTTATATTTATATTTATATTTATTATTTATGTATTTGTATTTTATTCGTATTTTAGTTATATTTGTTTGCATTTCATTTATACATTTACACATTAATATATTTTAGCGATTTTTTATTTTTTTATATTTTGTCTTGGGCTTAACGTCGCATTGTTCTGCAGCGAGGCTAATGGCGACGGATGCATGATTATGATGATGATTGGGAGATGATGGTGAAGAGTAGGTAAGGTTGGAAGGTGGGATGGAGGCGGTCGTGGCCTATTAGTGTAGGGTACCTTCCCAGCATTTGCCTGTCGACTGAGGGAATACCACGAATAATGCGGGAATAGCCACGGGAATAATACGGCCGCGGGAATCGAACCCGGGCCTCCGGAATTCAAGTTCAGAGCGTTACCACTCAGCCATACCTGTTCCGATAACACAGGGGCGGATCCAAGGAGGGGCGGAAGGGGCGATCGCCCCCCCCCCCCATGATTCTTCCTCCACCTTCTATTAAGATCAGCAGGTTGATTTTTCACTTCGTCAAATTTACAAAAATATCGTTATCATTGCTTGTGTTTTGGCAAAGTTTAATCTTTGCTCTAAAAGTGCCTTAAAACTAAATGTTTTTTCAATATTTCGAAAAAAATTGCCTTCGGCGATAGGCCTTTGGCGGATGAAAGCATGGGCTTCCACAGGGGTGACTGGGGGGGGGGGGGGGGGGGGCAAGGATGCAGGATAGCATACAAATTTGGTGGTGTTATAGTTAGTTTCATTTTCTAAACAAAAAAACTCAGAAAATTAATTTCGAAGTGTCAACAAACCAAAAAATACCCTGCGGAGTAAGGTGGGGGCACTACCCCAAAGTGCCCAAGCTTAAAAAATAATGAATTGTTCAACAAAATACACCTCATAACTTCTCAAAATTTGATTCAAAGTGTCCAAAAGCCAAAAAACGCCCTGAGGGGCAGGGTGGGGGGCTCGCCCCCCACACCCCCCTTAGCCCGTGATACAATTGTTTTCCTTGAATTTCCTCCACCCCCTGGCAAAAATTCTGCGGACGCCCGTGGCTGGGGATACCACTAGACCCCCTTCATATTTTCCAAAATCGCCCCCTCCATGACAAGAGGCTAGATCCGCCCCTGCGATAACACCTACCATAGTGTCTATGCACCTACCCAGCAAACACAGCACTGCACGCTTTGTACATTAATTGTGCCTTCCCGACGCATCATGTGCAAGGAAAGTGTTGGGCGTTGTACGGTTGATACAAGAAAGATATCTGTTCGTCTACACACATAAATTGCACCTTCAGAGAGTGTACCTTTTGAATGCTGGGCCTGTACCCGCGTACAACACTGCAATTTATTTGCACGCGCGAAAATACCGGGCCAGTGTCTACCGACGTGCATGTTTCTTGCATACCAGAAGCTGCACGCGCAACAATACCGGGCCAGTGTCTACCGACGTTTATGTTTCTTGCATACCAGAAGCTGCACGCGCAACAATACCGGGCCAGTGTCTACCGACTTTTATGTTTCTTGCATACCAGAAGCTGCACGCGCAACAATACCGGGCCAGTGTCTACCGACGTGCATGTTTCTTGCATACCAGAAGCTGCACGCGCAACAAAACCGGGCCGCGTATTTCCAAATGCACCCGATTTCGGCACCATGCAACTTTGTCACGCCCCTTATAAACTCTCTGACCGAAAAACATTAGAGTATTTTGGTACTGTCTTCCAAGAAATATTTACCTTATATTTAATGTCAAATTGTAAATTAAAATATAAGAATTGATTGGATAGGTATAATTAAAACATACTTTTTTAATTCATTCATCAATTATAATTATCAACATAAATACTTTCTAATAAAGTAGGACGATGATAGTACCTAAGCATAATTATTGAGCGAGCGTAGCGAGCGGCACCACGGTACTCTTATGGCACTTTCTCTGTGTGTTTTTTTTTTTTTTTGTGGCCGCGGTCCAGGTCAAACCGCTCAAGCAATCGATCTGAAATTTTGTACACATACTAACGTACTCTATGCGGTCCCTGGGATCGTTTTTGATCGGGATCCCGTGATTGGTTCAAATTTTAAAAAAATTATCTTTCGATTGGTTGTTCCGATCAATTTGAAATTTAGCAAAGTCATTTTAACCAACATTTTACCCAATCATAATAAATTTCAGCCAAATCCTCCTATTGGTTCAAATTTGAAACCATTTTTACGCTGATTTTTGTAATTTAAACTTGAACCGATTGACCGACTAACTTAAAACTTCGTATGGTTATTGGTACCAAAATTTAAGGTATTTTTGCCAATTTTCAGTTTAATCTGTAGTTATTTTCAAAAGTTTGTGTCATTTTAGGGACATTTTATTCCACAATCTTGAAATATTTACTACATTTTCATCCCTGCCTTCTTTAAGCTTCTGCTCCAAGGCCTATAGAGCAGCCAATCAGTCCACAATTTAAAATAAAACTAGCGCTTATAAAATAGGATGCAGTTCGAAGGCCACATATTCCATTTGGTTTAAGTTTAAATAATATCTTCTGATTGGTCGACAATCAAAATGTTCCGATTTGGTTGAAATTTTGCATGGTGATCATAAGACCAACATAATCTAACATTTCACACATGTTAAGCCCAATCAGTCAATTATTAATAGTCATTTTACAAGTTTAGTATGGGTTGTCAAAAGCTGGAAAAAGTATGTAGGAAAGTCACGACACAATGGATCTGATATTCATCCAAAGTATGGAGATTGGAAAGTTGCAGAGAAAATCGTATAGTGCCGTGTCGTTTATCGTGTCTGGGCATGTTGCATGTTCTGTGCTCGCTCATCAACGCGTTACACTGAGCGTTTTCCTAGTGTTATTCATTGAAAAGTACACTCGTAATTTTTTGCAATGTGTTATTTTTAATAAAGTGAGAAAAAGAATAAAAGTTACTGTTACAATTTTCACTCTATATTCTGTATAATTTGGTACACACTTCCAATACAACACAATAGCATTATGATGTGCTTTTAAAAAAATCTTTTAATATGGTGATTTTTTTATTTTTTTATTAATGGTGTAACTATCATTCAGACAGTTTCTTCATGTGAAAACATACAACATTCATTTTTAATGACAATGAGAGAGTCTGATATCCTTGGGTTCCGTCACTTATTAGGTAGGTCACTTATTAGGTAATTTTCCTAATAGTGTCTGAATCTTAAAAGGCATATCATAATGAAATAATTCGCAAGCAGGTGACACATTAGGTGTTCTTATTTTGTTGAGATAATTACTTAAAATATCTAATAAGAAGATTAGTTATTATCATATTCTTGATATTAACTAAACTCACACTTTTATAAAAAAAATGCATTGACAGTTATTTCGAAATTTTTGAAACCAATCACTGTTAATTTAAAGTGGAACCACTTCTATAAATTCGTAAATCTCAAAACACATAACATAAAACGGCTTTATGGTAGAAGATCTCCAAAAAAACACACTATCACCGACACCAACACATTTTCAAAACCTGAAATGTCACTGTTGTAGTAATTGTGTTTCGGATATGTATCATTGGCTAACTGCAGAAAGTCAAGGTTGAGTAAGGAGAGTAATTAGTCAGCAATAGTTGTATTATTTCTGACAAATTGCTGAAGAACAAAGATAAAAATGAAATTTACAATTTCACAATCTCAACAAAATACAAAATAAAAGTCTTCAGCGAAAATCACAATTATTTCAGTACGAAACTTTTCATAGAATCAAATTTGATAAGACTTGGCCAAGATTACCGCACACACCAGTCCGTTTTCTACGCAATTACAAACAACTTCGCCCACTTTTTACTGTAGTTTTCACCTTCGAATCGTGGTCTAACAACACACTTCCATTTATCTTCTGATATAACGTTACAATTTACAATCACTGCATGTTGGTTGTTAATCAAAACCGAAAAAACTGTGTGCGACTTCCATATCCGCGTATGCAGAACTGTTCTCGCTTGGCCTGGCGTACTACACACGCCTCTTGGGGGAGGGGCTTAATAGACATTATATAGCATCGGTGCTGAAATCGGGTGCAATTCGGAAATACGCTACCGGGCCAGTGTTGACCGACGTGCATGTTTCTTGTATACCGAAAAACTACACGCGCAACGACACCGGGCCAGTGTTGACCGACGTGTATGTTTCTTGTATACAGAAATACTGCAAGCGCAACAATACCGGGCCGGTGTTGACCGACGTGCATGTTTATTGTATACACACAAGGAGTGCACTCAACAATGCTGGGCTGGTATCAACAGGAGTGCATGTTTCTTGCGTTGCGAAACAACTCTATCGGAAACATGCAAAACCATTGCTGGCCCAATGTTGTACAACGCTGTTATTCGTTCCACTTTCTTGCCTACCCAATCTGTATAGTCACGCTATGGATGAGTTTAGATAATTTAAAGCGAAAATATAAATAAAGAAAACATGAATATATCTATGCGAAATCAATTCTAATCTATATCAGTTGTATTATTTCACATCCTAATACATGTCCGTGTGTTTTTTTCAGTTAATACTCGCAATAAGTCTTCAAAATGAGCATTTTAAATATAAAGTGCACGAAAAGTGCACGCAATGGTGCCGGCGTGGTACAAATATTGTATACGGTCATCAACAAGAAATCAAGTATTTCAATGTTAATTAAATATAAAATTAATTATATAAGTATGAATTGGACTTTCATGACGTAGTATAATAATTTCATGTATCAATATTTTAACGGGATGTTTTAATTATGAACACATTTTATTTGTTATGCTTATTATATTAATTTCTTTGCACTGTACAAATTAATAACATAAAAAATTATTTGATGTTAAAATTGATGAGGAAATTGAAAATACTATGATATTTAATGCATTCTTTTAAACAAATTGAATTGCGCGGTATTGGAGTGCCCCAGCAGTAGGTACCCGTTTTGTATCAGAATTGTGTCGTACGATCGCTCGCGCTCGCTCGCCGGTCAAATGTCTTATTTCACCCCCGAAGCTCCATCGTCACCGTGGAGGAGTGGATACATCGGGAGCGCGCCAAATCGACGACCGGAGTTCGAATCCAGTGTATGTCTCATAATATTGTCTTTCCTTGTATAAAACTAGATAATTTTTTCGATTTTGAATACTATAATATTTGTTTTGAATACGGCAACATGAACTAGTATCGATCCCCATAGCTAATTTTGGAACTAGCGTTTTACATGCGAAAGAGCAAGTGCAAGAAAGATGCCGTTTCGTTGGCGCATTTGGGCACGCAATCCGCACGGACGATGCACGCCCGGTGTTGGGAGTGTACATTTCATGGCTGCAAGATTAGTGCAAGTAAGTTAACGGCGAGGTATATTTTCATGGCAGTTGGTTTTGTGCAAGAAAGATGCTGGTCCGCAACTGGGTTGGTGCACGCTGTATACTACATGATGGAAAATGTGCATATTTTCGGGACATGATTTTGCCGGCCCAGTAACTTCTGTACAACACAAATACATCACCGCATGAAGGTACAAAAATGATACAAGGCGTGCACTCTTGTGTTTGCTGGGATAGTTATCATTTTGTACAATACGTAAATATAAATGAAATGTAATAATATTGGTCATTTAGGGTTGTAACGTTACGTTAGATTCTCGATTTTTTTAAATTTCTTATTATATTATTTATCAATATAGGGCCAGTCTTTCAAAACTCTGCTAACTTTTAAACAGTTGATTACCACTGCATTGTTAAGGCAAGGCCACAACCAATAGCATAGCATTCCTAGAATTACTGTTTTAACTTAATTACCTACTTGTTTTAGCAGAGTATTTTTTTATGTCTGGGGCTTAACGTCGCACTGTTCTGCAGCGTTTTACTTGCGAAATGGCGACGGATGAATGATTATGATGATGATTGGGAGATGATGGTGAAGAGTAGGTAAGGATGGAAGGTGGAAAGGAGGTGGTCGTGGCCTATTAGTAGGGAACCTTCCCAGCATTTGCCTGTCGACTGAGGGAATACCACGAAAAAAACCCAGTCAGGAAGGACGGCCGCGGGAATCGAACCCGGGCCTCCGGAATACAAGCTCAGAGCGTTAACCACTCAGCCAACCTGTTCCGTACTCATTTCTTTCTTTCATTTCTTTTATGTTTTACTTCAAATAACGTATCTTTGGGAATACATAATATTATGTAACTGCATCTAAGATGCGTCGTTCCATCGGTTTATTCTTCTTTCCTTTGAAGACGCTATAAGAAGTACATATGTTATAGGAGATAACGATTGCAGAAAGCTTTCGAATCTGCCTTATAATAAGTATTTGTATTTCATTTTTATTTATTTTTAATAAATCTTCAACATCAAACGAATTCGAGAGTATTATTGATGTGAAATATGATATGCTGAACATCTCAGATAGGTGATGTGAATTAATACCAACTGCACTGTGAAAAGATGTTTCTTCACGACGAACTCAGATTACTTAATTCTGGTTCAGTGCAATATTCATTTATATTTTCAGGTCTACTGGTTATCGAGTTATGTCAATTGAAACATTAGCTTGTGGCTTTGAATTTATTGTCTTGGATTTATTCAAGCTGTGGCTTCAGAATTCAGATAATCCAGTTTGCCGAATGCAGTTCAAATAAATGAGAAGCTATACAAATGTATATGATATCGTCGGTTACACTGCTTATTTACTTTGGAGTGAACTTATAGAAAAGTAAAGTCCGTAGTTTCAACGAACGTTTGACGTTCAAGTATCATCTTGACACAAAACAATTAGCCATAACGTCGGATCTCTTTGATTCCTATTTAATTCGAATGAGTTCTCGTGCTTCAGTCACGTGACATTGCTTTGTTCACAATTTAATTATATTAGAGGTGGGGTCAAGAGCATGAGTCCAATGGTTTGACAAACCCAGATAATTCCAGGATAATTTAATTATTCTATTCTCTTTCAGACGTAATAAATATCCAATTACCGAGTCATGTTCAGCCAGCACTTGTCATAATCTCAATATTAAACCCAATTCAATTAGAAGAAAAGTAATTGTATGAAAGGCATCATCTGCAAGGAAAATATTTCACATAAAGTATCTTGCCCCTAGTTTCTTCATCTAGGAAAAGAATAATGTATTCAAGTTTATTTTGCATTTATTCAAATTCACGTAAGATTAAAAAATGCAATGAATAAATCAATAAAGGAGTCTAGATCTGGTTGCGCGCGCCACCCTGGTAAGGAGAGTAAACTGCCCATGCTCTCTGGGTTAATTTCTAGCACCAAAACATGCTAAAAAAGTGTGCCTACTGCCCAAGTTGACTTCCTAGCGGGGGAATTTGGAATCATTTACATACGTCGGTGGCTCAGCCGGTATCTGTTTTTAGTTGTGGAAATCAAGAACGGTACAATTTTCGATTTAGAAGGCGCAGCTCACAATTCCAAACATTCTGCAATCCGATGTTTGGGATCGATGGTTAATTAAACTTCATTTAATTACAATAATATACATATAATTATAAATATAATAATTAAATATCAGTATTTAAAATGCCCCGAAAGTGTTTTATACCAAAGTGTGATTTAGTTAATAGGAAAGTGAAGAGATCCACTTTCAGTGCACCAAAAGTCTTCTAATTTATATGAGATTCATCATCATTCATTGTATGAATTATTTATTAACAACAATATTCCTACTGCTCGGATAAAAATTGTGCCCGTCAGTTATTAGAATTAATTACGAAATAATTACATACAAAAAGTGTCAATCCCTTCAAATGTCAACAAAACATGTTAGGTTAGTGTTTCGTTTTCACTTCACAGTGATTGAAGTAATACATGTTCAGCCAGAATCGTTGCTGTTTTACTGACTGAGCCGTAGTAGCCGTCAATTGAACAAGCACACGTATGTATCCAAGTGGCAGTATTTTTTCTTGGTTTTCGAAGATTCTGGGTGTTTTAATCACAGCCGTCTGTACAGTCCCTCCTTCCTCGCTCCTTACGCTGCCTGTCATCAACGGGCCATATTGCTTCGCTAACTTTTAGTTACAAATCTTGCCACATTACACGTCGAGCGTATTCAATGACGTCATCAATGACGCACTGTGCATCTTTGAATTCTTTGGTACGATCTATATATTTAGAAGGCAGTGTGCGCCTTGCGCGAATTTCAAATGTTTTGAAAAGTTCACACACATTTCTTCTTGGTGTTGGTTATATAAATAGTTTCTTGTTCATATTGTATCATGTATTCTGTTAAAAGAAGGAAAAAGTGTGAAGTTCCTGGATGCCATGAAATTCAAAAGCTAATAAATGAAGATAATTGAGCGAGCGAAGCGAGCGTCTCCATTTGGCTCTTTTGGCACGGACCTCTTTTTTTTTTTTTTTTTTTTTTTTTTTTTTTTTTCTGTTACTGACGATATACAGGTCAGAGTTTTTCTTCGATCGAGCTGAAATTTTGCACACATGTACGTAACATTTCTGATTGTTGCAGACCCTAATTTTTTTGAAATCCATTGATTGGTTCAAATTTAAAAAAAATTAACTTTCGATTGGTTGTTTTGATCAAATTGAAATTTTGACAAGTCATTACCCCCAACATTGTACCCAATCAAACAAAGTTTCAGCCAAATCCTCCCATTGGTTAAAATTTAAAACCATCTTTCCTGTGTTTTTAGAAATTTAAACTATAACCGATTGAACGATCAACTTATAACTTCGCATGATGGTTGGGTCCAACATTATCTGCATTTTTGACAATTTTCATACTAATCTGTGTTTAAATCCAAACGTTATTGACATTTTACGGACTATTAGCGTGTTGGCTGTCAAATTCACGGCGACTTCGACTCTTCAGTTCAAGGCAAGGTAGTTAGAGCAGAAACTTTCAAACGCAAATGAAACTGATAATGACCGTTCAACAGTCGATCTGATATTGTATAGACACACTTATATCATATGAGTGGTCTCAGGTATATTTTTTGAAGGAGATCCTGTGATTTTTGAAAATTAACACGGAACAGTTCAATCATAAAGGTTCAATTGATCAACTTAAAGCTTTGCATGGTTATTTGGACCAATATTTTAGGAATGTTTTGAGATTTCTATACAAATCTGTGGCGAAATTTTAGAATTATTGGCTTTTAATGACATTTTCGATAGACAGAATTTCGGTTCGAGGTGTTGCGCGTATCCGTGCTCGCTCATCAACGCGTTACTCAGATTCATTGGTTAAAATTTAAATAAAAATCTCCTGATAGGCTGAAAAATGAAAACGGTCTTCGATAATTCTGATCAAACTCATATTTTGCATGATCATTAAGACCAATATTGTCTCTTATTTTACAAAATTTCATCCCAATCAGTTAAGAACGTATGAAGTTATTTACATTTTTAATATCTGTCAGTAATGAAGTATCGAAATGAATGTTTTCCAGTGCCAATTGAAAATTGATTCTGATTTGCTTTATGAACCAGGTGCTTAGATGCTATTTTAAAGTTTCGATGAAAAGCATACACTTTTAAGTTGATATCATAATCAATTCCATATGGATGTATATGTTTTCTGTGCGTTGTGTACGCATTTCCGGTTCGAGAATTTGCACGTACCCGTGCTCGCTCATCAACGCGTTACACTGAGCGTTTTCCTAGTGTACATTACTTTGAAGTACCATCCCAAGAAGAAAGAAGGATTGCATGGAGAAACGCAATTTATGGTGGACTTCATAGTAAGTTTACTGGAAGCAAAAAGATATTATTACCTACTTAGATGATCATTAACTTTTTAGTGGAACATTCATAATATGTTGGTGTTGCAAATTATGCGCAAAAATACTCATGATACACATTAATTACCTGCCTATATGGACAATAAATCGGAGGATATAAATAAGATTGAGATATTTGATCTTAAAGTCCACAAAATTCCCAAATTCTTTAGCATCCTGTCCAATACTGAATACAGCATCCTTATTTACACATCAATATTGACTCGGATCACCTCTAGGTTTAGGTGTACGCAATATACAGAGTTAATTTTTATGTGCCTACAGATGTTGATGCCAACTTCACAGTGAGAAACCCCTTCATATGCAGCCTCCACTTCCAATCCGATGACTACATCCATCACTTCAACCGATTATCCTTAAAATCATCTGCAATCCCTTCTTTAAACTTGGCTAGGCAAATCCCCACAGTTACTACCGATCCAGAACAATTTCAGATCAACGAAACTTTTCTACACACTAGTATTGATTCAGCTGTTCAGGTTTCAATTTTAAAAGATGATAACACATATAAATCTGAAATAAAGACATTAAAAGACAAACTTCGAAGAGTGGAAAATGTTCTGGAAGAGTACAAATCCAGAATTCAAGATATACAGGTGGGTTTATAATATTAACTTTTAGAAAAAAAATAATAGTAGGTAGGTACATATACATTATTGCACTGCTTATAGCTTTATCGACGGGCCTAACGTTTGAATGTTGTTTGATTAAAACAAAGAAGTGAATTTCATCATAGAGAAAAAAATATAAGCTTGGGCATCAAAAAGTAATAAATATGGGATTATTAATTTTAAAATCAGTCGGAAAAGGGTGCAAATTGCATGAAGCACCTGTACACACAAGTAAAAGATACTAAATTTAAGTTTCAATTAATTGTTAAAAAATAACATTTGAGTGATAGTGAATACTGTATGATTATTTTATTTTCGATTTTTTTCTAAGCAAGAAATTGTTCTATGTTTTTATCAGGAGAAGTACGACAACGTTCCTGAGTTACACCAGATAAGTGCAGTGCACAAAGATGCCATGGAAGGGAACGCAAAGGCTGTTTATATTATGGACCAGGTCCATAATTATGGAAAGAATCCAACAACCTTTCGATGGTCGGAAAAAACCATCCGGCACAGCCTTGTTTGGCGTATAGCATCACCAAAAGGCTACGAACATGCACGCAAAAACCACATATTGAATGCTCCATGCCGAGCAACACTAGACAAATATATCGGCAACACAGAAAGTGAAGTAGGTGTGTCACAGTTAGCAAAGGCACGATTACGAGCAGAGCTGAAGGCCCTCTCACCTGCACCGATCCACCGCCTCGCTTCACTCATAATTGACGAAATGCAAGTTAGCGAAAGACTCTATTATGATAAACTCAAAGACAAATACTTCGGCCTTGTAGAGACAAATGAAACAATTGAAAGTACTGATGTTCATGATGAACAACTAGTAGAACATAACATGGACATAGATCCATTGAGTGATGTGGAAGATGTGGATAGTTGTCCCAAAGGGCCTGATCTCATAACAACGAAGCCTGTTCTAGCAAATAAAGTTCTCTGCTTTGTTCTTCATGGATTCACGAACCAATACACCATTCCTGTAGCGTACTTTATGACCCGGTCTATTAAAGGAGTAAAGCTCTGTCAGCTTACTCTACAGGTCATTGCTGATGTAGAAAGTTGTGGATTCTTTGTCCAAAGAATCGTGACAGATAATCACAAGTCTAATGTCGCAATTTTTAAAGAACTCGCTCTTGGAGAACTAAAAACTAACATGCCACATCCATTAAGACACGATACGCCACTATTCTTCAGTTTTGATTATTGCCATGCAATAAAAAATGCAAGATCCCAGTTCCTGGAAAATGACATGGCAGACAGTTCAGGAATCATAACATCAAAATATATTCAGGAAATCTATCGAATGCAGCAAAATTTAGTAATTAAGCCCGTCAGATTTCTCACAAAAAAACATGTTTTTCCAACGAACTTAGAAAAAATGAATGTTCTGAGGGCAGTCCAAATCTTTTCACCGCCAGTAACTTCAACAATAGAATTCCTATCAAAGCACGCTTCACGCTGTAACACAAGTATGGACTTTTCATTATCTCTACCAACAGTAAACTTCATGAAAATGATGTCAAAATTCTTCAATGTGCACGATGCAAGTGATCGAGTTCAGCACATAAAACAACGGGACCCTGATAAAGCGGATTTCAGCAACGTCGATGATGAAAGGTTACAGTGGTTGAAAGAGGAATTCCCCAACTACTTGGAAGAGGTACAACGAGAATCAAAAAAAAATAAACTCAAGGGATTCACAAAGGAGACGAAGGAGGCTCTAGCATTCACAGCAAGATCAACATATGAATGTGTTACCTACCTGTTGAAAAGTGGATTCTACTTTGTATTAACAAGAAACCTTTCAAGTGATCCCGTTGAAGCTACATTTAGTGCAATGCGGCTCCAGAATGGAGCAAATGACATCTTGGACTCCAGAGCTGTGCACTACGCCATAAGGAGGATTCTCAAATCTGGCCTAATAACTGCCAGTGAATCAGCAAACGTTGTTTCCACATGTAACAACCTTCGAGATATGTCTGCTACACTGGAGCTTCAGGTTGAAGATGAGGAGTCTCCTGGGAAGAACCTGGAATCCTTCCCACCGTTGAGCACTTCCGTGAGTGACATCCTCCTAGCGTTGAAGAATCCATGTGACATACCGCTGTACACCAACCTCGAATCAGCAGCGCAGGCAATTCTCGGAGGGTATCTAGTTGCTTGTGTTGAAGAAAGGTCCAACTGCACACACTGCCTAGATAACATCGCTCTAGCACGAACATCCAGCCCACTTCTAGATCTTTTGTACATCCTAGATAGAGGTGGATACAGATACCCCTCTCGACCCTTTCTAGCGATTGTGAAAACAATTCAACGATTTATCGAAGAATCTGTTCCACAATGTCGAGCAAAAGACAAAATTTACCAGCGCCTGTATGGTCAACTGTTCTCTGCATTGGAAGTTTGTCCAACACTCTATTGTGAAACTGATGGTCATACTAAACAAGTTGCGGCAATAGTCATAGATAAACTTCTGAAGCCAGTACTTACAAACATTGGCCATAAGTTTACAGAAAAAGTCCAGCGAAAAGCCCTTCAGCATAAGCCACTGTCCAGAAAAGTATTGAAATTATAAGTCTTTGTAATCTGTAACCCTCGTTGATGGTATTTGATAGTATTTCAATGTTGTGGTTACAATACGTTTCTATCAATGGTTATTTTCAATTTTAGTTGACAGCTTTAGAATTACTCTTTCTTGTCCAGTGATTATAATGAAAATTTCCGTTTGGCTACTTTGTGGATTCTTTCGATTTGTTTCCTATGTGGTGTGGTAAGTCACATTTTAAATCTTACTTATAGTTACGCAGTTCTGTCTGTGTGTCAGGAACGCCTGCGCGCGCATCCTCTCAATTTCGCGCGCACACTCTCTATGTTGTATTTAAAATTAAAATGGTCGACGTTACATTGCCCAAATCATGTCCAAAATACATCTTCTGCTCTTTGTGCATAAATAAATAATTGAAACTTACCTAAATGGCAATCCTTATCCCTTTGTGTTTATAAGAAATGTATTTTAACACAGAATAACTGTCCAAATCTTTACATTATATTGAAAACGGCACTATTTTGTATTTAAAATGGTGGCCTTTCATTGCCAATCGTGTCTAAAAATACGTCTTTTGCCTTCGCAAAGTAAAGAAATAACCATAACTTACCAAAAACGTAATCCTTATCCCTTTGAGTGTGTAAAAAATCTACTATAACACCTAATAATAGTTCAAAAGAGACATTACATAGAAAACTTCTTTACTCCAAGAAACGTCAAAGTGTAATTTTTAAAAATTTTCATTTGATCTGTATTTCTAGAGGGCCATGAAAACCAAACAAAGCCGATAGATTTTTAACATTGGCCTCAAGATGCAATTTGCAAACGATCAAACGTATTATTTTCTTCCTACATTTAATCAACACGGTTCTGTAACCCTCAAACCAACTAACCGACGAAGTTTTTAAATAATGTTGTTAGATTAATCATTTTCAGTCGTTTCTTATTTCGTAGAGTGGTCTGTATTGAGTCATGTATTGACAAAGAATTCATGTTGCTGTTGATAAAGTTTGAAGCACCAATGTTTAAGTTTTACATTGTTAACTGAATATCTATACTTTAATTAGTGGTAGATCGGCTGAAGTCCATTTCAATATGAACAGTATTTCTGACATCAACCAATCATTTGTAATGGTGACATGAGTTATTGTAAGAGAATACTTCAATATAACGTTATTTGTTAACATCAGTGAAACGGTACTTGATAGAGCTTGATTACAATCCAAAATTGTGCACCGCAAATCAAACAAATTTACTTCCGCCCTACATCTGAGGAACGTATAATATAATGAAGCCGTAGATAACATGTAATAGCATAACAAATGAAGAAAAGGCCGTGGGCATCAGGTCACGGTATCAACGTAATGAAATATATGTTTTTTTTACGGCGCATACATTGTTTTTCTTCTTATTTTTACTTAGTACGAATACTCTGGTGTAAATTTGAAAACTTATATGAAATTGTTTTACCATAATAGGTATGATCAAATTGCTTTTCTTCGTTCCTCATTTTTTAACGTTTTCTGTTAAGATTGGGTCATCAACGACGTCAAATGTATTAACGACGCACACTCTGCTGACAAATATTGCTGTCGTTTTTTTATATTTACTCATAACTCACTGGTGCACATTGGTCATGTTTTACATGACGGGTCCCCCTAGTGTATTTATAAAATTGTATTTTGCCCTTGTATGTTTCAAGATGTTGCAATGTTGTGATGTTGTGTGTTCAAGATGTGTTGCTTGTGATTGCTATTAGTGCTCTGCTGTTGCTGTTGTCGGTTGTGGGGATCTACATTGGCATCTACATTGTCGGTTGTGATTGCTGTTGGTCCTCTGCTGTTGCTGGTTGTGATTTCCATTGGCTCCAGCATCTACAGTGTTGCTTGTGATATCTATTAGTGCTCTGCTGTTACTGTTGTCGGTTGTGGGGATCTACATTGGCATCTACATTGTCGGTTGTGATTGCTGTTGGTTCATGCCAGTATACCTTGATATGCTTCATAAAACATCCATACAAGTTTATGCATAATTTTATATAAGATTTGCCTAAAATTTATTTCATTCATGGGGAATTGCTTCATACACATCCTTTCGGTTTTACGCTGATCGTAGCATCAATTGCTACCAAAGGTCCATGGCATGTTCCCAGGCACTCCTACAATACATCTTTAAATTCTCCAAGAAATCCTAACACTCCTTGGATTGTTATCCCTGGTATTGGTAGCCAATCTCAGTCCATTAAACTAGTGTCATTTCCTTCCACAATGGTCAGCGTTCCCTTTCCCTTAATACACAATTTCCTTTTTATTGCCGTGTTCTCAACTTGAACATGTGCTCACAAATCACTGTTAAGGCTGTAATTGACCATGTAGGTATGAAGGCGTTTTGAATCTTGGCATACCTTGTTCCATGTCCAGTCACCTCTCATTGAAGACTGCATCTCCCATAGGCCATAACTATTATTCACATGGCTTTGGTGTCGACCTATAACGCGTGTGAAATTCCTTCCATTGTTAACTAAAGTGTCGGCTATGTTTGTGATGTTGGCTAGAACTGATGATCTAGAAGGCAGTGCCAACAGGAAGTGAACATAGTCTCTAGTGTGACTAGAGTGGTTACATTGTTAGTTGCTGGCTGTTTTAGAATAAAGAAGACTACCACATTATATTCTTATAATTATCTGTTTCAATTAAATAACTTATGTAGTTTATTAAGTATTGATTGATAACAACACATGGTGGCGGCGCGTGAGTAAGAAAACCAGTAAATTTACGCAGTATTACGTTATTTTCGGTGTAAGAAAAGCAAGAAAAAATGGTGCTCGGAGATGAGGCCAATGTTCATGTTCAACAACAGCCATTACCTCAAGCCGATTCTACTACTCAATTACAACCACCTCCAAAATTCGACTTCACCGATCCACAAACATGGACCAGGTGGATTCGGAGATACGAGCGTTTCCGTATTTCAAGTTGTCTGGACAAAGCAAGTAAGTCAAGACAGGTCCATCATCTCATTTACTGTATGGGAGATGAAGCGGAGGATATCTTACTTTCTATGGAGCTCACTGCCCTAGAAGAAGATGATTATGAATTGGTTGTAGAAAAGTTTAATTCTCACTTTGTCAAAAGGAGAAATGTGATATTTGAAAGAGCCAAATTCCATCAGAGGAAGCAAGAAGAGGGGGAATCAGCGGCTGAGTTTATAACATCATTGTATACATTAGTAAAACATTGTGCGTATGGAGCACTACAGGAAGAACTTATCAGAGATAGGTTAGTGGTAGGTCTTAGAGACACCAAGTTATCCGAAACTTTGCAAATGGATGCAGAGCTAACTTTGAAGAAGGCCATCGATAAGGTCCGAGTACATGAAGACATTCGAGGTCAGCAGAAGATCCTGAGGGGGTTAGAAAGCAATGATGCGAATGTTGATATGGTTAAATCAAATAAACCTAAGTTTCAGCATTCAGGTGCCCGTTCTCACCAGCAACAGGAACATTTCAAGCCGTCGAGCAGCTACAGTGGTCAGAATAAATCTGCAGACCGCTGTACCAGATGTGGACGCACACCATCTCACCCGATACGAGATTGTCCAGCGAGGGAGGTGAAGTGCAGAAGCTGTAACATCATGGGCCACTTCGAGAAACACTGCCGCAGTAAGAAGAAGCAGTCAACGGTACACGAAGTGCGAACCGGAGGCCAGCAACCCGAAGTATATCTAGGTACGATAGACGGGGACACCACCGACGACCCATGGTTCGTGACACTACTAGTAAATGGTAAGCGAACACAATTCAAAATTGACACAGGTGCCGATGTAACTGTACTCTCGGAAGAGGAATACAAATCCAGGTTTTCCAAGCATAAGCTTAGTCCAACGACGAAGACACTTCTGGGACCAGGACGAGCAACCTTAGATGTCAAAGGTCAGTTTAAAGCAACATTTCAAGTAAAACAAAACAAGTCTGTTCAAGACATCTTTGTGGTCAGCAACCTAAGCAGTGCACTACTGGGCCGACCAGCAATCAGAAGTTTAAACCTAGTTCAGCAGATCCACGCGGTAAAGCAGATTGATCCACTGAGCCAAGGAGACGTCAAGAAAGAATACCCATCTCTGTTCACGGGATTGGGTGAATTGAAAGGCGAGTACAAGATACGGCTCCAAGCTGGAGCAGAACCATTCGCCATCGCCGTTCCACGTCGAGTAGCAATACCACTCTTGCCAAAGGTAAAAGAGGAACTTGAGAAGATGGAGAAAGCAGGTGTTATCTCCAAGGTCGACGAGCCAACAGATTGGTGCGCAGGAATGGTGGTAGTGCCGAAGAAAAATGGAAACGTAAGAATATGTGTAGATCTTACACACCTGAATAGAAGTGTCCAGCGGGAGCGTCATATTATGCCTGCTATGGAAGAAACCTTGGGACACCTAGGTAGAGCAACTGTGTTCAGCAAATTAGACGCGAATTCGGGATTCTGGCAGATCAAGCTTTCCGAAGAGTCACGTAAGCTCACAACCTTTATTACTCCCTATGGTAGGTATTGGTTCAACAGGGTTCCATTCGGGATAACTTCGGCACCAGAAGTGTATCAAAGGAAAATGTCGGAACTACTCGAAGGACTACCCGGAGTAGTATGTCACATGGACGATGTTCTTATCTTTGGGGAAACAAGGAAAGAACACGATCAACGACTGTCAGCAGTGCTTACAGCAATCAGTAATGCAGGTGTCACACTGAATGAAGCAAAATGTGAATTTGGTGTCAGCACAGTCAAGTTTCTGGGTTACATTCTAGGAGAGTCTGGAGTGAAAGTTGATCCCAGCAAGACATCAGCAATAAATCTCATGAAAAGTCCGAAAGATGTTTCAGGCGTAAGAAGACTTCTGGGGATGACTAACCAACTAATGAAGTTCGTTCCTAATCTGGCAGTAATGACAAAACCAATTCGCGAACTCTTGTCAGGAGACAACTTTCAGTGGGGAGCGCCTCAAGAAGAAGCTTTTACAAAAATCAAGGAGAAGTTGACGACGACCCCGACGTTAATGTTCTACGACGTCAATAGGGAGATCCGTTTAACGACAGACGCATCATCGTTTGGTTTGGGATGTGTTCTGGAACAGCTGGACGAGTCCAATGTTTGGCGGCCAGTAGCGTACGCATCCAGATCACTCACCGACACTGAAACCAGGTATGCCCAGATCGAGAAGGAAGCTTTGGGAATTGTATGGGCATGTGACAGGTTCCAGAATTTCCTCATAGGTAAACAGTTCCATGTACATACTGATCATTTACCTCTTGTTCCCATAATGCTAAAGAAGTCTCTGAGCGATCTGTCACCAAGAATTCTGAGAATGAGAATGAAATTGATGAGATTTGCATTTACTATCTCGCATGTTCCAGGTAAAGATCTACATACGGCAGACACTCTGTCCAGAGAGCCGGTAGAAATTGCTTCTGCTCAATGTTGTGAGTTTGAAGCAGAGATAAACGAATGTGTTGACCAGGTCATAGGAGAGCTTCCAGCAACGGATGCACGTCTCGACGAGATAAGGAAAGCCCAGCAAGAGGATCGTACATCTCAACAAGTCAAAAGATACATTGCTGACGGGTGGCCATCGAAGCGAGACCTAGCAGCCAATGCCGCTCCATTCTTTCAAGAAAGAGGTAACCTGACTGTCCAGCAGGGACTTCTGATGAAAGACCAACGACTGTACATACCAGGAAGTATGCAGAAGGAAATTCTACATAGAATCCATGAAGGTCACTTAGGGATTAATAAATGTAGAGAGAGAGCCAGACAGTCAGTGTGGTGGCCAGGAATGAGCCAGCATATTATAGATGTAGTTAACAAATGTCAACATTGTTTGGAACACCGGGAAAATCCACAAGAACCGTTATTGACAACACCTTTGCCAGAGCGAGCATGGCAGAGAGTAGCCATGGATTTGTTTCAACTCAAGGAACACAAGTATTTGATAATTGTAGATTATTACTCAAAGTTCCCTGAAGTATTATTGTTGGATAAAACCACCAGCAAGTATGTCATCAATCGCATCAAGTCGGTATTTGCGAGGTATGGAATTCCGGAAGAAGTTGTTTCAGACAACGGACCGCAGTTCAGCTCAGACGAGTTTCGAAGATTCGCAACAACCTACGGATTCAAGCATGTGACCAGCAGCCCAAGATATCCAAAGGCGAACGGACTTGCGGAACGGACAGTGAAAACCATGAAAGGTATCCTGCAGAAGTCAGAAGATGTATATCTCGGAATGCTAGCATACCGATCAACACCACTAGCATCAGGGCGTAGTCCGGCGCAGATGCTAATGAGCCGACAGCCAAGAACAACGCTAGTAACTGCTTCGGACAACCTACTACCTAATCAAATCAACACCCAAGCGTGGAGAAGGAGGGAAGAGGCTAGGAAAGCGAAGCAGAAGCACGATTACGACCGAAGACATCGTGCCAGAGAGTTACCACCGTTAGAATTAGGTTCACATGTATATGTTACAGATCAGAAGAAATATGGCCAGGTGATAGCAGCCGGTACCACTCCGCGGTCATATCATGTAGAGACATCAGAGGGGACACTCAGAAGAAATCGAGTCCACCTCATGCCATCACCGAAACCAGATGTGCCCGGTCCGGCAGCAGCGGACGAGCCACAGGAAGAACCACAGGATGAACCAGCAACACCACCCGGAGCATATCGTTCTAGGCGGGGCAGAGTCATTCAAAGACCACAAAGATTCAATGATTATTAGCATTGTCTAATTCTAACATTTGTACTATTAGTTTGAAATTTCATAAGTTGTATTCATGTTTGTTAGTACCCAAAAAGGGGGATGTGATGTTGGCTAGAACTGATGATCTAGAAGGCAGTGCCAACAGGAAGTGAACATAGTCTCTAGTGTGACTAGAGTGGTTACATTGTTAGTTGCTGGCTGTTTTAGAATAAAGAAGACTACCACATTATATTCTTATAATTATCTGTTTCAATTAAATAACTTATGTAGTTTATTAAGTATTGATTGATAACAACACAATGTTAAGTATAGTTTAGTATCTAGATGAGAAGTTAGAAGAGGAGAAACAGCGCATTGTGTAATTCAAAATGTTTCAAGAGCTGATCAAATAGAATGAGTCCATGCGAAAAGACATGCACGAGATTCTTAATAGTATCCACACCTGGGATGGCTCAAGCGCTGTCCACTTGGAGTCTGAGAACTTAGAGAGGTTACGAAGACTTGGACTCGTTCCCCAAATCGGCTGGTACCACCCCACCATGAGAATCCAAGGTTAGCTGCAAGCGCTCGAGGGCAGGAACGTAACTCTTAGAGAACAACTCCAAGAGTCCAAGGTAAATTTACCGCTTCTTAAAAATACGGTAAAATCAACATCACTATTTAAAACTCCTCTTTTGGTTGAAGAAATGACTGATTTCCAATATTTATTTTGGAAACATAACTAGTACCTATAGGTATACACATTATTTTGATTAAAAGTATCTCAGTTTCAGATATCAGAAAAGAAATAATGCAGAAATGGAGACGACTATCTATGCTCTGAAGAGAGTACATATTGGAAAAGCTTCTGAACGAACACAAGCGGCTGTGTCAAGTGAAAAACAGTTAACCAAATGACACAAAGAGGCGTAAAGAACAACTAATTTTCGTGGAAGCAGAGAAAAAGAAGTTGCAAGAACATTATATAAGAACACTTTCATTATTAGGTACTAGTTAGAAATTAAATAAAACTTATACATATCAATGTGAATCTGGTTACCCCTCACAGGTGGTATAAGTAGTAGAAGTCTACAATTTCTAATACTAGGAAAACGCTCCGTGAAAAGCGTTGATGAGCGAGCACCGGATATAACCAGCTTGTACCTACATGCTATGCCGAGGGATAACATACAATGTGTGACTTTCCTGGTCACAAATTCTACGAAATTTCTACTGGCATGTCAAAGCTCTTCCTTGATATTGTGATGAGTATGACTCGGCTTTTGAGTCACATTTTGTAAATCTCCCAATATAATAGCTGACTAGTTAATTTTGTCTGATGGAGAAATTAGATGTCTCTTGATATTTGGACAGAAGATAAATTTGTATATTTCTGAATTGCGACAACAGCTTCTGTGCTTTATCTGTGAACTATAGCAGCATTTGCATTTAAGCTACCTATAAATGCATCATTTATGTTCGATAACATAGTAAATGGCTATTGTGAATTCTTAACCTAGAACATTTATAGTACCACACACAATTGTAAACCGATGAACAACCTAATTAAATTCAATCCCTCTATCCAAAACCACCATTTATCAAATTGATATCCAGCACTATAGAGTTTAATATGCTTGTTTTGTCTCGTCATTAACCTAATTACAGAGGGTTTTTATTTCTGAAGATTGTAAAACTTTTGTTAGAGACCTACATACCCTACAGGTTAACATGGTTGAAACACCTTGTAAAACAAATTCTGTTGTCTCCGAAAGAGGAAACCTTTCGTAGTACCTAGTAGGTAGGTACACGTAATAAAATGTTTACTGTATCATTTCAATGAATAATATCACGGATTTACGTACTTGCGGTTTCTATAGATAGCATTTAATTACCTATTGTGGCATCAAAATAGGTATCAAGAAAAATTGGATATTGGTTATGTTACACGAAACCTGCATTTGTTCATTGATAATCAATATATAAAGTAAAGCAACATACCGTTTGTTTGGTAAATTGTATGAAGTGTTTCACATTTAATCATAACTATTAACAATAGGTAAATTTGACTTCAACCATCCTCAACATATCTACAAATGTCAAATATACAACAGCACTTATAATAATTTGACAAAACTACTGACAGCGGCCATCTTCCTTCCTCGTATTCATTAACAGGTAAATAAACTTAGTAACACTAAATTCTAGTTTTGTGGTGGTGGTGTCACTGCATAGTTGTGACGCAAATAGTGACGTCATAAAGGGTTAGTTCTTCAGAAATTCAAGAGGTAGCGCCACTTGACGTATAATTCTCTCAGTGCATGAAATAGCATTGAAAATGCCCGTTGATGACAGGCAGCGTAAGGAGCGACGAAGGAGGGACTGTACAGACGGCTGTGGTTTTAATTTTCAAATGTTTGCACTCCATATGAGGCAGCGCACGCAACCAGATCTAGACTCCTTAAAATCAATGATTAATGTCTGGAGACCAATCACTTATTGTCTCGAAGTCGCACATATCTTCCAATCCTACCCAAGCAATTTATTCACAATTATTAATTACAAATTAAAAAGTAATTAATGAACATCATCGTAATTTGCATAACGAGCGAGCATGTGACCAGAAAACTATTAGCGAAGAAGTTTGTCATATGTTTTTTGTTGTCACGAAAGATAAAATTGCTTTATAATTTGAATTAATTACAGGTAATTGGTTTGCCAACGCGTTTGTTCCCAGTGGTTTGAATATGATTTCATGATGTAGTATGTACGTGGTGGTGGGAGAGAGAGGACTGCCTATCAATAGGGAAGTCTCGTGAAGATTTGAATTCAGAATAATATTTATTTTATGAAAGTTGAGATGTTGCTGAACACAGATGTGGTATTATTTTTGTTGTTGGACAAATAGTTCTCATGTAATTAATTTACAAAGTTTGATAGATCTCCTCTCATTTAAAAACAGGAAAATTGGCAATGACATCACAGTTTGCTATATTGCCATGGCAACAAGGGAATCCCCATGTCAACACAATGGTAATGACTTGGAAATGACATCACAGTTCTGATTCTTGTTACAGGCCGTTTTTCCCGCCAAAAATCCTATGATATTTGAACTCGATTTTTATGAATGAAAATTTAAGATTTCATAGGTAATAAGTGTATTTGTCATTATTATTTGTGTTTATTTATAGAAATTTACTAGAATAAAATTTCATGAGACTTCCCTATTAGGGATGTTATTTTGCTAATGCGTGCTTTGAGCTTGTTTGAAACAAAGTGTTGTGGCGTTGCATTATAGAGTGTCAAATTTCTGGCTATCTCTTCATTTATTACCAACGTTCTAACGCCCGGTTTGTGTTTTCCGTTTTTTTACGATGAAATACCAACGCTTTTCAAATAGAGAGTGTATGTCATTCACATATCCTCACATGTGATGAGTATTCAAATTTTGTGTTTTATTTTAGGCAAAATGTCATTGCATTTGCATGCGCTGGCTAATATGTTAGCTACTAGGAAAACGCTCAGTGTAACGCGTTGATAAGCGAGCACGGGTACGTGCAAATTCTCGAACCGGAAATGCGTACACAACGCACAGAAAACATATACAACCATATTGAATTGATTATGATCAGTGCTCGAAGTAGGAATTAAATAGTGGCGGTATGGTTACATAAGAATACCATGTGCCGGGGGGGGGGGGGGGGGACGATATTAGATGAGGGTCCAGATTCCAGAATTACACTGACAACCATTGTCATGTCATTAGTTAGATTAGTCTTTTACCTTGATGAAACAACTAAATTAAATAATGAATTTTACCTTATCTTGTAGTAAATGTTCATAGTTCATAGTTATGCTTGAAATATGCAGTCAAAAGATAACCATGAAATACGAGTAAATTAGAATATAAAATTACGTAAATTTCCAAGAATATCTGATTTTAAGCATTCCGTTTTTTCTGAAAAGTAACTATATGAAATCAAATGTGTAAAGAAGTACCGGTATACCATACCGTCCCATACCGGCCCACTTCGAGCACTGATTATGATACTAGGAAAACGCTCAGTGTAACACGTTGATGAGCGAGCACGGGTACGTGCAAATTCTCGAACCGGAAATGCGTACACAACGCACAGAAAACATATACATCCATATGGAATTGATTATGATATCAACTTAAAAGTGTATGCTTTTCATCGAAACTTTAAAATAGCATCTAAGCACCTGGTTCATAAAGCAAATCAGAATCAATTTTCAATTGGCACTGGAAAACATTCATTTCGATACTTCATTACTGACAGATATTAAAAATGTAAATAACTTCATACGTTCTTAACTGATTGGGATGAAATTTTGTAAAATAAGAGACAATATTGGTCTTAATGATCATGCAAAATATGAGTTTGATCAGAATTATCGAAGACCGTTTTCATTTTTCAGCCTATCAGGAGATGTTTATTTAAATTTTAACCAATGAATCTGAGTAACGCGTTGATGAGCGAGCACGGATACGCGCAACACCTCGAACCGAAATTCTGTCTATCGAAAATGTCATTAAAAGCCAATAATTCTAAAATTTCGCCACAGATTTGTATAGAAATCTCAAAACATTCCTAAAATATTGGTCCAAATAACCATGCAAAGCTTTAAGTTGATCGATTGAACCTTTATGATTGAACTGTTCCGTGTTAATTTTCAAAAATCACAGGATCTCCTTCAAAAAATATACCTGAGACCACTCATATGATATAAGTGTGTCTACACAATATCAGATCGACTGTTAAACGGTCATTATCAGTTTCATTTGCGTTTGAAAGTTTCTGCTCTAACTACCTTGCCTTGAACTGAAGAGTCGAAGTCGCCGTGAATTTGACAGCCAACACGCAAATAGTCCGTAAAATGTCAATAACGTTTGGATTTAAACACAGATTAGTATGAAAATTGTCAAAAATGCAGATAATGTTGGTCCCAACCATCATGCGAAGTTATAAGTTGATCGTTCAATCGGTTATAGTTTAAATTTCTAAAAACACAGGAAAGATGGTTTTAAATTTTAACCAATGGGAGGATTTGGCTGAAACTTTGTTTGATTGGGTACAATGTTGGGGGTAATGACTTGTCAAAATTTCAATTTGATCAAAACAACCAATCGAAAGTTAATTTTTTTTAAATTTGAACCAATCAATGGATTTCAAAAAAATTAGGGTCTGCAACAATCAGAAATGTTACGTACATGTGTGCAAAATTTCAGCTCGATCGAAGAAAAACTCTGACCTGTATATCGTCAGTAACAGAAAAAAAAAAAAAAAAAAAAAAAAAACAGAGGTCCGTGCCAAAAGAGCAAAATGGAGACGCTCGCTTCGCTCGCTCCAGTGGCGTGCCGAACCTATCTTGAGGACCGGTGCTAAGTCATTGGTGGGTATACCCACCCACCCCCAATGGTCAAGAACATAAAATGGGCAGCGTTCAATGGGGTCTGGGGGGAGGGCCGCCAAGCAAGTACATGCAGGTCCGGGGCGCATAGCCTCGGAAAAAATTCAATTTCAATACCAACTTTGAAGGTTTTTGGTGCATTTTAGACTATTTACTCTGTATTTTATAAACTTGAGAATATAATTCATCATTGTTAATGTTGGATGAAGTAAACACCTCTTAAAACTACCTACAATGAAACAAATAAAGCGAAGTGAATTATTTTAGTTTTAGCTACTTTTAAGACTGATTTAAATTGATTATAGGTACACATTAATTGAAGAGAAAAACTGGGAAGTAATTAATTTAATTCTTTAATGCATTGCACCCACCTGCCGCGCAGCGAAATTTTCGGATTTTGTCTACATTAGAACGAGTTTTAAATGATTTTACAGGTAGGTAGGACGATTTTGAAAGAAAACAGAAAATTCATTCATGTATAAAAATCACAAATAAAAGTGCCGCGCAGCGAATTTTTTAGGTTTCAGCTACCTTAGGACGGGTTTAAAATGATATTACAGCAGCAATAAAATCACACATAAAATAGCCGCGCAGCGAACAATTTTTTTTGCTTCAATAGAACGGTTTTAAAATGATTTTACAGGTGCCTACTAAGTATAATTTTACTAAAATTAAAAAAAGAAAAGAAAAAGAAATTAATTAATAATCAAAATGCACACATAAAAATGCCGCGCAGCGAATTTCTTGCTTTTTGGCTACCTTAGGACGGGTTAAAAATGATATTACAGTAGCAATAAAATCACACATAAAATAGCCGCGCAGCGAAACTTTTTGTTTTTGGTTACAAGAACGGGTTTGAAATGATTTTACAGCTACTGTATTTTTTTTAAAAATAAACCAAAAGTGATTAATTTATAAAAAGAAAAGCACACTTTATAATGCGTTGCAGGAAATGTTGGTTTTCGGCTACCTATAGGACAGGTTTAAAATGATTTTATATTACTCTGTTTTTTAAGGAAAACAGACAAGTCCTTAACTTATATAAGTGATAAAATTATGCATAAAAGAGCTGCGCAGCGAATTTTTTTGTTTTTCGCTTAATTAAAGCGGGTTAAGAATGATTTTACAGGTACTATATTTTTGAAAGTAAACAATACATTCTTTAATAATTAATCAAAAATATTCATACATAATTTTGCCGAGCAGCGAATTTTTTGGTTTTTTGGCTACTTTAGGACGGGTTTAAATTGATTTTACATTAGCAATAAAATCACACATAAAATAGCCGCGCAGCGAAACATTTTGTTTTTGACTATAGGTATACATTTTTACAGGTACTGTATTTTTGATAGAAAACAGAAAAGTCATTCATTTAAAAAAAAACATAATTTAAAAATGCCGCGCTGCTATTTTTTGGTTTTCAATTACAATATAGCGCACGTTTAAAATGGTTTTACAGGTAGGAACAAAAATTGTGAATGATCTTTCGTTTTAGGCTACCCAAGGACGGGTTTAAAATAATTTTGGTACTCAATGGATTCAATGGATTCATGTTCGTTAATTTACATCCATAAATCATACACAGACAAATGTATCACAGCGATTATTATGCTTATTTGCTGACAATAAATTACTATTTTCGATCCAGCATGCAGGAGCATGAAAGCAAATACAGGATGATTCTCTAACAGTTATCCTGTTTTTATGATTAATCAAATCCTTTCAATAAGTACTGAAAATAGGGCAATTGAATATTGTTTCATAAATATTTAAGTATCCATCCACCCACCGAACCATGATCGACCAGTTTTTGCAATCATCCACCCACCTAGTCATACTCAACCCTCAAAATGGATCAAGCATTAGCACAAATATACATGTTCACTGCATACATTTCTTGATAGAAATCATTTGTTCCCTTTCTTTTTTACAATGTCACTGTTTGCTGTGCACCAATACGACGTATACACCCTCATCACCATGTTTGTGTGAATACATTAAGTTGTATGAGTGGTGAATGTATCACTGTTACATTATAAAATGTATCTCAAGGTGGGTAGGTCCCCTGGCGGGGACCACCCACCCCCAAAAAATGACTGTGCTTGAGCACCAAATTTAGATAGGTCGGCACGCCACTGGCTCGCTCAATCAACTTAAAAGTAGGTATATGCTTTTCATCGAAACTTTTAAATAGCATCTAAGCACCTGGTTCATAAAGCAAATCAGAATCAATTCAATTGGCACTGGAAAACATTCATTTCGATACTTCGTTACTGACAGATATTAAAAATGTCAATAAGTTCATACGTTCTTAACTGATTGGGATGACATTTTGTAAAATAAGAGACAATATTGGTCTTAATGATCATGCAAAATATGAGTTTGATCAGAATGATCGAAGACCGTTTTCACTTTTCAACCTATCAGGAGATGTTTATTTAAATTTTAAACAATCAGTAGATTTCAAAAAATTAGGGTCTGCAACGCCCAGAGAATGTCCAAACACGTGTGCAAAATTTCAGCTCGATCGAAGAAAAACTCTGACCTGTATATCGTCAGTAACAGAAAAAAAGGTCCGTGCCAAATAAGCCAAAAGGAGACGCTCGCTTCGCTCGCTCAACTAGCTAAGACTTTCAAGTTCATCAGGTGGACAAACTCTCATTTTTTATTTCTTATTTGAAGAGAAGTGAGACCAGAAACCTACTTTGAATTCATTACGTATTATGACGGCTGGGTAGTGAGTTTGACCTTGAAGAGTTTTTTAATCGATTGTTATCAATATCTTTTTTAAGTGTAATTGTTAACAAAATAGGGCTATGGACGTGAATTCAGAACAGTTCAATGAAAATAATTTCATAGTTTGGAATAAGTTATTAGTTTTATTTTGTCCAACAGGTGTTTAGAACCCAAAAATTTAGTAATTTTCGGTTTCTAAACACCTGATGGACACAATAAAACTAATAACTTATTCCAAACTATGAAATTATTTTCATTGAACTGTTCTGAATTCACGTCCATAGCCCTATTTTGTTAACAATTACACTGGAAAAAGATATTGATAAAAATCGATTAAAAAAACTCGTCAAGGCCACGCTCACTACCAAGCCCTCTTAAAATCCCATTTATTGGCGTGCAGAAAAGCCATAAATGCAATAAAACTCAAAAAATTTATCAAAATTATTTAGAAATAGGGGAGGGGAAGGTTGTCAATATGTGGCGTAATTATTAGGGAGGCATCAATTTTGAGACAAGCTGAGACTTTGGGAGAGGGGGGGAAGGGGGGCTGAAGAAGGCCTAAACAACTGTGAATTAATTCATATTCTCGAGCCGTTTCGAGAATAACGAAACAGTGATTGGATATGCAACAAACGAACACTGGCTTGAAATAATACATTTTCTGATGGGTTTTACTAGGACAATAAAACACTTATTACGATAGCTATAGGTCATTAAAAGTGAAAAGTGGAAATGTAACAAATAAACATTAATGCGACAAAGTGCTGTGCTAAAGATAAAACTAAACTCTTACGCATGGGCGACCGCAGGATTTCTGCCAGGGTTGGGGGGGGGGGGGGGGGGGGGAGGTAGGAGGTCTAGCTCCCCACGCTGCTTCCCTGGACGATTTTTGGTTTTGGATACTTTGACATAAATGTTGTGATATTATGAGGTTTATTTAGTTGAAATATACCGTGCCCCGCAGGTTTTTTTTTGGTTTTATGACACTTATTTTTGAAAAATACCCATATGTTGGACCAAATTACCATACCAATTACCATACAAATTACCATTAGACTCAACTAGCAAATAGTAATTGTCCCTTAATGTATAATTGAGCGAGCGAAGCGAGCGTCTCCTTTTGGCTCTTTTGGCACGGACCTCTGTTTTTTTTTTTTTTTGGGTGTTTTTTTTCTGTTACTGACGATATACAAGTCACAGTTTTTCTTCGATCAAGCTGAAAATTTGTACACATGTACTGACCATTTCCGGGCGTTGCAGACCCTAATTTTTTTGAAATCCCCTGATTGGTTCAAATTTAAAAAAAATTATCTTTTGATTGGTTAGTTTGTTTAATTTGAAATTTGGCAAAGTCATTGCAACCAACATTGTACCCAATCATAATAAATTTCAGCCAAACCCTCTCATTGGTTCAAATTTGAAACCATTTTTCCTGTGATTTTTGAAATTTAAATTAGAACCGATTGACCGACCAACTAAAAACTTTGCATGGTCATTGGTACTATCATTTATAGTATTTTTGCCAATTTTCAGTCAAATCTGTCGTTATTTTCAAAAGTTTTTGTAATTTTAGGGACATTTTGCGTGTTGGCTGTCAAATTCACGGCGACTTCGAATCTTCAGTTCAAGGCAAGGTAGTTAGAGCAGAAGTTTCAAACGAAATGAAACTAATAATGACCGATCAACATATTGATCTGATATTGTGTACACACTAATATCATATGATTTAAGTGGCACCAGGTATATTTTTTTTAAGAGATCCTGTGATTTTTGAATATTAACAAGGAACAGTTCAATCATAAATGTTGATACTAACATTTTAGGAATATTTAGAGATTTTTATTCAAGTCTGACGAAATTCAAGAATTATTGGCTTTTAATGATATTTTCGATAGACAGAATTTCGGTTCGAGGTGTTCTGCGTATCCGTGCTCGCTCATCAACGCGTTACTCAGAGCGTTTTCCTAGTGTTAAGTTATAACTTCACTATGTGTTACGCGTTGAGAAACGGTCCGTCGTATTGCATAAGGATCTCCACATCAAATCGGAAAAAACGCGAAAAATTATACGATTTCGATTTTAATGAAAATAATATTTGATTTTAAAAACAAAATAAGCGTATACATATTTTTTTGATTTGTCATTCGTCACCTATCTGGTACTCTCACCCCCTCGAGAATATCACTTTTTAAAAAACCTTTAACTGGTTACTAATCAAGCTGTAAACATTGGTGATAATATTACCAAAAAAATATCCTTATAACATTTGAATCAATCAAGTTATGAAATATTTGAAAAATAATTAGTGTAGCTAATTTGTTTTAGTCAACCTAAGCAATATAAACACCAAATTTTAACTGTAATATTTGAACCCAATACGAAAATACGAAACAAAATCAGGTTTTCCTCGTTTGGGAACAAATATTGTCATTATCATTGTCATTATCACCAAAGTGTTGGTGTTTACTGTTTATATTGCTTAAGTCGGCTTAAAAATTAGTTACACTAAATTAATTTGCACATATTGTGCAAATTAATTTGTATTGCATGTTAATATGTATATAACATCACTTGAATGATTCAAAAGTCATTAGCGATGTTTAGGAAAAATTATCACCAATGTACAGAACAGTACAGCCAAATCTTAAGAAGATAACTGATTTTAATTTTGAAACTAATTCAGATAAGTCTGCACTTATTTTTAAATTAATGTAGCTAAATAAAAGAAGTAAAAGTTTTATAATACATAGTAACATTTTTTTATGATTAGATAAAAACTAAAAATAAATATCAAAGAAAAATATGTTGTTGGTTTTTAAATGAAAATAATCCCTGAAGCGTCCCACAATCATTCACCTTGTGCATGTTTGTCTGATGTTTGTCTAGTGATGGTGGAGGCGCCAGTGGACCCGGCACCACCACGCGACAATCATTCACCTTGTGCAAGCGAGAGGATGTTTGTCTGGTGATGGTGGAGGCGCCAGTGGACCCGGCACCACCACGCGACAATCAATTACCTTGTGCAAGCGAGAGGATGTTTGTCTAGTGATGGTGGAGGCGCCAGTGGACCCGGCACCACCACGCGACAATCATTCACCTTGTGCAAGCGAGAGGATGTTTGTCTGGTGATGGTGGAGGTGCCAGTGGACCCGGCACCACCACGCGACAATCAATTACCTTATGCAAGCGAGAGGATGTTTGTCTGGTGATGGTGGAGGTGCCAGTGGACCCGGCACCACCACGCGACAATCATTCACCTTGTGCATGTTTGTCTGATGTTTGTCTGGTGATGGTGGAGGCGCCAGTGGACCCGGCACCACCACGCGACAATCATTCACCTTGTGCAAGCGAGAGGATGTTTGTCTGGTGATGGTGGAGGCGCCAGTGGACCCGGCACCACCACGCGCCAATCATTCACCTTGTGCAAGCGAGAGGATGTTTGTCTGGTGATGGTGGAGGTGCCAGTGGACCCGGCACCACCACGCGACAATCATTCACCTTGTGCAAGCGAGAGGATGTTTGTCTAGTGATGGTGGAGGTGCCAGTGGACCCGGCACCACCACGTGACAATCCTTCACCTTGTGCAAGCGAGAGGATGTTTGTCTAGTGATGGTGGAGGTGCCAGTGGACCCGGCACCACCACGCGACAATCATTCACCTTGTGCATGTTTGTCTGATGTTTGTCTGGTGATGGTGGAGGTGCCAGTGGACCCGGTACCACCACGCGACAATCATTCACCTTGTGCAAGCGAGAGGATGTTTGTCTGGTGATGGTGGAGGCGCCAGTGGACCCGGCACCACCACGCGACAATCATTCACCTTGTGCAAGCGAGAGGATGTTTGTCTGGTGATGGTGGAGGCGCCAGTGGACCCGGCACCACCACGCGACAATCATTCACCTTGTGCAAGCGAGAGGATGTTAGTCTGGTGATGGTAGAGGCGCCAGTGGACCCGGCACCACCACGCGATAATCATTCACCTTGTGCAAGCAAAAGGATGTTTGTCTGGTGATGGTGGAGGCGCCAGTGGACCCGGCACCACCACGCGACAATCATTCACCTTATGCAAGCGAGAATGTTTGTCTGGTGATGGTGGAGGCGCCAGTGGACCCGGCACCACCACGCGACGATCATTCACCTTGTGCAAATTTGTCTGATGTTTGTCTGGTGATGGTGGAGGTGCCAGTGGACCCGGCACCACCACGCGACAATCATTCACCTTGTGCAAGCGAGAGGATGTTTGTCTGGTGATGGTGGAGGCGCCAGTGGACCCGGCACCACCATGCGACAATCATTCGCCTTGTGCAAGCGAGAGGATGTTTGTCTGGTGATGGTGGAGGCGCCAGTGGACCCGGCACCACCACGCGACAATCATTCACCTTGTGCAAGCGAGAGGATGTTTGTCTGGTGATGGTGGAGGCGCCAGTGGACCCAGCACCACCACGCGACAATCATTCACCTTGTGCATGTTTGTCTGATGTTTGTCTGGTGATGGTGGAGGTGCCAGTGGACCCGGCACCACCATGCGACAATCATTCACCTTGTGCAAGCGAGAGGATGTTTGTCTGGTGATGGTGGAGGCGCCAGTGGACCCGGCACCACCACGCGACAATCATTCACCTTGTGCAAGCGAGAGGATGTTTGTCTGGTGATGGTGGAGGTACCAGTGGACCCGGCACCACCACGCGACAATCATTCACCTTGTGCAAACGAGAGGATGTTTGTCTGGTGATGGTGGAGGTGCCAGTGGACCCGGCACCACCAAGCGACAATCATTCACCTTGTGCATGTTTGTCTGATGTTTGTCTGGTGATGGTGGAGGTGCCAGTGGACCCGGCACCACAACGCGACAATCATTCACCTTGTGCAAGCGAGAGGATGTTTGTCTGGTGATGGTGGAGGCGCCAGTGGACCCAGCACCACCACGCGACAATCATTCACCTTGTGCAAGCGAGAGGATGTTTGTCTAGTGATAGTGGAGGTGCTAGTGGACCCGGCACCACCACGCGACAATCATTCACCTTGTGCAAGCGAGAGGATGTTTGTATGGTGATAGTGGAGGTGCCAGTGGACCCGGCACCACCACGCGACAATCATTCACCTTGTGCAAGCGAGAGGATGTTTGTCTGGTGATGGTGGAGGCGCCAGTGGACCCAGCACCACCACGCGACAATCATTCACCTTGTGCAAGCGAGAGGATGTTTGTCTAGTGATAGTGGAGGTGCCAGTGGACCCGGCACCACCACGCGACAATCATTCACCTTGTGCAAGCGAGAGGATGTTTGTCTAGTGATAGTGGAGGTGCCAGTGGACCCGGCACCACCACGCGACAATCATTCACCTTGTGCAAGCAAAAGGATGTTTGTATGGTGATGGTGGAGGCGCCAGTGGACCCGGCACCACAACGCGACAATCATTCACCTTGTGCATGTTTGTCTGATGTTTGTCTGGTGATGGTGGAGGTGCCAGTGGACCCGGCATCACCACGCGACAATCATTCACCTTGTGCAAGCGAGAGGATTTTTGTCTAGTGATAGTGGAGGTGCCAGTGGACCCGGCACCACCAAGCGACAATCATTCACCTTGTGCAAGCGAGAGGATGTTTGTCTGGTGATGGTAGAGGTGCCAGTGGACCCGGCACCACCACGCGACAATCATTTACCTTGTGCATGTTTGTCTGATGTTTGTCTGGTGATGGTGGAGGCGCCAGTGGACCCGGCACCACCACGCGATAATCATTCACCTTTTGCAAGCGAGAGGATGTTTGTCTGGTGATGGTGGAGGCGCCAGTGGACCCGGCACCACCACGCGACAATCATTCACCTTGTGCATGCGAGAGGATCTTTGTCTGGTGATGGTGGAGGTGCCAGTGGACCCGGCACCACCACGCGACAATCATTCACCTTGTGCAAGCGATAGGATGTTTGTCTGGTGATGGTGGAGGTGCCAGTGGACCCGGCACCACCACGCGACAATCATTCACCTTGTGCAAGCGAGAGGATGTTTGTCTGGTGATGGTGGAGGCGCCAGTGGACCCGGCACCACCACGCGACAATCATTCACCTTGTGCAAGCGAGAGGATGTTTGTCTGGTGATGGTAGAGGTGCCAGTGGACCCGGCACCACCACGCGACAATCATTCACCTTGTGCAAGCGAGAGGATGTTTGTCTAGTGATGGTGGAGGTGCCAGTGGACCCAAACCACCATGCGACAATCATTCACCTTGTGCAAGCGAGAGGATGTTTGTCTGGTGATGGTGGAGGCGCCAGTGGACCCGGCACCACCACGCGACAATCATTCACCTTGTGCAAGCGAGAGGATGTTTGTCTGGTGATGGTAGAGGTGCCAGTGGACCCGGCACCACCACGCGACAATCATTCACCTTGTGCAAGCGAGAGGATGTTTGTATGGTGATGGTGGAGGCGCCAGTGGACCCAGCACCACAACGCGACAATCATTCACCTTGTGCATGTTTGTCTGATGTTTGTCTGGTGATGGTGGAGGCGCCAGTGGACCCGGCACCACCACGCGATAATCATTCACCTTTTGCAAGCGAGAGGATGTTTGTCTGGTGATGGTGGAGGCGCCAGTGGACCCGGCACCACCACGCGACAATCATTCACCTTGTGCAAGCGAGAGGATCTTTGTCTGGTGATGGTGGAGGTGCCAGTGGACCCGGCACCACCACGCGACAATCATTCACCTTGTGCAAGCGATAGGATGTTTGTCTGGTGATGGTGGAGGTGCCAGTGGACCCGGCACCACCACGCGACAATCATTCACCTTGTGCAAGCAAGAGGATGTTTGTCTGGTGATAGTGGAGGTACCAGTGGACCCGGCACCACCACGCGACAATCATTCACCTTGTGCAAGCGAGAGGATGTTTGTCTGGTGATGGTAGAGGTGCCAGTGGACCCGGCACCACCACGCGACAATCATTCACCTTGTGCAAGCGAGAGGATGTTTGTCTAGTGATGGTGGAGGTGCCAGTGGACCCAAACCACCATGCGACAATCATTCACCTTGTGCAAGCGAGAGGATGTTTGTCTGGTGATGGTGGAGGCGCCAGTGGACCCGGCACCACCACGCGACAATCATTCACCTTGTGCAAGCGAGAGGATGTTTGTCTGGTGATGGTAGAGGTGCCAGTGGACCCGGCACCACCACGCGACAATCATTCACCTTGTGCATATTTGTCTGATGTTTGTCTGGTGATGGTGGAGGTGCCAGTGGACCCGGCACCACCACGCGACAATCATTCACCTTGTGCAAGTGAGAGGATGTTTGTCTGGTGATGGTGGAGGCGCCAGTGGAACGGCACCACCACGCGACAATCATTCGCCTTGTGCAAGCGAGAGGATGTTTGTCTAGTGATGGTGGAGGCGCCAGTGGACCCGGCACCACCACGCGACAATCATTCACCTTGTGCAAGCGAGAGGATGTTTGTCTGGTGATGGTGGAGGCGCTAGTGGACCCGGCACCACCACGCGACAATCATTCACCTTGTGCATGTTTGTCTGATGTTTGTCTGGTGATGGTGGAGGTGCCAGTGGACCCGGCACCACCACGCGACAATCATTCACCTTGGGCAAGCGAGAGGATGTTTGTCTGGTGATGGTGGAGGTACCAGTGGACCCGGCACCACCACGCGACAATCATTCACCTTGTGCAAGCGAGAGGATGTTTGTCTGGTGATGGTGGAAGCGCCAGTGGACCCGGCACCACCACGCGACAATCATTCACCTTGGGCAAGCGAGAGGATGTTTGTCTGGTGATGGTGGTGGCGCCAGTGGACCTAGCACCACCACGCGACAATCATTCACCTTGTGCAAGCGAGAGGATGTTTGTCTAGTGATAGTGGAGGTACCAGTGGACCCGGCACCACCACGCGACAATCATTCACCTTGTGCAAGCGAGAGGATGTTTGTCTGGTGATGGTGGAGGCGCCAGTGGACCCAGCACCACCACGCGACAATCATTCACCTTGTGCATGTTTGTCTGATGTTTGTCTGGTGATGGTGGAGGTGCCAGTGGACCCGGCACCACCACGCGACAATCATTCACCTTGTGCAAGCGAGAGGATGTTTGTCTGGTGATGGTGGAGGCGCCAGTGGACCCGGCACCACCACGCGACAATCAATTACCTTGTGCAAGCGAGAGGATGTTTGTCTAGTGATGGTGGAGGCGCCAGTGGACCCGGCACCACCACGCGACAATCATTCACCTTGTGCAAGCGAGAGGATGTTTGTCTGGTGATGGTGGAGGTGCCAGTGGACCCGGCACCACCACGCGACAATCAATTACCTTGTGCAAGCGAGAGGATGTTTGTCTGGTGATGGTGGAGGTGCCAGTGGACCCGGCACCACCACGCGACAATCATTCACCTTGTGCATGTTTGTCTGATGTTTGTCTGGTGATGGTGGAGGCGCCAGTGGACCCGGCACCACCACGCGACAATTATTCACCTTGTGCAAGCGAGAGGATGTTTGTCTGGTGATGGTGGAGGCGCCAGTGGACCCAGCACCACCACGCGCCAATCATTCACCTTGTGCAAGCGAGAGGATGTTTGTCTGGTGATGGTGGAGGTGCCAGTGGACCCGGCACCACCACGCGACAATCATTCACCTTGTGCAAGCGAGAGGATGTTTGTCTAGTGATGGTGGAGGTGCCAGTGGACCCGGAACCACCACGCGACAATCCTTCACCTTGTGCAAGCGAGAGGATGTTTGTCTAGTGATGGTGGAGGTGCCAGTGGACCCGGCACCACCACGCGACAATCATTCACCTTGTACATGTTTGTCTGATGTTTGTCTGGTGATGGTGGAGGTGCCAGTGGACCCGGCACCACCACGCGACAATCCTTCACCTTGTGCAAGCGAGAGGATGTTTGTCTAGTGATGGTGGAGGTGCCAGTGGACCCGGCACCACCACGCGACAATCATTCACCTTGTGCATGTTTGTCTGATGTTTGTCTGGTGATGGTGGAGGTGCCAGTGGACCCGGCACCACCACGCGACAATCATTCACCTTGTGCAAGCGAGAGGATGTTTGTCTGGTGATGGTGGAGGCGCCAGTGGACCCGGCACCACCACGCGACAATCATTCACCTTGTGCAAGCGAGAGGATGTTTGTCTGGTGATGGTGGAGGCGCCAGTGGACCCGGCACCACCACGCGACAATCATTCACCTTGTGCAAGCGAGAGGATGTTAGTCTGGTGATGGTAGAGGCGCCAGTGGACCCGGCACCACCACGCGATAATCATTCACCTTGTGCAAGCAAAAGGATGTTTGTCTGGTGATGGTGGAGGCGCCAGTGGACCCGGCACCACCACGCGACAATCATTCACCTTATGCAAGCGAGAATGTTTGTCTGGTGATGGTGGAGGCGCCAGTGGACCCGGCACCACCACGCGACGATCATTCACCTTGTGCAAATTTGTCTGATGTTTGTCTGGTGATGGTGGAGGTGCCAGTGGACCCGGCACCACCACGCGACAATCATTCACCTTGTGCAAGCGAGAGGATGTTTGTCTGGTGATGGTGGAGGCGCCAGTGGACCCGGCACCACCATGCGACAATCATTCGCCTTGTGCAAGCGAGAGGATGTTTGTCTGGTGATGGTGGAGGCCCCAGTGGACCCGGCACCACCACGCGACAATCATTCACCTTGTGCAAGCGAGAGGATGTTTGTCTGGTGATGGTGGAGGTGCCAGTGGACCCGGCACCACCACGCGACAATCATTCACCTTGTGCAAGCGAGAGGATGTTTGTCTGGTGATGGTGGAGGCGCCAGTGGACCCAGCACCACCACGCGACAATCATTCACCTTGTGCAAGCGAGAGGATGTTTGTCTAGTGATAGTGGAGGTGCCAGTGGACCCGGCACCACCACGCGACAATCATTCACCTTGTGCAAGCGAGAGGATGTTTGTCTAGTGATAGTGGAGGTGCCAGTGGACCCGGCACCACCACGCGACAATCATTCACCTTGTGCAAGCGAGAGGATGTTTGTATGGTGATGGTGGAGGCGCCAGTGGACCCGGCACCACAACGCGACAATCATTCACCTTGTGCATGTTTGTCTGATGTTTGTCTGGTGATGGTGGAGGTGCCAGTGGACCCGGCACCACCACGCGACAATCATTCACCTTGTGCAAGCGAGAGGATTTTTGTCTAGTGATAGTGGAGGAGCCAGTGGACCCGGCACCACCAAGCGACAATCATTCACCTTGTGCAAGCGAGAGGATGTTTGTCTGGTGATGGTAGAGGTGCCAGTGGACCCGGCACCACCACGCGACAATCATTTACCTTGTGCATGTTTGTCTGATGTTTGTCTGGTGATGGTGGAGGCGCCAGTGGACCCGGCACCACCACGCGATAATCATTCACCTTTTGCAAGCGAGAGGATGTTTGTCTGGTGATGGTGGAGGCGCCAGTGGACCCGGCACCACCACGCGACAATCATTCACCTTGTGCAAGCGAGAGGATCTTTGTCTGGTGATGGTGGAGGTGCCAGTGGACCCGGCACCACCACGCGACAATCATTCACCTTGTGCAAGCGATAGGATGTTTGTCTGGTGATGGTGGAGGTGCCAGTGGACCCGGCACCACCACGCGACAATCATTCACCTTGTGCAAGCGAGAGGATGTTTGTCTGGTGATGGTGGAGGCGCCAGTGGACCCGGCACCACCACGCGACAATCATTCACCTTGTGCAAGCGAGAGGATGTTTGTCTGGTGATGGTAGAGGTGCCAGTGGACCCGGCACCACCACGCAACAATCATTCACCTTGTGCAAGCGAGAGGATGTTTGTCTAGTGATGGTGGAGGTGCCAGTGGACCCAAACCACCACGCGACAATCATTCACCTTGTGCAAGCGAGAGGATGTTTGTCTGGTGATGGTGGAGGTACCAGTGGACCCGGCACCACCACGCGACATTCATTCACATTGTGCAAACGAGAGGATGTTTGTCTGGTGATGGTGGAGGTGCCAGTGGACCCGGCACCACCAAGCGACAATCATTCACCTTGTGCATGTTTGTCTGATGTTTGTCTGGTGATGGTGGAGGTGCCAGTGGACCCGGCACCACCACGCGACAATCATTCACCTTGTGCAAGCGAGAGGATGTTTGTCTAGTGATGGTGGAGGCGCCAGTGGACCCAGCACCACCACGCGACAATCATTCACCTTGTGCAAGCGAGAGGATGTTTGTCTAGTGATAGTGGAGGTGCTAGTGGACCCGGCACCACCACGCGACAATCATTCACCTTGTGCAAGCGAGAGGATGTTTGTATGGTGATAGTGGAGGTGCCAGTGGACCCGGCACCACCACGCGACAATCATTCACCTTGTGCAAGCGAGAGGATGTTTGTCTGGTGATGGTGGAGGCGCCAGTGGACCCAGCACCACCACGCGACAATCATTCACCTTGTGCAAGCGAGAGGATGTTTGTCTAGTGATAGTGGAGGTGCCAGTGGACCCGGCACCACCACGCGACAATCATTCACCTTGTGCAAGCGAGAGGATGTTTGTATGGTGATGGTGGAGGCGCCAGTGGACCCGGCACCACAACGCGACAATCATTCACCTTGTGCATGTTTGTCTGATGTTTGTCTGGTGATGGTGGAGGTGCCAGTGGACCCGGCACCACCACGCGACAATCATTCACCTTGTGCAAGCGAGAGGATTTTTGTCTAGTGATAGTGGAGGTGCCAGTGGACCCGGCACCACCAAGCGACAATCATTCACCTTGTGCAAGCGAGAGGATGTTTGTCTGGTGATGGTAGAGGTGCCAGTGGACCCGGCACCACCACGCGACAATCATTCACCTTGTGCAAGCGAGAGGATGTTTGTCTGGTGATGGTAGAGGTGCCAGTGGACCCGGCACCACCACGCGACAATCATTTACCTTGTGCATGTTTGTCTGATGTTTGTCTGGTGATGGTGGAGGCGCCAGTGGACCCGGCACCACCACGCGACAATCATTCACCTTGTGCAAGCGAGAGGATGTTTGTCTGGTGATGGTAGAGGTGCCAGTGGACCCGGCACCACCACGCGACAATCATTCACCTTGTGCAAGCGAGAGGATGTTTGTCTAGTGATGGTGGAGGTGCCAGTGGACCCAAACCACCATGCGACAATCATTCACCTTGTGCAAGCGAGAGGATGTTTGTCTGGTGATGGTGGAGGCGCCAGTGGACCCGGCACCACCACGCGACAATCATTCACCTTGTGCAAGCGAGAGGATGTTTGTCTGGTGACGGTAGAGGTGCCAGTGGACCCGGCACCACCACGCGACAATCATTCACCTTGTGCATATTTGTCTGATGTTTGTCTGGTGATGGTGGAGGTGCCAGTGGACCCGGCACCACCACGCGACAATCATTCACCTTGTGCAAGTGAGAGGATGTTTGTCTGGTGATGGTGGAGGCGCCAGTGGAACGGCACCACCACGCGACAATCATTCGCCTTGTGCAAGCGAGAGGATGTTTGTCTAGTGATGGTGGAGGCGCCAGTGGACCCGGCACCACCACGCGACAATCATTCACCTTGTGCAAGCGAGAGGATGTTTGTCTGGTGATGGTGGAGGCGCTAGTGGACCCGGCACCACCACGCGACAATCATTCACCTTGTGCATGTTTGTCTGATGTTTGTCTGGTGATGGTGGAGGTGCCAGTGGACCCGGCACCACCACGCGACAATCATTCACCTTGGGCAAGCGAGAGGATGTTTGTCTGGTGATGGTGGAGGTACCAGTGGACCCGGCACCACCACGCGATAATCATTCACCTTGTGCAAGCGAGAGGATGTTTGTCTGGTGATGGTGGAAGCGCCAGTGGACCCGGCACCACCACGCGACAATCATTCACCTTGGGCAAGCGAGAGGATGTTTGTCTGGTGATGGTGGTGGCGCCAGTGGACCTAGCACCACCACGCGACAATCATTCACCTTGTGCAAGCGAGAGGATGTTTGTCTAGTGATAGTGGAGGTACCAGTGGACCCGGCACCACCACGCGACAATCATTCACCTTGTGCAAGCGAGAGGATGTTTGTCTGGTGATGGTGGAGGCGCCAGTGGACCCAGCACCACCACGCGACAATCATTCACCTTGTGCATGTTTGTCTGATGTTTGTCTGGTGATGGTGGAGGTGCCAGTGGACCCGGCACCACCACGCGACAATCATTCACCTTGTGCAAGCGAGAGGATGTTTGTCTGGTGATGGTGGAGGCGCCAGTGGACCCGGCACCACCACGCGACAATCAATTACCTTGTGCAAGCGAGAGGATGTTTGTCTAGTGATGGTGGAGGCGCCAGTGGACCCGGCACCACTACGCGACAATCATTCACCTTGTGCAAGCGAGAGGATGTTTGTCTGGTGATGGTGGAGGTGCCAGTGGACCCGGCACCACCACGCGACAATCAATTACCTTGTGCAAGCGAGAGGATGTTTGTCTGGTGATGGTGGAGGTGCCAGTGGACCCGGCACCACCACGCGACAATCATTCACCTTGTGCATGTTTGTCTGATGTTTGTCTGGTGATGGTGGAGGCGCCAGTGGACCCGGCACCACCACGCGACAATCATTCACCTTGTGCAAGCGAGAGGATGTTTGTCTGGTGATGGTGGAGGCGCCAGTGGACCCAGCACCACCACGCGCCAATCATTCACCTTGTGCAAGCGAGAGGATGTTTGTCTGGTGATGGTGGAGGTGCCAGTGGACCCGGCACCACCACGCGACAATCATTCACCTTGTGCAAGCGAGAGGATGTTTGTCTAGTGATGGTGGAGGTGCCAGTGGACCCGGCACCACCACGCGACAATCCTTCACCTTGTGCAAGCGAGAGGATGTTTGTCTAGTGATGGTGGAGGTGCCAGTGGACCCGGCACCACCACGCGACAATCATTCACCTTGTGCATGTTTGTCTGATGTTTGTCTGGTGATGGTGGAGGTGCCAGTGGACCCGGCACCACCACGCGACAATCCTTCACCTTGTGCAAGCGAGAGGATGTTTGTCTAGTGATGGTGGAGGTGCCAGTGGACCCGGCACCACCACGCGACAATCATTCACCTTGTGCATGTTTGTCTGATGTTTGTCTGGTGATGGTGGAGGTGCCAGTGGACCCGGCACCACCACGCGACAATCATTCACCTTGTGCAAGCGAGAGGATGTTTGTCTGGTGATGGTGGAGGCGCCAGTGGACCCGGCACCACCACGCGACAATCATTCACCTTGTGCAAGCGAGAGGATGTTTGTCTGGTGATGGTGGAGGCGCCAGTGGACCCGGCACCACCACGCGACAATCATTCACCTTGTGCAAGCGAGAGGATGTTAGTCTGGTGATGGTAGAGGCGCCAGTGGACCCGGCACCACCACGCGATAATCATTCACCTTGTGCAAGCAAAAGGATGTTTGTCTGGTGATGGTGGAGGCGCCAGTGGACCCGGCACCACCACGCGACAATCATTCACCTTATGCAAGCGAGAATGTTTGTCTGGTGATGGTGGAGGCGCCAGTGGACCCGGCACCACCACGCGACGATCATTCACCTTGTGCAAATTTGTCTGATGTTTGTCTGGTTTTGGTGGAGGTGCCAGTGGACCCGGCACCACCACGCGACAATCATTCACCTTGTGCAAGCGAGAGGATGTTTGTCTGGTGATGGTGGAGGCGCCAGTGGACCCGGCACCACCATGCGACAATCATTCTCCTTGTGCAAGCGAGAGGATGTTTGTCTAGTGATGGTGGAGGCGCCAGTGGACCCGGCACCACCACGCGACAATCATTCACCTTGTGCAAGCGAGAGGATGTTTGTCTGGTGATGGTGGAGGCGCCAGTGGACCCAGCACCACCACGCGACAATCATTCACCTTGTGCATGTTTGTCTGATGTTTGTCTGGTGATGGTGGAGGTGCCAGTGGACCCGGCACCACCACGCGACAATCATTCACCTTGTGCAAGCGAGAGGATGTTTGTCTGGTGATGGTGGAGGCGCCAGTGGACCCGGCACCACCAAGCGACAATCATTCACCTTGTGCATGTTTGTCTGATGTTTGTCTGGTGATGGTGGAGGTGCCAGTGGACCCGGCACCACCACGCGACAATCATTCACCTTGTGCAAGCGAGAGGATGTTTGTCTGGTGATGGTGGAGGCGCCAGTGGACCCAGCACCACCACGCGACAATCATTCACCTTGTGCAAGCGAGAGGATGTTTGTCTAGTGATAGTGGAGGTGCTAGTGGACCCGGCACCACCACGCGACAATCATTCACCTTATGCAAGCGAGAGGATGTTTGTATGGTGATAGTGGAGGAGCCAGTGGACCCGGCACCACCACGCGACAATCATTCACCTTGTGCAAGCGAGAGGATGTTTGTCTGGTGATGGTGGAGGCGCCAGAGGACCCAGCACCACCACGCGACAATCATTCACCTTGTGCAAGCGAGAGGATGTTTGTCTAGTGATAGTGGAGGTGCCAGTGGACCCGGCACCACCACGCGACAATCATTCACCTTGTGCAAGCGAGAGGATGTTTGTCTAGTGATAGTGGAGGTGCCAGTGGACCCGGCACCACCACGCGACAATCATTCACCTTGTGCAAGCGAGAGGATGTTTGTATGGTGATGGTGGAGGCGCCAGTGGACCCGGCACCACAACGCGACAATCATTCACCTTGTGCATGTTTGTCTGATGTTTGTCTGGTGATGGTGGAGGTGCCAGTGGACCCGGCACCACCACGCGACAATCATTCACCTTGTGCAAGCGAGAGGATGTTTGTCTAGTGATAGTGGAGGTGCCAGTGGACCCGGCACCACCAAGCGACAATCATTCACCTTGTGCAAGCGAGAGGATGTTTGTCTGGTGATGGTAGAGGTGCCAGTGGACCCGGCACCACCACGCGACAATCATTTACCTTGTGCATGTTTGTCTGATGTTTGTCTGGTGATGGTGGAGGCGCCAGTGGACCCGGCACCACCACGCGATAATCATTCACCGTTTGCAAGCGAGAGGATGTTTGTCTGGTGATGGTGGAGGCGCCAGTGGACCGTGTACTTTATTTAAGTTACAAAGAGCCAGTCAAGAACCACCAAGGAAGCGCAGGTTGCCGACCACTGAATTAGAGTTTCCTATAGGTACTGAGTAATTCTTTCACGGCTTAACGCCACATCAGTTTTCCGCACCCTTGCATATCTGGCGGCGTCTTTGGGAAGCTGGTTGCCTCGCAATACGCATGCTCATCATCTGTCTGCCTCCGCTGCAGGGGGTGCGAGATCAGTCAGTCGGCGTCGAGCGCTCAGCAGGGGCCGCGCGTAGCAGAGTCTACTGCAAGTCAGCACACGTAAGTCTTGAAACAGTCAACTCGCTTGCGAACATCTTCCACATGCATTTGTGTGCAACACTACTCTTTATTTAGTAACGCGATTTATTTTCACAACTTTTCAAAGAATCCCTTCGCTAAGTGACCGTGAATATCATTTTTTAAGCATTTAAAATTTGTCACGAACTTTTTTCAGTGCATATTAACTTTTTAACAAATATGCGAATATCTCTACATTTTGGCATTCAAAATGATCATTGAAGAAAATATCGACTTATATATATTTTTTAATTGTTGGAAATCTCATAAATTTGCACAATATTTTATAGCCCTTTATTCTTATCATACAAAAATCTGCTTCCTAACTCATCCCAAAATGGATATATAATTTATACTTTGAAAAATAATATACGTAGTGGGATAATTTTATCTTTACCTCCGAGTTTTCCATTTCAAATTCTTGTGGTGAGCAAATCACATCATAACACAACTTTATTTAAAGGTTACAGGCAGTGGTCGAATTGGTAGTTGGTCAAAAGGGGAATGGCGTATTGGTGACAAAAAAATCTAAAAAATTTTTGGTGAGGGGGAGGGGGGCTGAAGTGATAGAACAAACGATTTTGAATGCATTGTGCGCACAGCCCCGGAAAAAAAACATAATTTCAGAAATTAATATGGTGCATTTTGACGCTATTTTAAACCTTTTGTAATCTCCACAAATGGCGACGAGTGGCTAAAATGGACAAATTCTCTGGAAATAGTATAATTTTATAGTAAATAGTGCCGTTGTTTATTATTTCTTGTGGGGAAGGTAAAGTGGTAAAATAAGCAGTGGGGGATATATTTCCTATGGGGCCGGATTTCATCCCTCCGCATCCCCCCGCATCCCCCACTAGGTACAGGGGAAGAACGCATTAAGTTTTTTTAAAAATTAGTTTAAGTTTAAGTGAGTATGAAATGAATGCTCTTTATGAGCTTTCAAAATATTCACTCGCTTCTTTGAACATATTTTCACAAAGTCTTGACAAAAGCAATCGAAATATCGATCTGTATGAAAGATAGATACCTACAAGTTGCAACATAAAACTTGGTTAATCGCAGTTTCATCCGAATGTGACTTAAAGCGTTCTTTCCCTGTACACTTCATTTGTTGACATCAGTCAAATGGCAAATGAAGCGCGTAATTATGCTAGGAAAACGAACAAACACACAGAGAAAATGCCATGAGAGTACCGAAGTGACCCTCGCTACACTCGCTCCATAATTACAAATGATCAGCAACGCAAATTCAAGAACATGGAATTCCGCCCTTCTGCTTCTGATTTACCTGCATACCTCTGAGTACCTCTGAAATCTTTTTTAGTACCTATTAGATCAGAAATGAAATCTCAGGTGCAAAATCGAAATGGAAACGATTCCACAGCTGCGCACGCGCATATAATTCCTGTGTTTTTGAAAATTAACAAGGAATCGTTTAATCATAAAGGTTCAATCGATCACATTAAAACTTTGCATGGTTATTGGGACCAATATTTTAGGCATTGTTGGAAATTTTCATACAAGTCTGTGACGAAATTAAAGAATATAAGGACATATTTTAAGAATATTTTAAGGAAGAATATTTTAAGGACATTTTCGATAGACATCCGTGCTCGCTCATCAACGCGTTATACTCAGAGCGTTTTCCTAGTAAATAATTATATACAGTCGTATCCAGTGTTCAATTGATACTGACCGTTTTCTACTTCTCACATTTTAATAAAGCATTCATTCATATGAAAATATCAACCTCTCTTACCAAATAGAATTATCAATTTTTTATAATTCGGAAGAAATATTGCTTAATCTTATGTTAAATATCGATTTTAAGAATGTATTTAACATTATAAAATAAAATAAAATACTACAACAAATAAAAAATAACTATAAATTACGAACACTACAATCCATTGGTCATTCATTAACAAACTTATACAATATAGGTTTGTTTGTTTTAAATAATATGTCTTCCAGACATTTATCCAGACTTTATTCAACAACTTACCTTAAGAGTGTTTGGATGACTTAAAGGGTGATAGCCACGTTGAGATGACTTAAAGGGTGATGTAGCCATGTTGAGCGCGAGGAAATATTATGAGATGGACACACTTAATACACTTATACGATGTTTTCTTATATGGTTTACACAGAACTTGTTAAACGATTTGGACCCATTCATTGAAGTCGAGGTTTTTGTCAGTTGAACAGTTGAATCAGCATGCGAATAGAGCGGGAAGTTGGATTTACAATCAACTGCAGGAATTGAACAGAGTATTGGAAACCCGGATCTATTTTATAACTTGACTTCTCTTGTTATTAGGAAAGTTATTAGGGTGGTTATTACGTTCTTTGGAGTTTATTGATTGATTATACATAAAAAAATCTGATCTAGTTGCAGTGGAAACAATAATTTGATACGTCATTTCTGACAGGTATTAAAACTGTCAATGAGTGCATATGTTCTTGACTGATTGGGCTGAAAATTTGTAAAATAAGAGATGATGTTGGTCTTAACGACCATGCAAAATATGAGTTTAATCAGATTTATATAAGACTATTTGATTGTTCAAACGGTGGTGTATTGGCGTTTAAACCCTGGTTAGGTAGCAGCACTTGTCCTGTGTAGTATAGACAAGGTGTATAGAAGTAGTGTGTAGTGTTTGCAGGTAAGAGCAGCCTGCATTGGCGATTTATGAACTTATTTAAGATATATCAAAACAATAATATAAGTCTTACCAAGAGTAAAATAAGTTATCTGCTTTGAAATGTTCCCCACACACTAACATCATAGAATAATGAAGCTAACATGCATTTTGGAAACCCTCTTGCCAATCTTCAAAGCAGATAGAAAATTTTAAATATTATCTCGGTGGCTCTGCTTTCTAAGAAAAATCATATGCAGTTTGATTTCCAGACACCTTAGTCCCTGTTTAATTTGCTGCTTTTAGTTTGCTCTTAAATAGGCAAATTCACCGGTTGAATATCCATTGACAGATGAAAACAAATGAAAAACAAAAGATTTTTCACCTAGATAGTTCGCGAAGCAGCCTCCAGATGTCGACTCCTTTGATTTTAAACGCGAATAAACACATACAATAAACACAATGGCCACAGGCCACAGGCCATTTTAAAGTGGCCCCACTGCTCCAGCCATGGTGCTTAGAATTCACCGTAATTCATACAAATCTCTGATGAAATAATACCTTAAAGTGGTTCCATCGTTTCGGCATAGGAATGAGAATTTGCTGTAATTCACACCAAAGATTAATGAAACCATATTACATACAACAAGCAAAAAATATTTGCCCCTTACGGTATCATATTATTAGATATTCTCGATTGAAGATCATCTTTTCCCCCATAAGATAACACAGGGAGACATGAAATCGTCCTGGAAAATTGGCCTTAAATTGCTCCTAAAACCGCAAGAGGAATGACAAATTATTGAAAATAGTCTCAAATTAAAGACAATAATTTTTAGAATAAGACTGCCGTTTGAAAATATGGGGTCACGGGCCAAATAAGAAAGAAACTGTGTATAATGTGTAAAATTTACCATAAATCTGGCAACATTGCACTACAAATATGAATTATTTTGGGATAGTTTAATTGGAACTTCAATTAAAAACATCTAATTGGAGCACACGGTAAGATATAATTGTGTTATACTGTTGTTTGAGGTATTATTTCATCAGAGATTTGTATGAATTACGGCGAATTCTAAGCACCTTGGCTGGAGCAGTGGGACCACTTTAAACAACAGCATAAAACAATTATATCTTTCCGTGTGCTCCAATTATATGTTTTTAATTGAAGTCTTTATTTGAAGTCTTTAATTGAAGTCTTTTAATTGAAGTTCCGTTCGGAAGAATTTCAATTAATCAGTCATCAACAGTTAGGCAGGCTCAGTTAGGAACAGTGAATCCACCTTTTGCTAGGACGGGACAATATCAGAATGGCTTGCAAGTGTTGCAACACAGTGCAATTCCCTCCCTACCAATGTACGACAGGAGTTAGACTTTATTATATTTAAGAAATAGATCAGAAAGATATTAACTGAGGATGCGTGTGCTTTGCACTGAGAATTGTTACAGTTATATAATTAATTTAATTTTGCTGTTATCTTTTTCATGTTTTAATTTTTCGCATAATAACTTTGTCCTCTTTTTATTAGTTTGTACTGACCTATGCAATTTTTTTATTATTGAAAATTTTTGAATTATTGAGCGAGCGTAGCGAGCGTCACCACGGTACTCTTATGGCACTTTCTCTGTGTTTTTTTTGTCCGCACAGCCCAAGTTAAACCGCACATTCAATCGATCTGAAACTTTGCACATATGCTCACGTAATCGATGCTGTCCCTGGGATCGTTTTTGAACGGGCTCCTGTGATTGGTTTAAGTTTTAAAAAAATTATCTTTCGATTGGTTGCTCCGATCAATTTGAAATTTAGCAAAGTCATTGCAACCAACATTGTACCCAATCATAAAAAATTTCAGCCAAATCCTCCCATTGGTTAAAATTTAAAAAAATCTTTCATATGATTTTTGAAATTTAAACTAGAACCGATTGAGCGATCAACTTAAAACTTCACGTGGTCATTGGTACCAACAATATCTGTATATTTGTAAATTTTCAGACTTATCTGTGTTTAAATCCAAACGTTATTGACATTTTACGGACATTTTGCATTCTCGGACATTTTACATTTCGGACATTCTCACAAGTTATTAATCATTTCCAGGCATTCTCATTTGATAAGCAACAAATCTCTGACCGAAAATATTAAACGTAATTTTATGAACTTATAGAGTAACTAAAATGATATCCCCATAAAAAACACTTCGTGTAAAAATACCAGCCAAGTCTCTTCTACTAAAAAAAAATATATGAAATCTAAAAATTCTGCACTGAAAAGTAATGATATCAAAAAATTTGCCAAGTCAAAACTTTATTTGAAAATCAAAAAATACTTGGCGCATCGTGTATATTAATAGCTTAGAAGTATAGGCCAGATATAAAATATTAATATACATAAAATATACAAACATATAGTATACCTAAAATGCCCTAAAAAATCGATGCGCCAAGTATTTTTTGATTTTCAAATAAAGTTTTGACTTGGCAAATTTTTTGATATCATTACTTTTCAGTGCAGAATTTTTAGATTTCATATATTTTTTTTTAGTAGTAGAGACTTGGCTGGTATTTTTACACGAAGTGTTTTTTTATGGGGATATCACTCCTTTTTTTAGTTTATTCTAACAACTTGTGACACATATGAAATGAACAATTACTAAATTCTTTTGAAAAATCATCACCCTTTACAATTTCGTTACCACTAATGAATAGCAGCGTATGGTCCTAAATAATTGCTTTAAATGATCTTTCACGAAGAATAGCAAAGGTTTCATTCCAATCAGTCAACCCAGTTCCGAGATATGGAAACACTTCGGTTTTCAAAATGGCTGCTGAACTTTCTGCAATGCCACATAGAATTTATTTCTATAAATGATGTGTATCATTTTAAGCTTTCTGAATATGTATTTATTGTATAGGAGGGAATTATAATAATTTATACATTTAAATGACGTCATTTCCGGTCTCATAAATAGGACAATTCTATTTGTACTGTTCATATTCCATAGCGATAGCCATCCGAATCGTTTGGCGCTAGTTTCATACCGATTTGTCTACCAGTTTTTGAGATATGATGTTACTTCCGGTTTAAAAATGGCGGCTGAAATCTCTGACCCCTTGAAGTATATTTGAAACATGATTACAATTTTATAAGCTGTCTCAAATAGTATATTTATTGCATCAAAATAAAAATTTGTGAGATTATTAAAATGTGTGACGTCATTTCCGGTTAAGGTATGGGAAACTGCAAATATTATTGATGATAATACATAAAGTTGACCGTCTAAATTGTTTTGCGCTGGTTTCGTTGAAATCTATTTAGCCGTTATTGAGATATGATGTCACTTCCGGTTTCAAAATGGCGGCTTCCGGTTGGTTTTATAACAAGTCACATGAGACGTCAAAAGTACATACGTTACATAAATATCAAAATAATCGGATCAACCTTTGTTGCCAAAAAGCCAATCGATGTATTTCAAATTTCATTACGTCATTTCCGGTTTCTTTAACATAATGTTTAGTCTTTTGCTACTTATCATGCATATAGATGACCGTCTGGATCGTTTGGCGCAATTTTCGTTCCAATCGGTCCAGCCGTTGACGAGATATGACGTCACTTCCGGTTTCAAAATGGCGGCACAAAAAATTCATGGGGTGAAGGTTAAATCAGACGCCAAAAGTGCACACGTGGTAAAAATGTGGGATCAATCGATTCAGCCGTTTAGGCTGTGGCCTGTTTACCGGATTTAAATTCCAGGAGACTACTACACTGTTAGAACAAAGTGTTTTACTTTTCTGTTTAAGACATATCTGACTGCTCGAAAAACGTGTGAAAACTAAGACGTTCAGTTGTTTGCTTCTGTGCCGGTCGCAAAAGTGTTTGAAATTCGCATCTGAAAAAATTGACCATCTTAAAATAAATGTTTTAAAATGAAATGCCGTCTTTGAAAATTAAGACATTAATAATATTCAGATACATCTTACTTTCAAACCATTTGAATTTCTGTTGATTCAAATGTTTGACGTATTTCAGATGTTTCTCTTTGTAATATCATGTAAGATGTCAAACGTTATTTCAAATGGCGTGATGTTTTCTCAGCCAATCATCTATGAGATACGGATCACATGACCCAAGCCACCAAACCGTCATCCCGGAGTCGAGTCAGTGGTCGAACCACGGTCACTGGCGTCACTTGGCTTTGTGTGGAGTGAGTTTATGATCAGTTGTATCAAGTACTACACTTGTTCGCGTGTAATTGTGTATCCCAGAAAAAAACACTCCGTGTAAAAAAGGCAGCCAAGTCTCTTTACTTTAAAAAAATTCAACACCGAAAAGGAGTGATATCAAAAAAGGAGCCAAGTCAATGACATTTCCAAATATTTAATCGTATTTTTGAAATAAAAGAATAAACACCGAGAAATACTTTACAAAAGGACTTGGCGCATCGTTTTTTTAAAGACCTCATTCAATACTAAAAGTGGAAAGAAATTTAAAGTAGGTACATTTTCCTCTTTCTATTAGAGCCAGAAACTACGAATCAAGCTACTTTTAGTAATGGCTATTTTATAGTTTTGTCAATGGCGATAGTAGAAAGATTTCATGCTGTAATAGATAAGTATTATAAGGGTGGAAGAATTAAATAACAATTGGAAGTGGGCTCATACATATTCTTATAGCACTGTTAATATGGTGATATTAGAAGGGTATCTTTTCATAATTTGATCTTGACTGAAGGAAATCATGAAACGTTGTCAAATAATTACGAACTGTCTTTGGAACACTATTATATATTTTTGAAGTGTCAAGTGTATAAAGTTAAAATTTTTAATAGAAATTCAATGTGACTATGTACTTTGTGAAATGTTTTGTTATAAAATGTGGATTAATAGAAATGTATTTCATGATGAGAAGGTTTAACGCATGAGACTTAATTATGTTGACCACGAAACAATATTACGAAGATAACTAACTATTGTGTATTTATAGAAAACATAGGCAACAAGTTTTATCGCGTACGTACATATTCTAATAGATAATATTTTACAGTAGGTATATGTATAATATGTAATTGAAAGATGTTTCCCTATTATTCTAAAAATTCTAAATTACGGTTGTATATCAATGGCATATGCTTATGAATCAAAAAATGAATTTAAAAAACGATGCGCCAAGTCCTTTTGTAAAGTATTTCTCGGTGTTTATTCTTTTATTTCAAAAATACGATTAAATATTTGGAAATGTCATTGACTTGGCTCCTTTTTTGATATCACTCCTTTTCGGTGTTGAATTTTTTTAAAGTAAAGAGACTTGGCTGCCTTTTTTACACGGAGTGTTTTTTTTTGGGATATCACTTCTTTTGTTAGTTTATTCATACAGCTTGTAGCACATGTCCGAGCAGGGACTAATTTCTTTTAAAAAATACGCCTCAACCGATTTGCTTACTAAGAAAAGTTGCGTTTGGTATAAGATGAAAATGATTATCCAAGAAGAATAGCTTAAGTTTCGTTATAATCGATCCAGCCGTTTTCGATATATGACGTCACTTCCGGTTTTGAAATAGCGGCCGAAAATAATGTCGTCTTGAATTCATAATTATAAGTCCTACATAATTGCACAATTTGGTTGCAATCGGTACAGACGATTTCGATATATGACGTCACTTCCGGTTTAACCAATGGCGGCCGAAAATAATGTCGTCTTTTTATCCATAATTATAAGTCCTACATATTTCCAAAATTTGGTTGCAATCGGTACAGACGTTTTCGATATATGACGTCCCTTCCGGTTTTAACAATGACGGCCGAAAATAATGTCGTCTTTAATTCATAATTTTTAGTCCTCCATAATTCCAAAATTTGGTTGCAATCGGTACAGACGATTTCGACATATGACGTCACTTCCGGTTTTAACAATGGCGGCCGAAAATAATGTCGTCTTTAATTCATAATTATAAGTCCTACACATTTCCAAAATTTGGTTGCTATCGGTACAGCCGTTTTTGATATATGACGTTACTTTCGGTTTTAACAATGGCGGCCAAAAATAATGTCGCCTTTAATCCATAATTATAATTCCTACATATTTCCAAAATTCAGTTGCAATCGGTACAGCCGTTTTCGATATATGACGTCACTTCCGGTTTTAACAATGGCGGCCGAAAATAATGTCGTATTTCATTCATAATTATTAGTCCTCCATATTTCCAAAATTTGGTTGCAATCGGTACAGCCGTTTTCGATATATGACGTCACTTCCGGTTTTAACAATGGCGGCCGAAAATAATGTCGTCTTCAATTCATAATTATTAGTCCTACACATTTCCAAAATTTGGTTGCAATCGGTACAGCTGTTTTCAATATATGACGTCACTTCCGGTTTTAAAAATGGCGGCCGAGAACACTGCAACCTTGAATTTAAAATTATTTACAAAGTAGGTTTACTAAATATCTATTTAAAAGTATAAAGTGGTGAATTTTGTGTCAATTATCATATTTATGACGTCATTTAGCATATTTATGACGTCATTTCCGGTATAGGTAATAGGAAAACAATCTAGTTGATACTTTATGAACGACCATCTGAATTCATAATCCCTATATTTCCGTAAAATCGGTCTTGCCGTATGTAATATATGACGTCACTACCGGTTTCATTTAGTGGTTCCTGCCGCCATTTCCGGTACCGTTAATTTGTTTATTCATTTTTCACAATTGAGTTTCAAAAAAAGTTGCAGAATGAATACGCAGGAGCTAGTTCAGTTGCAAACGGTGCAGGCGTTTTAGATATATTACGTCACTTCCGGTTTCAGGAATGGCGGCCGAGAACACTGCCTCCTTGAATTTATAATTTGTATTGTCTATGTTACAATGTAAGTTACTTATGTATGTATTTTAAGTATAATTTGTTGAAATAAGTTAAATATTGCGTATTTATGACGTCACTTCCGGTTCAGAAAATAAGAAAATAATAATTTTTTTATTGATACTTCATATAGATGACCGTCTAAATCGAATGGCGCTAATTTCGTTCTAATCGGTCCAGACGTTTTTGAGATATGACGTCACTTCCGGTTTAAAAATGGCGGCACAAAAAATCACAAGAGGCAAGGTATCATCAGACGCCAAAAGTGCATATGTGGTAAAAATTTCAGGTTGATCGGTTCAGCCGTTTAGGCTGTGGCGGTGATAGCAACGTTTCCTGATATCTGAATCATCATCATCAGATAGCTTTTAAAAGGGGTGTAATTTCACTGTTTTCACGGCCCTCTAGCACCCAAACGGCATAACGTATTGTTCCCAAATTTGGTATATGTTGTCAGGTGGGCCATAGCTCGAAATTAAGTTATTTCGCAACAATGTGAGATTTCCCAATTTTGAGATCCAGTAGGCCGAAAATGCCATGTTGTTGCTTACAGTAAAAGTGTTTCGTCTGCTCCTCAGTTTATTAGGCATTTACGGTATGTTGAGTGAGTGTGAGTGTATAGTACGACTTGGCTGGGTGGAGCGACCGCTCCACTAGATTACCTGTGTGATCAGTGTTTCATTTTTGTCAATGAAGAGAATAGTACTTGAGATGCGTCTAAAACTGCAGCTAAAAGATTCAGGTGAGTGTTTTGTCCGAACGAACCCAACTTTTACATTTACCTAACATTATTGAATGTGGCAAATCATTTTCATTCGTTTATTTGTATTGAACTAATAGTTATGTTTACTCTGTTTGATCTAGAGGTAGTGTACTCCATCGTCAAGATCATTACTCGACACATTGGCTCGGTACAATCTCCAACCGATTTTAATGTCGCAACGACTCAACGAGTCTCAATCAGCTTCATCGGGATGGGAAATAGTCGTCACCTATCAGACACACCGCGATTCTACTGTCGCTGCTGAAATTCTGTGACTGCTGAGATCCACTAGCTGTGCTACATGATCATTCATGCAAGTAAGTACCTACAAGTTAACTTCCTACTAAAATTGATATTGATGTTCTGAATCTGCTCGGCTTATTTTTTACTCGGCGGTACGGTGTAGGTACCTACGTTCAATAATCGGTAACTACTTATTATTTACTCGGTGTTTTGAATCTCGGCTTTTGTTACGGTATCTGGGTCATTCCATGTAACTTGGTAATGTTTACAAAAATATTTTAACAAATCGAAATTAAAAAAAATATATAAAAAAAAAATTAAAATTAAAAAAATAATACTAGGATTGTTTGCAAACATTGCTTTGGAGCTATGATGAATACTTTTGTCAGTTATTCTACTTTTTATAATAATGTTTGTTTATTGAAGCAATAATTTAAAATTATCTGGATACTTTTATACTAAAAATCCATTTTCTCCAGTATAATAAGTTAAAAATATAATGTTATATATTTTTTTCTGATAAAAATAAAATTGATGAAGTAGCCTACCATGTAGGTACTATTTGATGAGTTTATATTTTGTTCGAGATGAATAAGTTGCCTCTGTCTTTATTTTCTAGCTTTTAACTGATTAACAAATTTAATACTGAGTGATAGAACGATACACGAGTTTCAGATATATTTAAAATTTATTATATCTACACTTTCAAACTTGTAAAATGTCATATTTTAAATGTTCTAGGTACCTTATAGAAATTAAACATTTAATAATTATTAGAAATAAATCACAATTTAATTTCCAGGTTTGGTGGGAGGCAGCTCCGCATAGGTTTCGGAGACGTGTCAGTCGCTACGTTTGACCGCTCGCCAACAGACATTACTAATCGAGGACTCCTCGGGAATAGAAGATCGGTTGCCGTGAACAACATTCAGGAAGAAAGGTCTCAACAATTCACTGCCTTCGACTTCCAACTCATCCTAGCAGAAGACATCCACAAGCGGACTCCGTGTTTCTGAACTGTAGTGGCGGTGCCGTATGTATCAAGTACCAACGACCGGACTTTTGACGGTACTGTAGCATTTTGGTAATTGTATGCATGCACATGAAAGTAGCTTATAATTTTGACATCCCCTATTTCCTTTCTTTGTGGTACACTTGGCACAACTAAAAATGATCACTCAATAAATCTGATTGACTGAATGTTAGATCAGAAGGGAGTCCAAGCGATCTCCTTGTCTCTCTCTAGTAGGTGACCTCTCATTTCAATGATAATAACAAGCTTTGATTCGTATTGAGTCATTCAAACTTGATCACCAATCATTTTTTATTTTGCCAAGTGTACACAAATATTAATTAATATTTAATACATTAGGTAAAGATCTGTTTAGCTGATTTTAAATATAATGTGGGTATATAATCCACAGGTAAGTCCCAATTAGGGACTTTGTGGAAGAGTGTTGATCATGCCACTTTTGTGTAAATAATAAAGATAAGTTCAATCCTCTATATTATATGTAGGTACATTGTTAAAATATTCGAGTCTCTAGGTCACGTGTTTTTGTCACTTCTATTTTGTTATTTTTTATTTTACTGTTTGAAATTGTGCTATCTTTTTTGTTGAGAAATTTAACTCCTGACCTCGTTCATTCAATTAATTTTTGTGTGCACACAAAAAGGAGAGGGGGGGGGGGGGGGCGGGCTTATTTAAAAATAGTTTAGAATGTTAAAGTAATTTTTTGAAGTCTCAATATTAGACATTAATCATCACCCTTTTAAAAGTTGTTTTCATTAAATCCTAGTATTTACTAGGATTTTCTAGTAAAAAGCATTTATCTCTTATTATTTTACATATTTTTTAATAAACAAAAAATATTTTACACGAATTAACTTGTATTTTTTATAATGAATTAATTTTATTACAAGAGTATGCATTTATTGTATTATTCTATTATTATGCATTGTACAATTGACTGACGTAGGTACCGTTATTACTTGTAATGCATTGTCAATCAATAAACTTGTGTAATATTTACTTACAGACATTTTTTTACAGAAAGATCATCCTCTTCCCAGCATTTCCCCTGTATTTTATTCAGATGCATTTGGCATCTTAAAAAAGTAAGATGTTTTGTGACCACTGAATATTTCAAATGCTTAAAAGAGAAAGCCACTGAAAATTCAAACGTTTTCATTTAAGATGTTTCAATGCATCTTCAAATATGATGCACACGCTTTTGGTTAAAAACGTGTGAAAGTAAAACACTTTGTGCTAACAGTGTACTACTACTACTACTACTACTACTGAGATTATTATTATTATGAAAACCGCCCTAAAACACTGTTTTCACGGCCCTCTAGCGCGCAAAGGGCGTAACCTATTGTTCCCAAATTTGGTATATGCTGTAGGGTGGGCCTTAGCTCGAAATTAAGATATATCGCAACAATGTGAGATTTTCCAATTTTAAGATCCAGTAGGCCGAAAATGCCACTTTGATGCTTACAGTAAAAGTGGGTTTGCTCCAGCCTTTTTAAATAAGTGTGTGCGCGCGCCGTACGACTTGGCTGGCGTGGAGCGACCGCTCCACTAGATTATTTCTACGTTCATTTTACTCACTCATCTTTGCAATTTTCACAAATTTAAAACATCTCTGCACACGATATTTAGTGTTCATTATTTGCGGCCGATTATCCTTTACTATAATACGCTTAAAAGAGAAGAACGTCGTCCCCGTAGCAACGTGGCTGAAAATTTCGTTCTTTATACAAATCTTGAATTTTCCACCGATCAAGTTGAAACTCTCCAGTAATGTACAAAATTACGTGACTTGATTTATAGTAACACTTTCGCGACATTCTGTTCAGTATTTACCGAGTTATTCGTGAAAAACATCGTCTTTTCTGATCTCTTAATTTTAAACGTCAATTTCAATTGTGCAGTGAAAATCAATTTTAGTAGGCAGTGAAACTAATTTTCACAAATCGACCTGAACAATATTTGGCCATGGAATCCGGAGATCGGAAGTTGCGTTACGATTCAAGTCTATGGACATCGCGAATTTAGCACAATTTTCAACGAAAAATGACTTTTCCTGTACATAATTTCAAGCGAACTGGCAAGAAAAAAGTTTCGTTTGAATCCGATAAGTATTTAGAGAGATACTAAATATAAACCAAATTGTCATTGAAAAAGTCACTTATTTCGAAACTTTCCAAATGTAGGAGTGAATCCATTTGGCAGTGAAGAAAATATTGGAATTTCCACTGGAGACTTTGACTAGAATCATGGCAAACCAACATTTCATGTGAATAAATGCTGAAATTTTTGGAGTGGGTTATGGGGGGGGGGGGGGGCGGCACAAGGGAACATTTCTGTCCAGAGTGTATTTTATTGTTACCTTTTGATATTGGACCTAAATTCCAATATTACGTCTCTCATTTGATATGACTATATAAACAAATATCAAGCAAGCAAGAACATACATTTTCTCCTTACTTCACAACTTAGCATTTTATCAAAAGATTTTAATTGGTTCACCTACATACCTAATATTGAATCGTTCGTTGATGTTTTCATGTGTGCAGAGAATATGCGAACGATTAAATAATCAGGATAAGTTAGAAAGTGGAAACATGCATAAAATTGTATATAGAAAATTTCGTAATTTTTTAAGTTATTACATAAAAAGAGACGAACTTCGATTAAATCTCGATACCACTTTTCGTTCATCATAATTGCAAATCAAATCATATTCCATTTTAATATCAATTACGCCTTTTTGTTTTAATTCAGTTTCAAATATTTATTCTTATTTTGCCCCCCCCCCCCCCCCCCCCCCCGTGATGGACTTGGCCAGTCGCGTTGATCGGTTGCGGAGAAGAATACCCTAAACTATGATGTACATCTCCTGACACAATAATTCAATTGTAAACAGGATTTGATTAAATAAAATTTTGGAACCTGAATTCGATCATCATATAGATACATTTAATTCTGTTGTGTTTCAAATATTATAAAATCATTTTAATTCTACATACCATGCAACTGAAGTTTTTGTTTTTATTTAACATTGAGTCGTATCTGTTCATATTTTTTATATATTGAGTTATTCACGATATATTTAAATATTTTAAAAATAGTTACATATGTTTTCTTTTTTTCTAATTTACGTATACACTACAGGTGTGCATTGGGGTTAGTGTGGGATTATAGTGAACCATCCACAGATATAATTATAAAAAAGCCTTGATTTGCATTTATGATCGGTCATTCCGTGAGTTGAAAAAAATTATCACGAGAGACAATTCTTTGCCAGCATATCAGAGTAGTTTTATTTTAATGGTGGTCCATCTTCAGTTATGCATTGCCTTGCCCAGAAAGAGAGCTTTTTGGGTCATGTATTACTTGGCGGGGCTCTCTAGTTTTTATATAAATCATCTATTTATACATTAAAGAACGTTTTAAAATGCATTAAATTTCGCGGCAAATGTGTGAAAACGACAATATTTCTTAGGATGCAACAAGATGTAAAAATAGTCACACGTGTCACAATGGAACACCACATTTCAGTATGTTCGTTAAATCCCACTCATCATTCATATATATTAGTATTCGCTGCCCTCGATCTCGAAAATGAAGGAACTGGATGAAGCAACTAGGTTACACAGACATTAGTAATGGAGATTCGTTCGGCTTATATATCCGATTTTACTTGACTTGAAAGTATCGGTTTTATAATGATAATGAATTTTATTTGATAATGTAAACAATTACATTGTAATTGTAGGGACATAAATTTGGACTTGCTGAAGGAAGATGATTTGTTGATCAATAGGTATAAGGATGTGCTGATGTCAAATGGTTTTTCTTCCTGTATTAATGAGGCTACGCGTGAAGAAATTGTAAACAATACCTTGTCATCTACTTGCATTGAACATATATTTGTACGGATTGCCGGAAATAACAGCGTAATTAAATCCGCAATTTTATGAGACAAAAATAACTGACCACTATATGATAGGAGTAGACATAAGCAATAATAAACTCATAATAGAACCGGAATTAAACAATACTAGTAGTAAATATTTTCAAGAGAAAAAATCAATTAGGATATTGAAGGAGGTTAATTGGAAAAATATTATATTAGAGCAAGATGGGGATAGGATTTATGATTGTATAGAAGATATTTTTAAAACTAGTTATGATGCATGTTGCTCTGAAAGTTCTAACACCTTCAAGAAGTCGAGACCAATTAAAAAATGGATGTCAAATGAATTGATACAAATGGTGAAGGAGCGGGATAAGCTATTTCGACGATGGAAAAATTGTTCCAACCTTCTTAAAACGATGTATAGAGCAGAGTACAGAAAATTTAGGAATCTAGTAAACAAGGAAATAATTCGCAGTAGGGAGCTCCATTATAAACAACAGTTGGTAGAAACGAGTAGGGACGCAAAGGGTACATGGAAAGTAATTAGTGATATATTATCTAAGCCGCGGAAGCTTTCGGTTGATGAAGTGATTAGAAGATATCTTGGTAAAACATCTTACTTATAGTTACGCAGTTCTGTCTGTGTGTCAGGAACGCCTGCGCGCGCATCCTCTCAATTTCGCGCGCACACTCTCTATGTTGTATTTAAAATTAAAATGGTCGACGTTACATTGCCCAAATCATGTCCAAAATACATCTTCTGCTCTTTGTGCATAAATAAATAACTGAAACTTACCTAAATGGCAATCCTTATCCCTTTGTGTTTATAAGAAATGTATTTTAACACAGAATAACTGTCCAAATCTTTACATTATATTGAAAACGGCACTATTTTGTATTTAAAATGGTGGCCTTTCATTGCCAATCGTGTCTAAAAATACGTCTTTTGCCTTTGCAAAGTAAAGAAATAACCATAACTTACCTAAAACGTAATCCTTATCCCTTTGAGTGTGTAAAAAATCTACTATAACACATAATAACCGTTCAAAAGAGACATTACATAGAAAACTTCTTTACTCCAAGAAACGTCAAAGTGTAATTTTTAAAAATTTTCATTTGATCTGTATTTTAGAGGGCCATGAAAACCAAACAAAGCCGATAGATTTTTAACATTGGCCTCAAGATGCAATTTGCAAACGATCAAACGTATTATTTTCTTCCTACATTTAATCAACACGGTTCTGTAACCCTCAAACCAACTAACCGACGAAGTTTTTAAATAATGTTGTTAGATTAATCATTTTCAGTCGTTTCTTATTTCGTAGAGTGGTCTGTATTGAGTCATGTATTGACAACGAATTCATGTTGCTGTTGATAAAGTTTGAAGCACCAATGTTTAAGTTTTACATTGTTAACTGAATATCTATACTTTAATTAGTGGTAGATCGGCTGAAGTCCATTTCAATATGAACAGTATTTCTGACATCAACCAATCATTTGTAATGGTGACATGAGTTATTGTAAGAGAATACTTCAATATAACGTTATTTGTTAACATCAGTGAAACGGTACTTGATAGAGCTTGATTACAATCCAAAATTGTGCACCGCAAATCAAACAAATTTACTTCCGCCCTACATCTGAGGAACGTATAATATAATGAAGCCGTAGATAAAATGTAATAGCATAACAAATGAAGAAAAGGCCGTGGGCATCAGGTCACGGTATCAACGTAATGAATATATATATATATTTTTTTTACGGCGCATACATTGTTTTTCTTCTTATTTTTACTTAGTACGAATACTCTGGTGTAAATTTGAAAACTTATATGAAATTGTTTTACCATAATAGGTATGATCAAATTGCTTTTCTTCGTTCCTCATTTTTTAACGTTTTCTGTTAAGATTTGTTCATCAACGACGTCAAGTGTATTAACGACGCACACTCTGCTGACAAATATTGCTGTCGTTTTATATTTACGCATAACTCACTGGTGCACATTGGTCATGTTTTACATGACGGGTCCCTCTATATAATAATAATACAATAGTTAATGAATTTGCGGACACGTTCATTACGGAAGTGACTAAAATATTGCATAGTTGTGATATTTGCACGTTATCTAACTTCTCTCTTTCATCTGCTAATCGATCAATGCGTATGCCAACTATCACGGGAGCTGATATTAAGGATATTATAAATAAATCTGATAGTAACAAGAAGCCAGGATTTGAGGGAATAAGAGTGTCTGATTTAAAAAATATTGTAGATGAAATTAGTCCAAATTTAGCACATTTAGTTAATGTTAGCATTAAAACTGGTTTAGTCCCTAAAAATTTAAAAGTTTCTGTAGTTAAGCCGATTTACAAGAAAGGCAGTCACATGCAATATGTAAATTATAGACCTATTTCGTTGTTGCCGGCTGTTGAGAAAATAATGGAGCGATGTGTTGCTATAAATTTGACTAAATATTTAGAGGATCATAAAATAATTAATAACATGCAATATGGATTTCAAAAGGGGAAGAGCACATCGGATCTTCTGCTGTCCTTTTCTGATCTAGTGGAGCGGTCGCTCCACGCCAGCCAAGTCGTACGGCGCGCACACTCTCAAATAAAGGCTGGAGCAAACCCACTTTTACTGTAAGCATCAAAGTGGCATTTTCGGCCTACTGGATCTTAAAATTGGGAAATCTCACATTGTTGCGATATATCTTAATTTCGAGCTATGGCCCACCCTACAACATATACCAAATTTGGGAACAATAGGTTACGCCCTTTGCACGCTAGAGGGCCGTGAAAACAGTGTTTTAGGGCGGTTTTCATAATAATAATCTCAGTAGTAGTAGTCTCCTGGAATTCAAATCCGGTAACATGGCCACAGCCAAAACGGCTGAACCGATTGATCTCACATTTTTACCACGTGTGCACTTTTGGCGTCTGATTTAACCTTCACCCCATGAATTTTTTGTGCCGCCATTTTGAAACCGGAAGTGACGTCATATCTCAACAACGGCTAAACCGATTGGAACGAAAATAGCGCCAAACGATTCGGACGGTCATCTATATGGATAATCAATAGCAACAGACTAAAATTTATGTTAACGAAACCGGAAATGACGTCATGAAATTTAATTCATCGATTGGCATTTCGGCAACAAATTTGATCCAATTATTTTGATATTTATGTAACGTATGTTCTTTTGTGATATTATTTGACTTGATATAAAACCAACCGGAAGCCGCCATTTTGAAACCAGAAATGACATCATATCTTAATAACGTCTTAATAGATTTAAACGAAACCAACGCTAAACAATTTAGACGGTCAACTTTATGTATTATCATCAATAATATTTGCAGTTTCCCATACTGAAACCGGAAATGACGTCACACATTTTAAAAATCGCACAAATTTACATTTTGATGCAATAAATATACTATTTGAGACTGCTTATAATAAAATGAAATCATGTTTAAATTATAATTCAAGAGGTCAGTGATTTCAGCAGCCATTTTGAAATCGGAAGAAACGACGTAATATCTCGAAAACTGGTTGACAGATCGGTATGAAACTAGTGCCAAACGATTCGGAAGGACATCTCTATGGAATAGGAACAGTCAAACTAGAATTTTCCTATTTATGAGGCCGGAAATGACGTCATTCAAATTTATAAATCATTATAATCCCCTCCTATACAATAAATACATATTCAGAAAGCTAAAAATGATACACATCATTTATAGTTATAAATTCTATGTGGCAGTGCAGAAAGTTCAGCGGCCATTTTGAAAACCGACGTGTTGCCATATCTCGGAACTGGGTTGACCGATTGGAATGAAACCTTTGTTTTTTTCATGAGAATAACCAAATTGTAAAGGGTAATTTTTTTTAAAGGATTTAGTAATTGTTCATGTGATATGTGTCACACGTAAGTTGTAAGAATAAACTAAAAAAAGTAGTGATATCCCCATAAAAAACACTCCGTGTAAAAATACCAGCCAAGTCTCTTCAACTTAAAAAAAATAATGAAATCTAAAAATTCTGCACTGAAAAGTAGTGATATCAAAAAATTAGCCAAGTCAAAACTTTATTTGAAAATCAAAAAATACTTGGCGCATCGTTTTTTTAGGGCATTATAGGTATACTATGTATATGTATATTTCATGTATAATTTATAATTGGCTTATACTTCCAAGCTATTTATGTACACGATGCGCCAAGTATTTTTTGATTTTCAAATAAAGTTTTGACTTGGCTAATTTTTTGATATCACTACTTTTCAGTGCAGAATTTTTAGATTTCATTATTTTTTTTAAGTTGAAGAGACTTGGCTGGTATTTTTACACGGAGTTTAGTTAACTCTAAGCTAGATAATAATATGAATGTTTTAGCTTTATTTATAGATTATGCTAAGGCTTTTGACACCTTAATTCATGGAAAATTGGTTCTCGCTATTGAAAGTGCTGGAATTAGAGGGCAATTATTGTCTTGGTTCATTAATTACTTAGAGGGTAGAAAGTTTTTTGTTAGGATTGATAACTTTTCTAGTGATATTAAAAGTATTTCGACCGGTGTTCCCCAAGGTTCAATTTTAGGTCCCATTTTGTACTTAGATTTTAGATTAATAGTTTTTAACGGCGCGTCAACGACGAGGTTATATTGCGCACATTAATTATTTTACTTTAAACTTTGTTGAATTAAGTGGAGGACATTGGGAGGGGGTTGACCTAACGGGCCCGATCCGGGGAAGTCCAGCACTGGTGGGAAGGCCAGGCTGGAATGGGGACGGACCGGGGGGTGTAAGGATTCGGGCCGGCGGAACCCGATTTCAGGGGGATCACCATCTCGAGGGGGAAGGCCGGCCCGAGGGGACCGCAAATTCAAGGGAGGACATGGTTAGGCCAACCCTGGCTGCTTTTTGTCTGGACCTCACCACTGACCTGTCCGGCATGGGTAACCCTTACACATGAGCATATGCTCGCCGGCGTAGCTGCAA